>VSMD01065707.1:0-341649 GCA_008750895.1 Mirza zaza
CTCCCAACACTCGATAAATGTTATTCCTATATGTCCACTTAGGTGTTGATCCATTAATACCAATTTGCTGGTGAGTACATGTGGCGCTGGTTTTTCCATTCTTGAGATACTTCACTTAGTAGAATGGGTTCCAGCTCTATCCAGGAATATACAAGAGGTGCTATATCACCATTGTTTCTTAAAGCTGAGTAGTACTCCATGGTATACATATACCACATTTTATTAATCCACTCATGAATTGATGGGCACTTGGGTTGTTTCCACAGCTTTGCAATTATGAATTGTGCTGCTATAAACATTCGAGTGTAGGTGTCTTTTTCATAAAGTGACTTTTGATCTTTTGGGTAGATGCCCAGTAGTGGAATTGTTGGATCAAATGATAGATCTACTTGTATCGCTTTGAGGTATCTCCATATTGCTTTCCACAGAGGTTGAACTAGTTTGCAGTCCCACCAGCAGTGTAGGAGTGTGGAACTAGATATAAGCTATTAACAAAGAGGTTATCTACTGATCTTGCCACTGCTAACTGCTCCTCTTTCATCATTCTGTCTTAAATCTCTCAGCATGAAGGGCCAACTCGATCCCCTTTTATAGACATAACATTCTTTGTTTTTTTTTTATATTTGTAAATCTCTGCATTTTTTATGACCATCTGTTCATTTTCTGTTTCCCAGGATACAGAATAGAGTTCAGTCCTAGATCCTCTATTTTTTTTCCCTCTTTCTTTTTATTCAAGCACATTCTATTTTTTCTTACTTTTTTTTTTTAAACTCCTGGAAGAGTCCAAGACCTAATAGCATTCTATCTGAAGTGATAGCCACTTATTTCTCTTACATACCATCAAGATTTCCTTCCCTGTCTTGCCATGTCCCAGTTCTCATTAACACAGCACCAGATTTCACTCATGCTGGCGAAACAATTTCTGTCAATCTCCCTTCAGTAATTATCTTAATTCCCACAGAAAGCTCTTTTTATCCTAAAGGTTCAGAGACCCATTCTGTAGAAATGATTGTGATTTCTTTGTAAGCTTTCAAAGTTGTTTTGTTCGCAGTTTTCTGGGTAACTATGACAAGGATGTTTTAGCAAGAGTGTCATATGATTAAGACAGGGCTGTGCAAATACTCAGATCATTCTATATTCTTTCACTTCTAAGGCACATTGCCTTAATAGTCCTCTATTTTATTCTACTCAAAAATTCTCTGGGACTAGCCCTTTTAGCTCTTTAAAAAATATGGTTTTCATGTAACTGATCAATTACTGTATAGTTATGAAAGCGTCAGTGCCAAACAGCTACATGGGGGCTGAGTTGTGTGGCATTTAGACTTAAGTGTTTTGGAGTTAAGAAAAAAAATCTTGGTTTTGCTCCCATTTTGTCAAATGATCATGTATAATTGTCTTAATCAGGGCTGTTAATGTACCCTGTAACAAATTACCTTACAATTTCAGTGGCTTAACGCGAGTGCATTTATTTCTAGTTCTCATGAAGTCCCATTCAGATGTTTCTCAGCTCGCTTGGGAGACTCTGCTCTGAGTAACTGAGAGATCCATGCTCCTTCTGTGTAATGACTCCTGCAATCCGCTAGGTGTTCTGCCGAATCTCTGCATCCATATACAGATGAATACGTAGTGGAACATAAATCATTACACAGAACATTCTGGGGGCAAAGGGAGACGTGGTGAACGTCATTTCCTTTCACATTCTGTTGGGTTTAACTAGAAATATGGCCCCATCTAGCTGCAAGGATACTGGAAATTGTAGTCTTCTATGTTCTGAAGAAAAAAAAAAAATTAAGCAGTTAATACAGGGAAAGTTCCTTTATTGATGTCTCTTCAAATGTAAGACGGAGGTAATAATGGTGTGAGTATTCCTGACCTTAGAAATTGTGATAAATGTTTATTATTATTATACTTGGGAAGGATGGCACTATGGTTTTTGAGACCCAACTTTATTTGCAGTAATATTAAAAGCTCTTGAAATATGGGGAGCCCCAGAGGCCAAAGGGACCTGAGAAAGCAATTTGTCATGTACAGCCAGAGAGGATAGGGTAAGAGGGCCTCTATCAGCTGCCAACTCAGCAAAGAGATCTATAGATTGCCACTGGAATACTCCACAGAGCAGATTTTTGCTATCAGATCATTTTCATTTACACTAAAGCAAGAGGAATTCTCAACCTGATACCCTTAGATTCCTGGGACTCCAAAGGAGGGAGAGGGGGAGTGCTGTGAACACCCTGAAATTGTGTGCAAACGAATATGTGTGGCTCTACATAGACTTCTCCTAAAGAGAGAATTTCTAGTTTCATCACCGCTTAAAAGGGTTCTGGGTCTTATAAACATCAAGAACTATTGGTCTTCAAGAAGCAAGTACTCTCTAAAATTTATTATGTCAAGGTTGGGATTTAGCTAAGTACCTGTGGGCCTCTATTTTGACTGGAGCAGTGAGAAGGCATGAGGAAAAAGGGCAGGTGGAATCCTGTGTCCTCCCAGTTGTGTTGCAAACAACTGTGGAAATGCGATGTCTTTATTTTGCCCTTATCAAAGCGGTTTATTTTTCTGACGCATTATGTGGGGCGCTGCATTTCTAGACTACCAGTTTTGTCATTGATTCCATCTTTTAAAAATTTGCACCAGTGAGCTTCCTGTGTTGTTTCCCTGTTGGAGTCCATTTTCCTTAATTGAATTATATTGACTAGATGCTATCACAGCCTCAGCACATCCTACAGAACATGCTGGACTGTCTTCTGATGCTACCAGTTTTGATCAGCAGGAGTTCACTTCTCTGCTCCATTGCTAAATGGACTTTCTTCTTTTAATTAGGGATGGATGCCTCCCATCTTTTACTCTGCCAGCTTTCCTAGTGACTCTTTACTTTGGTGAAGCTGTTATCCTAATGTTGTTTCCCGCAGATTTTTGCAGAGTTGGGGCAGACACTGACCTTATAAATTGAAAGTATTTTGCTGAATTCAGGATTCACATCGGGTTCAGACTCTCTTGGTTATATACTAGGCATTATTGAGGAAGGTAAAATCCTGTTTTCCAAAAACAGGTACAAGATAAAAATCTGTAATTCTAGATAAATGATAAAAATACACAGCTTTCTAGAGATGTCTATGAAAAATAAAGGCAAATATTTGATTTAAAAAAGGAGGGGATGACTCTCAAACACCCATATGTTTGGTCCTCTTATCCTCCCTCTTTCCCTCTTCCCTCTACCAAGTTTTCCATCTCGGTAAATGCCGATCATCTCCCCACGTGTTTAAGCTGGAAACCTGGAGTCATCCTTGATTGTTTTGTCTCCCTTAATGTCTATAGCCATTAGCAAGTCCTTTTATTTTTACCTTCGAAACATATTTGAAATCTGTCCATGTCAATCCATCTCCACTTTACCTCCTTTTCCTCACCATGCTATTTCTACAAGTCCTTGAGCCTTCTAATTAGTCTGTTCCCTTTTTCTCTTGCCACTCCGATGAATTCTTCATGCCAAAATAACAGTAATTTTGCTCACATGTAAGCCAGAGTATGGTAATCCCTGTTACAACCCTTCAATGAACATCACTGCATTTCAAATAAAATCTAACCTCCTATGTCCGTCTGTAGAACCCTAACTATCTATGATCTCATGACGTGCCACTCTATGCTTGCTTCACTAAGCTTCTTCCTATTTCTGCAATGTGGCAGGTCAATTCTTACATTAGGGACTATAGATATGTTGTTATCTCTGCCTGAGATATTATTCCCCTTCTTCCTCTGCACAGTTCATTTCTTTTCCTCCTGGGTGTCTCAACTTTGTCTTCTCAGAGATGCTTTTTTTGGCCGCCCGAGGGATGTTCCTATTCTTCCTTATTCCAGTCCCTTACGTATTTCCCTTTTTAGCACTTATCACAATCTGTAATCTTGCTCTGTTTTTCTCTACCTATTGTTTTGCCTACTGTCACACTATAACATAAAGTCTTTGAGTACAGTGATCATAACTGTCTTGTTCACCTGTTTTGGAAAAGCCACACTATATATTTATGATTGAATTAATAGTTCATTATGTTGATCCTGTGCTCAGACCCATTCTAGAACCTTCCTTGTACTTAGTGATCGGTAGTGGAATGAGATGAGAGTTCAGAAAGATCATAGCAGGCATGATACTTCTTCATCCATTCATATAACATATTTTTATTATGTGCTTAGCGTGTGCCAAGCAGAATGCTAGAGGCTGGAGATTCCATGGTCAGAGAAATACTGTTTCTCATGTCTTCAGAAAGCTTAAAAACTAGTTCAAAAGAACAAGTTTCCTCAATAATCAAAGAATTAATATGCATTTGTAATTGCAATAAATGCTACAAATGAGAAGTCACAGGTGCCATGAGAACACCTGCCAGGAGGAAATAAAGGAAGAACATTCAGAAAAGGAACAGTATGTGCAAAGATGGGAGGACCGTGACAAACTTGACAAAATAGTGAAAGCCAGTGTGACTGGAGTGTTAAGTGGAAGAGACTCTGGTGGGAGGTCAGGGGTGAGGGTGTGTGTAGACCACAGGTGAGGATAAAAAGCATCACCATTTAAGTGGTTTGTCAGGGCTGGGTAGAGGGAGGATAGGAGAGGGTAGGAGTCAGTAAGAATTGACATAATCAGATTGATGTTTCCAAGGAATCAATCTGTTTTCCAAAGTTGACATTATAGAGTTTAGTCAGGCAGAGGTCATTGATAGCTTTAGGGCGAGTTTTTAGTGACATGGGGTAGACAGATATTTGGATGTATGAAGTCCAGGAGGGAATTAATAGTTAATAAAAGGACACAGCACATGGAGGAAGGTAATTAAGAATCTATTAAATATAAATGTATTATTTATTAGTCAATACCAGGAGTAGTAAACTGTGAAATAATTTGTGTGTGTGTAAACAATTGACCGAGTAATTATACATGGAGAAAACGAATTCTGATTGTATTTAGGCTTGAATGCTATACTCATTGCATATATTTCAATCAAAAATTGCCAAGGTGTCCCACTTCCAGGATTGATAATTAGGCCAAATAATAATAAAGTAGTCTTATGGCATGCATCAAATACGATGGGTCACAATATAGCTGATCTGCCTTTTAACACAGGTTCTGGCTTCTGCTTGAATATGCTTCCTCCCTTGAGGAAAGTCTTGTAAGAGGCTGCTGTGATCATACATACGGACCTTGCAGCGTACTTCTCTGTTATATGCAAACACACCAGATCTATAGCTTAAGATTTTCACAGATGGCCCTGAATGGAAGGAAGCCTTTCCATCTGTAATTCAAATTGAACACGAAGGTAAGGAACTTTCTCCATTTTTTAAAATAGACTCTCCCAAATTTTCCTTTGGCCCTCACCACAGTGTCTGAGTATTTTAAATGCATTATTTTCTATGCATGCAGAATTCAACTCTTATCCAGAATGGACAAAAACACGAAGCATCTTCAAAGCCACCCCATCTCATTTCCTGTTATATCAAATGCATCAGATCTAAATTCTTTTGCCATCACTTGCCACAGATAATAGCACGTTCCCACACTGAAGTCAATATAAAAGTTTATGATGTTATTGACTTCACACCGCTCCATCAGAACTCAGTATTATTGATTTAATGACTCTTTCCTCTTCCTTTTTTTTTAAATTCAACTCCACAGTTACCTCATGGTTTATTGGAGTGCCAGAGCTCAGAGCTTTTTATTACATATCTGCAAGCTTATTTCTAAGGATGCCTGCCCATAAATTACTCACCAACCGTTCAAATGCAGAGCCAGAATATAATAAATATCAAGAAATTGGAGGAAATCAGCTTAGGTGGAGCTCAAATCTCTTCTTGCTCTTTGCCTGTTGAGTATACTTCCTAGTAAATAAAAAGAAAGTAATTTAAAGGAAAATGTCACCTGGCATGTGGTATATCTGTGCCTCATAGCAGATGGCATGGTTCTGCATGGGGAGAGGGATGAAATGCCACATGCATGGCTGGAATGGGAGGATTTTGAGCAAGTGGCATTCCTGGGAAGCTAGCCGGCAGGCTCTGACATTAACGGTTTTATTAAGTTCAGCTGTGGGCTAGAGCAGTCTTTGCTTCCAATGTTTGGTAGTGTTTTAATGACTGTCCCTCCAGTCCATGCAGGGTGGTGTGAAAAGTAATTGTAGCGGGTGGGAAGATTGACAGGATTGAGGTGGATGGGGAGATAATGCGCCTTATTCTAACTTTTTCATTTACTCAAGAAGAAAGGAAAACATGGATGAATTACTCAAAGACTGGGATTTTAAAAGAGATGATCTGAAATAGGTGACATCATGTCCCATTTTGAAAATTTTCTAAATTATACTTCCAATGAATCCTGCATTGTGTACGAAAATTCCACGCCCTACTGTGAAGTCATAGTCAGGAAGAAAGTGAGTTTGCAAACACACTGACCTCTAAAGACGCTTAGCGTGCATTTAGCAGCATGATATTTGCAAATATTAGGGTGTCACCTACAAGCACCAGGAGTGGTTTTTCTCTAGTTTCTATTTCAAATGACTGTAAGAAGGGAAGACATGAAACTGCATGATTAGAGTTTATTATATTGTGTTTACCTGTTGACCACATTATGTAGTAATACCTGTTTTCATTCTAAAGAGGTTGTTCTGATGCTTTTGAATTTTGTCATTTTAAGACAGCCTTGGGTGATAATGGATTGTGCTTTCAGCAGTTCAGCGGAGCTGTTTGCTTCTCTAATCATTTCCCCAAAGGACTGTAAACAGCACACAGCATCCCTGGACTTCAGTGCAGTCCTCTGTCTGGTGTAAATAGATGTGTGCTGTTCCTAGTAATGGTGTCCTTATGCCCTGTAAGCTGGAAGAAGTAGATTCTGCCATTTGATGAGCTGATAATTAGGTGTATATAGGATTGCAAGTTTTTGCATTTTTTCTTTGCTACTTGACATCAAGCACCACTAACATAAGATGAAAATTATGTCTACAAATCTGTGCCATGAAGCTTTTTCCTACACAATACTGAAGTAACTGTAGGTATGTGCCCCATCATGCTAGCTGGGGCAACGACAACTGCATATACAACAGTGGTCCCAGAAGACTATAATGGAGTGGGAAAATTCCTATCTCCTCGTTACACTATAGCTGTCAGTGTTGTAGCACAATTACTTTATTAGAAATAAATTTAGTGTAGCCTAAGTTCACGGTGTTTTTAAAGTCTACAGTAGTGTAGCAGTGATGTCCTAAGGCCTTCACATTCAATCTCTACTCACTCACTGAGTCACCCAGAACAACTTCCAGTCCCGCAAGCTCCATTCATGGGAAGTACCTTAGACAGGGGTATCATGTTTTAGCTTTTATATTTTTACTGTATGTTTTCTATGTTTAGATAAGTTTAGATACACAGATATGTACCATTGTATACAGTTGACTACAGTGTTCAGTACAGTAACATGCTGTACAGGTTTGTAGTGTAGGAGCAGCAGGCTATACAATATAGCCTAGGTGTGTAGTAGGCTATACCTTCTAGGTTTGTGCAAGTATAATGTTTACACAGGAAAAACATTGCCTAATGATGCACTGATCAAAACACATCCCTTTTCATTACATGATACATGCCTGTCTTTAATTAATACATTTAATCAAACCAGTTATATTGACATGGAAATATCCAGTAATGTCCACTGTTGAGCTAGAGGTGTTAGTATTATGTCAGTGTGGTCTAAAACAAATGCGTTTATTATGTGTAAATGAAGAAATGTAATACAGAATGCTGTCAAAAGCCATATTTAGCTGGGCAGCTTTATGCAAATTCAAATTTTTTTCTCCATTCCTCACAATCTTTTCAGTCTCTTTTCTGTTTTCTTAGCCTTTCTGAAGCACAGCTACTCACTTAATACCTTTAAAATTATGACAAAAGGCACAGTTTCCAAAATGTTTATGTTGTTTTCCTTTTAAAGTAGACTAATAATTATTTTTAAAGCAATAATAGTTAGATGTAAATAAACTTTAATGCATATGGATGAACTGCAAGTACACACATTACAGCTGAAATCCAAAATGCCCCCGGTATACTTACTGCATACGGAATTACATTTTAAGTGACCTATTTTCTTAGTTATGAGAAATGTGCATTTTCCCACACTACTATAATATATTTTTCTATATTTTACTCCATTCCTTAGTGAGGCAAAGATGTCATGTGGTTAAATATGTAAAAATGGGAAATAACATTAGAAACATAAATAACCAGAAAGAAATTTGGAGCTTCGGAAAAAGAAAAAAAAAAAATCATGTGAGTATATATAGAATGTTCTTTTTTTAAAAAAAAGGTTTGTTTTCATCTATCAAGAAAGTTGCCCAGAAATTTAACTCAGGCAATTTCACATTGTGATTCCTGAGGCGAAGAAATGTCCCTCTAAACCAAGCCTACTGAATTAAAGTATAAAATCTGCAACTCTCCCGTGGTCATCTGAAGAGGACAGTGGTGTTCGCCCTTGTACTGCCCCACCCCCACACCTCTTTGAAGCCACTGACTTAACCAAATGTTTTTTTCTTTTCTTACTTTAAAAAATGTTCTTTTCCTTTTCTTTTTTTTTTTTTCTCTTTTTTAGAGACAGGATCTCACTGTGTTGCTCATGCTTGAGTGCGGTGGCTACTCACCAGCGTAATTGTCTTGCACTTCAGCCTTGAACCCCTGGGCTCAAGCAATCCACCTGCCTCAGCCTCCTGAGTAGCCAGGACCACCAGTGTGCAACACCACACTCAGCTTTAACCCGTGTTTCTAACTTGAAGCCTCCTCACCCTCCCCTTCTCTTTGAGGCAGGCATTTGCTTGCTAAACAATACACAAAGCTGCATCGGGCGGAAAATGAAATTGACTAGACAGATGATAAGTAGATGATAGATGATATTAACAAGAGTTGTAGAGTGGTACTTTTATTCTCAGTTGATTTCAAGTTTATTGATAAATTTGATGAACTCTAAAAATATCTGAACGGTATTCTAATATAAATATTAGGAGAGTTAATACTAAGATACTCAGGCTATGTCGTGGGAATGTGGCTCTCTGCCTAGAATAGATCAAAGGAGCTGACCTTTCTACACAGGATCTTCTAGTTTATCATTACTATCATAAACCCAACTTCCTTTGACCCTCATGATGTTTCTGTGAGGTCTTTAGCATACAGAGGAAACTTTAGAAATATTAAAAACAGGAGCCATACTTGCGTCAAATAATCAGAACACGGGAGGCAGAAACATCATTCTAAGGCTCTTATAGTGGGCATTAATCCTTTAGATGCTAAATGTGGGGAGTTCAGGGCATCCCAGGGCAAGAGTAGATTAGCACGGGCACTGGTGGTAGGGAGGAGAGCTGGGAAGAGGGCACCCAAAGGGCAGTGGCTACTTATCAACCAGTGTAGAAGTATTTCATTATCCTAACAAACAGTATGAAACACTGGAGCATGTTGATGAACACCTGCCACTATGGTTTGAATGTTTGTGTCCCTCCAAAATTCATATTGAAACTTACTCCCAATGCAACAGTAGTAAAAGGTGGGGCATTCAGGATGTGATTAGAGCATGAGGGCTCCAATCTCATGAATGGGATTAGTGCCCTTAGAAAAGGGCTCGAGGGAATCTGTTTGGCCCTTTTACCCCATCTGCTTTGCTCATGTAGATGCAGCAAAAGGTGCCGCCATCTTGAAAGCAGACATGAAGCCCTTGATCTTGGATGTCTCAGCTTGTGGAATTGTGGGAAATAAATTTCAATTATTTACAAGTTTCCAAGTCTGAGGTATTTTGTTGTAATGATACAAATGGACTAAGACACCTACCTTGGTAGTATCTCCTGAATATGTTGTTTACACGTTAGTGTCTTTGTTCTGTTCCATTTTTTTCTACATAAATGGGAAAGATAATATAACCACATTAAATTACTGGTTTAGGAGTTTGAAGGTTTGTATTCTAATCCCAGCACCATCACAAAATAAGTACTATGATTTTGGTCAAAGCACTTATCTCTTTAAAGTCAGTTTCCTTTTCTGTAAAATGAGGATTATAATATGTTTTGAGTATTTAAAATAACTGTGGGGAAAGTTACTAAAAGGTAACCTTTATTGAGTATTCAATATGTGCTGGGTTTATAGTAAATACTTTGTAAGGAATAACTCATCTAAGTTTCATAACCTTCTAATGATATAAACACTGTGTTCACCATTTTATAGATGAAAGAAGTAAGGCATAAACAGGCGAAGAAATTGCCTAAGATAACAGTGGTGATTATGATTTGGATTTGAACCTGGGAAATCGATCTCCCTGTTCTTCCCTGGTAACCTCCAGTACTGTCTTTGTAAGAAGGCCTTTTGTAGAATACAACATCCTATACGTGTGGAAAACACTGTCATTTTCAATATTATTTTTTTAATCATTACCTTTGGCTGTTTTTTACAACTAGAAAGAGAAACTAAGAATATTCCTAGTGCTTCCACAAATGATTATCAGCCCAATTTAGAGGCTTGGCTTTGGAAAGCATTTTTGATTATAGAATCTGTAGGAGTGCAATTGCTACACTCGGTTTTTATCTGCAGGTTGTTGCTATTGGTGTATTTTAGTTCATTTATATTAGAATCAATGCTTTGCTTGATAGACCATAAACAATCAAATTGAGCCAGAATATACTTTATTCATCAAGAATACCTGATCCAGGATTGCTGAATACTCAGCAATCCTGTTACTCAGGCTCAACAGTGATACTGATAGCGAAACCATTAACGTTTGAGTGTTTATCATGTATCAAGGGCTAAGCACTTTGAACACTCTGTTTAATTAAATATTTCTAACAAAACTCTAAGGTAATTTTTTATTGCTGATAATTTACCAGTGGAAAAATCTGAGATGTAAAGAATTTGAACAACACATGCAAGGTAGGGATGACTCCAGTTCTGCCCTTCCCAAAATGCCAATTCTTAACTACAAAGCTGTAGGTCAGACAAGGTACCTACTGCCTATGAACTAAGAACATTCAAAAGATTTTAAAAATGTATTCAGTGAAGAAGCATGGCCTGTATATGGAGGTATCAACAAAGTATCCCTAATATTAGTTAGAATTATGCTCAGAAAGTAAAATTGTTTTTAAAAATGTCATGCAATGAGTAAGATTATGTTTCTAGGAAATAGCTTATTCTAAAATTAATTTGTGTAGGTAAAGGTGCCTTAGTAGGAAAAAAATTGTTTAATCAAGGAAAATATGATTGGAATATAGTTGTAATCAGCTAGAAGATACTCTCAAGAAATATTCTGTTAAGTTTTGTTAATAGACTAAGGAGTGGTCAGCTAGGCATCTGGAGAAAAGAAGAAGAATTTGTTACTTTTTCTGATATTCTGAGGAGTGGACTCTTTGACTTTTTGTTCATTCAACAAACACTCATTCTATGCTTATCATGGAAAAAGATACTGTTGTAGAGCTGGTAAAAACTGGACAAAATCCCTTGCATTTTAGTGGAACTTGCATTTTAGTGGAGGTAACATGAAATTACATAAACGATTGGTGGAACTTGCATTTTAGTGGAGGTAACATGGAATTACATAAACAATTAACTATATAACATCAGGTAGAGAAAAATGCATTGAAGAAAAATAAAACTAGATCAGTAGACAGAGAGTGATGGAAGATGTTATTTTTGGTAGGATGGATCAGGAAGGTGATATCTGAGAAGATGATAATAGATTGAACTCCCAGCTAGGAGACTTCCCTGGCAAAGAGCATTCAAACACAGGTCTCAGTAAAGGCACAAGCTCAAAGCAAGGCATGCACATGCGTGTTTGAAGAACAGTGAGGAGGTCTGCTTGGCTGGAATGGAATGGGTACACGGAGAGTGTTGGCAGATGAAGACATAGGGTTAGAGGGCAGATCATAAAGGTCATGATATAATTTTATGTTTTACGGTATTATGGGAAGCCATTGGGAGGTTTTATGTAAATGACATCCTCTAACTTAAATTTAGAAAGAATTACTATGTCTGTCCTATAGAGAATAAATATAATAATTTTAGGTCATATGGATAGAAAGAGTAAGTCTAATCAGGAGTCTGTTGCCTGGGCCCTGGTGTAAGTCATGGAAGCGGTTAGAGTGGTTGGATCAGGATATATTTTAAAGTAAGAATTAAGGGGACAAGAACAATCCTGGTACAATACATATACATATACAATACAATACATATACGATATATATACACATATATACATATACAATACAATACATACATGGTTGTATCCTGTAACAGATAATCCAAAGAAAAAAGAAATTGGTATCTGCACAATCCTCTACCAACTAGACCAGGATTTGTTTTTTTCTTTCTACATTCTTAGTTCTTTTCCCAGGAGTTGATATCATTCTCTTCAGCCTTCTCCTATACTCATCTTAAAATGGCTACATAGGATCTTGGGTGCCGTGGCCCGTTTACAGGACAGGGGATGAACACAGAACATAAAAGAACAACACAGACACACAAAGACAGTACATGACTCGAGTGCCCAATGCACTAGTTGCTTTATTTTTATAGCCTCCAGACCCAAGTTTAGTTCCTTGTACATGAGCATCTGAGCATAGCAGCGATAACCATTAATTCTGGAGTTGTTTTACACGGGAACAATTGTCCCATGATCTAAGACCTCAAAACAGTTACTTAAGGTGCCAGACATAGCTCAAAACCCAAGGCCGAGATAAGCAACAATAAGCAATGCAGCCATATGGAAAACTTCTTGTTCTCTCTCCCAGCCAGCAGCTGGCCCCCACGGTTGTGTCTGTCTTAGGTTGCCCCTCCCTTGAGGAGTCTTACCCGTCATTGACTACCAACCATTTCACAGGGCCAGGCCTTGGGAATGTTCTTCTTATCTTTATGGCCTCCAGACTCCCACCACGGGGGCCCACCGAGTGGGAGCTGGGCAACATCTCTGAACCAGAAATGTGGAAATACCAAATCCCTTACTATTGAAGTGCATAGGTTTCATAGAGAGGGACAGATATTTAAATTAAAGGTAAGATGTTATTAAAAAGGAAAAAAGGACAAATAAGTCACAGGTGGCACAATATAGCAAAGTTCTACTACATCTAGTTTCTATTAATATTTAACTACCACAATAGGCAAATAGAGTTGGTTTAAGTTTTGAATAGTAAAATATCATCCTGAGGTTTTCATTTCTGTTTTTTGTTTTCTATTACAAAAATCTTCTGAACTTTGTATTTTTCCCTTTTTAGTCTGTTATGCTTCTATTTTTTTATTACCAACTTGTGCTTGTTGAAAACTAGCTTGATTTGTGTTGAAGACCCTGACAAATTCTCTAAGCAGTAATTGTCTCATTTATAGACAATAAAATGATTTATTATGCTTTTACAAAACTCTTTCTGATGCAAAACAGTGTCTTGAAGTTAAATAAAATTTTTATATATTAAGACAATCCATATTCATGTTCTAATCTAGACAATTTCTGATAATTTGGGCTGGTTTTCTTTGCTGTATTTGAACATTCCTTAGGTACATGTATATAAAACTTTATATACGTGTATAATGAGGATGCTAAAGTTCTATTTTTATCTGTCAGTGTCATGAATGGTGAGTGGTATAGGAAAAATATTATAATATGTGAGCTAAAAATGCAATTCCTAAGCATTATTTACTCTACCAAATGGCTAGAGAAGCTATGCAAATCATTAGTTAGGTGGTCAGTTGGTTAAAAGTTACAAGACAGACAAAGATCATGCAAGTTTGAAAAGAGTGCCTTTTCTTGTTGTGTAATGACTCAATTCTAACCTTTTTCCATAGACTTCCAAATCCCTGAACCATGGGAACCTTAGACTAATACTCAATGTTTACATATTTTCCTGATGCCCACTGCTGTTATACACACAGTTCCATCAGCTTCGGTTATGGTTGTTGTGTCTACATCCAGGAGAAACATACACAAATTTAACAAGAAATATACAGTAGCCCTCTCTTATTTGTGAGGAAAACGTTTCAAGACCCCCATGGGTGTCTGAAACCACAGATAGTACTGAACCCTATACACACCGTGTTTTCTCCCATAAGTGCATATCTATGATAAGGTTTCATTTATATGTCAGGCACAGTAAGAGATTAACAACAATAATTAATATTAAAATAGAACAATTATAACAAATACTATAATAAAAGTTATGTGAATATAGTCTTTTTCTCTTTCTTTCTCAAAACGTCTTAATATTTCAGACCTAGGTTGATCTCAGTAACTGAAACTTCGCAAGGTGAAACCTTGGATAAGGACGGACTGCTGTGATTGTGTGCCAGGTTCAGGAGGGTCCACCAGCCAATGGTGAGCCTGAGGTCGAGCACAGTCATGGCTTCTGCTCGTAGGAACCTTTGCTATGTTTTGAGGCTCAGCGACATGGAGCTATTTTCCTTTTATTATAATTAGCTAATTAAGGATGATGTAATGAAAATTCAATAGGAGCATGAGGAGCGATGCTGGGAGTCAGGATGAATAAATAAAAATGCCTTTTAGAAAGGAGGATGGGGGGTTTGTCGTACCAGAGATCAGGGTATCTCACCTACTACAGCCACTAAGCAGTATAACCTCGGCTAAGTCACTTAACCTCCCTGGCCAATAGTTCAGAACAGAAGGTGTTTTTTTCACCTATATATTCCCATTTCCAGGTGCACATTTTGTGCCCCCCCCCCCGCCTCCCTGCCCTGAATACACACACACACACACACACACACACACCCTCAAAGTATTGTTTGTTATTGAAATGAATACATTTGTAAAACACAGAGGTTGTATGGGGTGGCCTCTAAATGCTTTTTCAGTGCTAGCATGCAACGATTCTAAGAGAATTCTGCATGACCCCGTGTTCCTGCGTTATCTCTGAGTCTCTTGCTTTCTTACACAGATGGGGCGTGTGCGAGGAGAGCAGACCCAGAAGCTAGGAGCAGAATGATAATTCATGATTAACAAGAACAACACCTGTCTAAAGATGTCCTTCCTGAGAAAGGTCAGCTGTTGCTGTGAGTAAATATACTTCTCTGGCAGAGTGAAAATGCTAGATTTTTATTTTCTCTCTTTCCTCCCTATATTTTTTTCCTTTTGTACTCTCACCTTCGCAAATGTTGACTTCTTGCGAGAACAAGAAAGGTCAGAAGTGAGTGTGTTAAGGAGAGGTGGATACATTTCTTTTTCATTTGTATTTATATAGCTAAGGAAGATTGAGCTAGAATACAAGTTGATCCATGTTATTGAACTGTCGGGCTGACACTCTGAGTGCTGAAGCGGCTGTCTCCTTGTATGAGACTATTACAAGAAAGGGAAGAGATAGGAAATGTTGCTTAGAATAATGATTTAGAGGTAGCGGAAGAAAATGGGTGAACATTGGGAGATCTGGGGATATGTTAACTGGTCAGTCACACTTAGGAAAACAAGATTCAGCTCCCTAAAAGCTCCTGCCAAGGTAAAGAGGTGAGTAAGGAGAGGAGAAAAAATGAAGGGAATTATACACAAGAGACAGCCCTGAAAAAACTCTCTTAGGCCCAGGAAACATTCATGTTTAGCCTGATAAGACAAAGGTGCATACACATCTGAACAGGCACATTTGTAGAAATAAGAAAAGAAAAATACACTGAACTGCCTAGACGCATAGGAAACCATTCCTCCATGGGCTTAAGGATTACCGAACAAGCTGATGTCCAGGTTTATAGATGCTAGAGTAACTGAGGGGAGGATGGCTCTTTTATGATGTTTTTAAAATCCTTATTCTTTACCCCCTCAAGACATTTAGCTTGCTTTATATTTCATTCAGCCACCTACGTAAAAACAGTAGCTGCTAAGAACTAACTGGAGTAGTTGTGCACCAAGACTATGTTGATGAGATCTTTTAGTTACTCAAAGACGCCTTTACAAAACTCACCAGTTAAGATATGTTGGTATAGAAGTAAGCTGATTTATGATATTATTTACCAGATCTTGGGGTGTCTCAGAACAAATAATATACAAACTGCACATACTGATACACGTAGACATATACGTAGTTGTCCACATTTAATTTTGCCAGCAATTAAAAATAAGCAAGTGGCATTATTAGTTTCATAGTTTTTATAGAACATTTTAATACAAAAAAGTAGGGAGGATATATTCTCAGAATAAATGGCAGCTATCAAACAAATTTTAATTATGAAAAATTCATTACACGAACTTCATTTTCTTGTGCCACAAATACTTGAAAAATTAATTATGGTTTGGTACCAGTCCTTAGATTGGCGTTTGGGATATTATGTTCTATGGGACAAGTGTTTGAACTAGGATAGATTTATTTACTCTTTTTCTGTTTCTTTCCGTGCCTTTTTCTTTTCTTTTCTTCTCTCTCTCATCTTCCTCTTCTACTTCTTTTCTTCCTTTGCATCTTCCAATCCTTGGGATACGATAGGCATAACTTATGTGCTCTTGTACGATATGGCTATCAAGGTTGATGACACCTGGATTGGAAGCTTTTCTTGAGTTGTTTGAATATGTCCTAAGTTACCATCTAATCGAGAAATGAAATGAGCTTTCAGTGCTAGGTTGGGAAAGACTAGGTGAAAAATAATCAGTTGGGGTAGAGGGAGAGAAATGCTCAGTGTTGAGGACGGGACTGAAGGTCCAAGTGTAAAGTTGGGGTAAGCATGCGGACCATTTAAATAAGTCAGACATCAGAAAACAGAGAATTGGCAACAAAGTCTGGGCAGGATAGCATTAAGGGTAGATGAGAATCACAGACCAGGTGTGGACACTAGGGCTGAGGTGAAAACAATTGGGAGTAATATGCTGTAATCATGACTATTTGATTATTATTATAATCTGTGATTATTTGCACCTATTGTCTGTGAGTTCTCCAGGTTTCGGTTATAGTTCATTATCACTCTTTCATTTTGGACAACGATTTCTCCATATTTCACACTCCATGAAACAAACCTTATCTACCGGAATCGAAACGTTCAAAATACAAATTCTCCCATGTTTCTGATTAGTGCGCATTACTTTTTACTTCTTAAATGACAAAATGCAGCTTAAGAAAGTTTGTATTTTATTTTTTAAATGAGAACTTTGCTCACTAAGAAAGTATTAAAAGATTTTTTTGTCTAAACGTGCACTCTTGCTCGTCATTCATCGCCTTCAGAATCACATGAAGAGGAAATGAGCCCAAAAGAAACCGGTTATATTTTATATTAATTTAGTTTACTAATCTTTTATGATTTATAAAAATTCTGAGCAGCCAGAGAGTCTTCTTAAGTTAAGAGTCTTCTTAAGAGAATCTTTTTAACACGGTGGTTATTTTCCACTGTCAGTTGGAATGTTCTAGGCACCATAACATCTGGCAATTTCAACCAGTTAACCTGCTTCACTCCCCAGCCCCTCCTGATTTCCTCATTCCAATGAATACTACCATTTTTCCTCTTCATCATCCATAAATGAAAGTTCACACCTCACTTGGACTCTTCACTCCTCATTATTTGTTGCTAGAGTCTGTTTTTGTAACAGTATTTCAATCACCTTCCCTCTCTGCTTGCCTTTCTTCTACTTTGACCCTAATTCAGGCTCTGATTTCTTTTTGTCTGAATTTTTAACAATGCTGCTTTTGGGTTTTTCGGTCTTTTTTTCCTTCAGTCAACTAACTCTTACATTAATCTTTGTAAAGTTCAATTTCTAACACGATATTCTAACTTTAATGTCTCTTCATTGCCTATGAAACAACACTCAAATTTATGAGCCTAATACTCCGTTATCTTCACGATGCATTTTATCAGCCTAATACTTAATAACTCCAAGATGGATTTTATCTTCTCCTTCTGATCTTACTTAAGTAGATAATTCTCTTTGCCATACAAAACAAACATGCTTTTATTTCTCATCTTACCAAAAAAAATGCAAAATAAAGGAAAATCATGGATAGATCCATTGATCTACCTGCCATCTTCTTTCAACACAGTAGATATGTTAATCATTTAAAGGTACGAATCAAATCAGTCTTCTCTTCTGGTCAGACTCCTCCAATAGCTTCCTCACTGTGTCTGAGTAAAAGTTAATGAGCTTTCTACCTTCTCTAAGCCCCTAAATAACCTGGCCTCACCTCCAGTTCCTACAATATTACCATCCTATTCAGGGTTTGCTTCCACATTAAGGCCTTTGTGATGGTTGCTCTTTCTTCCTTACTTACTTTTTCTTTCTTGTTCTTTTCTTTCCTTCCTTCCTTCCTTCCTGAAATTAGACATATTTTTACCCCAAAATATGGCATTTTGACATCTCGGATTGACTGAAAAAGCCTCAAGGCCTTTCTGACCATCACCCCTCTCCATCCACTCTCCCCAAATCTTTGAAGTTTCTTTATCTGCCTCAGATCCAGACCCACATAGGAAAACAATTGTCTTTTCTTCCCCTCCCTGCTACCTCAACATCCATTTTGGAAAGGAAGATCAAGAATGCAGCCAGACCTAGGCCAATCCATTTGAAAAATAATACCCGTCTCCCAGGTTAATTTAATTTCCAAAGAGAATCATTTACAAGTCTCCCTGTTTCTCCCCATCCATTCATTTTCCAAAATGAAAATATTCATCCTCCCTGGTAACCATTTATTGCCTCTCAACAGAATGACCTACATTCCATATCCTAAAATGAGGGTATATAAACTTTTGGACCCCACTGAGATATTAGGTAATCACTCTGTGATTCTCCCGTTGTGCGCAGTAAATAAATTTGTAACCTCTTTCTCCTATTCATCTGCCTTATTGCAAGTTGATCTTTCAGCAAATCTTCCAGGGGCCAAAGGGAAGTTTTACCTTCTCTCCCACCTACCTTTTTTCCTTTCTTCCTGTTCTGTTCTTTTCTTTCTTTCTTTGTTTTCCTTCCTTCCTTCCTTCCTTCCTTCCTTCCTTCCTTCCTTCCTTCCTTCCTTCCTTCCTTCCTTCCTTCCTTCCTTCCTTCCTTCCTTCCTTCCTTTTCTTTTTCTTTCTTTCTGATTAGGATGTTTTCCATTTACACATCCATATGATTTTAGCTCAGGTTTTGGTTCAAAAGTCACCTATTTAAAATGACATCTCCCATTTCCACTCTTTTGCCCCCAATTTCTTTTAGCCAAGCTTTGTCATGAGCATACCCCAAATTTTATGTTTCTATTTTTTTGTGTTCTTTTCTTTTTCATAATTTTCTACTATAAGATGTATTTAAAACTCTATATCTTGTATAGTATCTGTCATCTCCATAGACTGACAGCAAGGGTGCTTGTCTGTTTTGTCACAAATGCTCCCCAGCACCTAGAACAGAGTCTAGCACATAGTGTTCAATAATTAATCATTGGATGAATAAATTACTTTCTACCCTTCACCGTCTGCTCCAGGAAAATATAGACATGCTGTCTCCAGATACACTCTGTGATTTTTTTCTTCCCCTCTTTGGTTTGTCAGCTTCTTCCTTTGCCTGAAACATCTTTCATCCTTTTCCTAAATCTCTGCAAGGCCACATCTCTTGCATCTTTTCCATCTCTTCAAAAATTTTACATTGTCTGCTGCAATTTTTCAATACCTTTTCAACCACAGGAGTTCTTAGCCTTACTCTGATTCCCGTCATAGACTGGCCACAGCTGGGATAATCTTGCTCCTCTCTGAACAGGAGTCACCTTCAAGCAAAGTTTGCATCCCCCGAGCACTGAGCCCCAACTCCCCCATCCACTCTGAGCCCTTCAAATAAAGTCGATGGTATCGTCTTTAGTCTTGATGTACTTTAGGTTTGACTCTGTTGTTATAGTATTATGTTGCTTGTCTGTATGCCTCCTTGATTTCCTTTTTTATCATTCTTTTCATTTCTTTTGTTTTTGTACACTAACCATACAGAGAGCTCCCCAAGGATCTTTGTGTAGTTCTACTGCTTCAGTTGCCTCCTCTCTCTCTCTCTCTCATTGAAATAGTTAACTATCGAAGTGGTTTTTAAACTGTGATCTTCAGAGACCTGGGATTTTACAGAATTTCTTGTTTTAGAGATAAGGAGGGGCATTAAAATATGCAGTTCCTAGAACCTTTTCACGGCCCCAGCCCCACACCTGTTTCTGCGGTGCCTGTCCAATATACTAGGACTATACACACACGTGTGTGCATACACACATACATAGACACCTTTTCTTTGATAAAATGATTTTATTTTTAAAGATATTTTTACAAAATGCATTATATGACCCACATTAGTCCCAAAATTTTCAGTTTCAAATTTCCTTTTGAACCAAATACCAGAGCCCATTTATGATTCCTTTTTCAAGTTGATGAGCTCCAAGTTATTATCATGGTCTAGGATCAAGTTCTTCCAAATAAAATCATAGGTAATAGAGCCACAAAGATAGATGTTTTTGGACTTTTTGTACAGCATTTTCTTTTTACAGATGATGAAAATAGGCTTCAAGGAGGATTGATTTGTTCACATTCACATAGTTACTTAGTAACTAAAGTCAAAAGATGAAAAATCAGAAATGAGTTTCCAAGAAAAATGCACATTCTATACTCCATCTTGCTAAAATAGCCAGTATTTTCTTTTACCTTATGTTAGTCTGAAGTATTTCTCAGTCCATTGAGAAGTAAAACTTGGCTCAAGTTAAATCAAGGATTTGCCAAATATTCTGCTTTTCATGGGCTAAGGATAAATATGGTTATTTTCATAGCAAAAAGAAGATTTCTAGTCATGTTTGATCTAGGCAAGTTGCCAGTTTTAAAGTCTGTGTTATGGTGATATAACAGTAAAGAGACAATAAGAAAGCAATGAAAAACAAAGCCTAAGAAGGAGAATTATATAGGAGATGTGTTAGGAAGAAATAGTTACCTGTCAGCTCCAGAAGAATCAAAATTAAAGAATCAACAGGGTCTACTAGAAAAATCATGGACTTTAGAAACATCCACATGAGCTTAATGACCTTGGGCAAGCTACTTAATATTTCTGAGCTTTGGTTTCTCATCAAACATTAAAATGGCAACAACAATAGTATTGTACATAGATGAAACTAGATAAATTATGTAAGAGACACTGCCTCAGAGTAGTCTCTTAATAAATGGTTAAGTATTGGTAATTGAGTAACATAACTAGCCTAATGATGTAAAATGAGCAGAGAACATATTACATTGCTAATATGCCTTCTAATGCCAGACACACAGACTGGGTAATCTTACCTGGCTCTATTATAAATGGTCACATCAATTGCATATTTATGATGAAGCTGTAACAGCCCCTCATGCCACACCACTATATCTGCCTCCCATTAGCCTTAATGAGAAGGTGTTTAGCACACAGCCTAGACCAAATTTTTGTTTCTCTATCTTTGCATTGATACAAATGTGGTATCTATCTTGTAATACTCTTTGCTTGCAACCTTGTACAGATCTTTTGATGCTGTGTGACTATGTTTTATTTTATTCAGTTAGTTTAAGCAGAAGGAACAAAACAGACCAATCTACCTATGCCACCTCTTCTTCTGAGCCAAAATCAAATGCCTCGGTGAGATGAATGTGATTTATATGCAGATTCTTGGAAGGAAGGAGGAACTGCTGACCTCCTGTTCCACTGCCTGGAATCTCCCTGGACTCTGGAACAGGGAGTTTAAAATATTAATGCCTTGAATAATAAATTAGAGTACATAGTAAATGAGGAACGAGCACAACAATTTTAATTAGTTTTAGGCACATTTTAATGATTGTTTGGCCATTAACTCCAGTAAACATAAAAATGCAAGGGGAAAAAGATGTATGAGCTCCTTATTACTTAGCTTTGTTTTAACTGAAGCCTTTGCAAAGATGTATATCATTTTAATTTTGGTTCCAGAGGCTTTTATGTAAATTAATTGCATTGGAGAATTGGCAAGAACATTTTATTCAATTTGGAACAGCAGTGATTATAAGCTTTACATTAATATAACAACAATTTAACAATGGCTGATAGATGGGGCACAGCCATGCAATCATCAAAAGTGAGCCACTCTCTTGATCTCTAATTAGGTCTATAAGCAAATAGAGTTTTGCCGCCACTAATTGCCATATTAAAGCTGGCAGCGAGGTAGCAAGTGAGCTCATGTTAAGGTAGTCAGCACAGGGTGCCATTTATCCAAAGATTTTTCTATTTTCTGATTTAATCAAATATGTAATTCAATTATGTGCATCGTGGAAATAGATATTCCAGTGAATTGGAAAGCATTCTCCTCCTTGCTCTACCTAACCATGTATCTTGCTAACTACAGACATCCATGCTCCAAGTTCAAAATATAAGCATTATGTTAATTTTGTTTTTCCCATCATCCACACTGCTTGTTCAGATGCCTGTCTTCTAATAGCTCTGACTCGGTACCTAGAAGGTCTCGTGCTGTGTGCTAGACAAATGCACGGGTAGAAGAAGATGTACAATGCCTTGATTTGGTACCCCATTTTCGTAGAGATTAAAAAGCACTCAAAGGGGATTTGGAAGGCATTTGAGCACCAGGCTAGATATTGAGGGACCAGTTTTTAAAAACCCTGGAAATCCTTTTATTGCTGTCAGTCTTTGCCTAAAAGCTTGGCCCATTATGTAACAAAGACTGTTTGTTTTATTTTCCACTCTGGCTTCTTCCATTGTTTACATCAATAACATTTAAAGAGAAAAGAGATTTTTATTTAGGTGGCAGGGCAAGTTTAAACTAAATCTGGAAAAGGCAATTTTCTAGTGAAGAAACTGTAGGAAAAGGTCAATATGAAGAGCTAGCAAAGAGAGTAGATTGTAAGGGTTCTCACCACACACACACACACACAAGATAAGTCTGTGAGGGAATTCATAGGTTAATTATCTCAATTTAGCCCTTCCGTGGGGTGTTCATATGTCGAAACATCATGTTGTACACCATAATTATATCCGATTTTTATTCGTCAATAAAAAATATCATGTAACTGTGGTTTTCTTTTTTTTTTTATTTCAGAGTATTACAGGGGTACAAATGTGTTGGTTACATGAATTGCTTTTGTACAGTTTGTGTCAAAGTTACAAGTGTGTCCATCACCCAGATAGTGTGCACTGTATATACTAACTGCGAATTGCCCCATCCTGTCCTCTTCCCTCCCACCGCTTGATTTGCATTGAGTTTTGCTTCCATATGTGCACATGAGTGTTGACCAATTAGTTTCAATTTAATAGGGAATACATGTGGTGTTTGCTTTTTTTTAGAAGGAAACTAACTTCTTTAAACACTCCACTAACTGGAAAGAACAAACCCTCCTATCCCTTTCAAAATAGAAATTGACTTGTCTATGGCAAAAAAAAAAAAAACTATATATAATCCTATCAAGGAATAATTTCAAACCTTTGACCAGGTACTCTTTGTAGCATTCATGAAGAGAAATAAGATACAAAGTCCCCAAAGGACAGAATTTGAAAGCAGGAAATAATTATTTGTGCAAAGTATGTGATATAGTCATACCATTGTATAGAGTGGCATCTTAAAACATACGGGGCAGCTAGAAAGATATATACTCTTTTCCCTTTTATGGGTTTAGACTTCACTGTCACTAATAATTACTGTTTATTCAGGGAAATTGCATGTGTTTGTGTTTGCATGTACTTGCCCTTGACTTAACTGTTACTCTACTGGACAATTAAGAGGATGAATAGCTGTGCCTGTAACTCACACAGAGAGAACGCAGAGCAGGATAAGTCTCAATATTTCCATGTCAGGAACAGAGTGTGCTGTGCCACTTGAGAGGAGGGCAAAGTTCTCCTCTGATCTATTCCCGAGGCTTGAGGTATCAATGACCAGCTGTGACAAGGCTGGTAGAGCCTGACCTCCCCTGTCCATGACCTTGTCTTACTAGCCCAGACCTGTGCAACCTCAGTATAAGGGACAGAGCTCCCAAAAGATGGGTGTCCATTTGCACAGTGCAGGTTAGAAGAAGAGATGATCTCAGAGAGGGAGGTGAATGTGAGCAGGGGAGCAAGATCAGTGTTCTCAGGGGAACAAACCAGCAGATCAGTTGCATGGGCGTAGGCACACCGTTTGAATTTTTCCCCTTTGTGGCAGTTCACCCAAATGATCCCAATCCTTTGGAAGAATCATTAATACCCAGATAGCCTTGGAGGGTTGTGTGGTGGGGAATAAAATGATACAAACATTCAAGAAAAGTACAGCCTCTCCTATAGCTGTACTATATAGTCTAGCACTCATGAGAACACTGCATCCTATTGCTGACCTGTGTCTGGGAAACCTACCAGATGATACCTGACAGCAGATGATCACCTGCCATGCAGCTGGGAGAGACAGGGGAGCAGCTTCTGAGAAAGCATCATCCTGGAGGGTGGGCTTGAAGCACGTCACCTTTGCAGGTGTTTGGGAAGAAGGGAGATGCTGTACTTCTATCCAGTTTACATGATCTCAGTACATAAAAATAAACATTCAATATGTGTGTGTGTGTGTCTACGTGTGAACCAGAAAAGGGCATCTGATCTGGGGCAAGTGCCATTTAAAGTGTTATATATTCCGGCAGGTCCAAATCTGATAACTTTTTGCAGAGTTATTATTATTTTGTCATGGTGGACACGGGTGACTAGGAAAAGGCTGGTATTTCCAGCCTGGTGACAATTCCGGCAATTTACTCTTCACAATAACTAAGGAAGTGTTCTCTTTGCACTTTGATAAAAATTTAAAAAAAATATTAATTTACCTTTTGACTACCGACTGCATGCCAGAATCTTTGTCAAATATGTCTATGTATACACATGGATATATGTGTATTATAATATCTTTAATTCTCATAATGTCACTAAAATGTAGGCATTATTATCTCTATAAATAGACTGAGGTGAAAGAAGGGTAAGTGACTGTTTAAGAAAACAATGACACCGACATATGAACTCAGGGCTGGCTGACTGCCCCTACCCGTACTTCTCTTTAGCAGGTTGTTTTCCTGCCAGATATGTGGTGTGGCTTGAGGCATGTCATATCCTTAAGAAGACTATGCCTGCAATGAGATACAAATGGTGCCAAATCTTATCCTTCTGTCTGCTAGCAATAGAGTCGTTCTTACCCACGGGTACACAGAGGCCCATAGCGGTGATCTAAGGAACACCAAAATGCTTATCCTTCCCTCAAACCAACCAGGAAGTCTAAAAATCCAATGCTGTAAAAGTCTAAAAGTCTAACATGATGTCTTGGGAAAGTATTGAGATGCGTTAATGGAAAGAACATTGTCTCACAATGGTCAGCACAGCCAGGTTCTTGGGCTTTGCACTCATTGTTGATAAAAGGAAGTTTCTAGAATAAATGGTCTTCAAATTTCCCTCTTGTTATAGAGTGCAATATGTGTTTGATGCTATTCGTATTAAGGTTTTGTGTCTTTCTGGAAAGATAAAGTATTAGCCTCTCACAGATTAGCAGGACTAGTACCTACATATTTATGTCTTGTCATCACCTACAAAGAGCAGCTCCTTAGGCTAATGGGGTAGCATGAATATAGGATCACAGTGAGGTTATGTAGTAGGGAAAGATTGAAGGAGTGATCAGTTGTTACGAGAGGGCTCTTAAGACACTGTAGAATGCAACTCTGGCCTCCCTAGAGAGTATGTGATGTCTGCGGATGCCAAGAAGACAAAATACAGAATAGTAGAACAATATGCACACGAGTAAAAACAGCCCATCATGGGAAAGAGAGATGGGCAAAAGAGACAGCTATATTTAGAAATTATACCTGGAAGTGGTCCTTCCTGGTAATAATGCCCAGGCAGTCTAAAAATGTAGAGTTTCCACTCTCAGTTTTGATTCCATTTTTGTAAAAAATTTTGTCTTGCTTGTTGTCTACTTTTTTTCCCCAAGTCTTGACCTGTGGACCGGAGTAACTCGCATAGTAAGAAATTCCTGATGCTAGAATCAGCCGAGAAGTCAAGAAGCCACTGGAAGTGGGACTGCCTGGCTTCACCCCTCCCATCCTAGCCTTGTGTTAGTACTCCAGAGTTCTAGCAAGGTCTTCATCCCAAATCCTATTGCCAATTTACTTGGCAAGAGAGACATGCATCATTGGACTAAGGCTAAATGGTCATCTTTCTCATTTTAATGTTCTTGCCCTTAATTAATAGTTTAGTCTTTCGGACCTTCATTTGTTACACTTAAGTGAATTTTGTAATTGGCTTTGCCTCTCAGTGAGGATTGTTGCCCCATATCGGTCCTGAAAAGCTACCAATTAGTAATTAGTTCTAGTTCCCCATTCTTTCCCACTTCCTTGAGACAACTGCCCTATTTCTAACTGTATCAGTGCAACGAATACGATCCAACAAGATCATAAGCTGGGCGCTGCTTAGTGCTCGCTAAGTACCCAGAGTCTCACTAAGTAAGCTGGCACTTACTCAGTGAGAAGATTATTGAATTTAGTAAACATTTGGCCCAATACAGCTCCTAACAAATGCATTTCGAGGATATGACAGTCCCGGTGAGTGAGTTAAAGACTCATTATTTGGACTGCTAGTGTCCTCGCGTGAAAACTGTGATTCTTGTCGAGTCCATTAGCTGCTTTATAAAACAAGAGCTGTCATTTCATTAAGCAGCTCCACACATATCAACAGCCCCAGGGTGAATTCCGGTCACTTCTTGTCTATGTCACAATCCTTTCTGGAAGCTGACTTCCCCCAGTGCACGCCAGCAGCCTGTAAGTCTCCATTGCACAAGGAGATGCATGGATCTATTGGAAGGACCAGCAATTGATTTAAAAATCACAGAAAGTTAGATTTTTTAAAATTTTTTCTTTTTAGTCTAATCTTAATTTGTTAATAAAAAAGAAAGAGAAACATAAAAGTGGAAATTAGAGCATTAGGTGGACTAACCCAGTCCACTCTTAAGTTGGGGGCAGAATACTGAGTAGAAACCAAACCTTCTGTTCTCCAATCCAGTATTCTTTCTGAGAAATCACACACTGCCCTTCTGATGGCCTTCCTGCGTTAATTTCTTTAGATCTCCATTTCCTTAATAAATATTTATTGAACCTCTCTTTTATGCTAGGTACTACCATTTCAGTGCTGGAGTTTTATGTTAGTGACCAAGACTAAGCTCCTACTTTCGTGGAACTTCAGTTCTAGCTAGATAGACCAATAAATCAACTTAAAAGTATGATAGGATATAATGCTATGTAAAATAAACTAGGGTAATGGGGACAGAGAATAATGAAGTGCCCTTTAAGAATAAGAGGTTAGTAAAAGCTTCTTTGAGGCAGCATTGCGAGAGCAGTGATCTGGCTGGACTGAGGGTAAAAAACAAGCCACAAAGAGAGGAAAATTGCAAAGGGCCTGAGGCAAAAATAAATGTTATGTGTTTGTGTTCACAGACTGGCAATGAGGCCAGTGTTTCCAGAGCTGTGAGGGTGGCTGAGAATAGCAGGAGATGAGTACATATTTATAAATAATGATCATTTCTAGTTCCTATATGAGTGGAATTGCAATTCCAATGTATACAGAAAAAGAACATTTACGCTAGCAAGAAAACTGATAAGTGACTACAAAATCTGGAAATATTAAATTTTCTCAATAATAAAAGATAAGCCAAATTCAATCCAACAAATGATGCACTGAGGCCAATATCATCTCTTAATTTCAACCTAAACTGACTGAGCATCGACCATGTGCAAGGCACTCTACAGCAAAGAGACTAAGGTCTTTCTTTAAAAATGAATGGGAAAAAACAGAACAAGTAAAAGAAAAGATTAATAAAATGAAGTACCATGGTAAATGTCAAAAGTGCTGGGAGGTTCGGTGGGAGGATGGAACGTAGCTTGCTGAAAGATGAAGAAGGTATGATGTAGAAGGTGACACACAGACTGGGAGTAAATAGAGAGCAGGAGGTTGACAGGTAGGGATAGGTGCCTGGGAGCCATTCCAGGCTAAGGAAACATCATTAGCAAAAGGTAGAAAAGTGGGGAAGTGAGAGACATGTCTTGGAGCAAGAAATTCAGGTTTATTAGAACATAGGATGGGAGAATGTGGTAGATAAAGTTGAAAAGTTAATGCAGAGCTTTAATACTTTAGTTGGGTACATGAACCTGATTAATTAGACAACACAGAACTACTAAAGGTTTTGCACCAGAGAGGCCATGATGACAAAGTAAATGAGTTGGGTTTCCCTTATTTCTTCATGTAGCTGTCATTGAGGAATTTAGGAAGATTGGTGCTTATCAAACATTTTTAAGCTCTGGAACTATTTTGCCCATTGAAATCTTTCAAAGGACCCCTTATCTATAGACAGGTAAAAATAGAACTTATTTGTTTAAGTGGGATAAGAATTCCTAACCTCTCAACCTCTTTCTTCACATCTAAGGAATTCCCCATGGGATTTTTCAAGGAAGCTCGGGACCACAAGAAACACATTGAAAAACATTGAGCCAAAGCATCTTGACTCTACTTTCATTTTCCAACAAACTTTTTAGGAGAGATTAACTTTTCACTTGGTAAAAAATATTGCATTACTTTTTTCTTGTCTTGAAAGGTATTCCTTTCAAAAATCAAAGTGTTGTCAGCATGCACAGATTATTACACCCCCACCCATTGTAATGCTTGTGGTTGGGCCATGAAGCACACTGCCGTCTACATAGCTGAGACCAAGCAGAGAACACGAGTCACTCAGATGAGCTAGCTTATAAGAATCTCAGGATAGTGCAAATGGATTTTTCAAAGAGTTTTCACAAGCTCTGGAAAACATGAGGAAGTTTCAGCCAAGAGTTAATATGATCTATTCTTTGTAATGGCTTGTTTTCCCACCACGAGCTCACTCATGTTTTTGCAGACATTGATTCTGTGAGTACCTGAAAAGGGAAGTGGAGATGAGGTCAACAGTCATCTTCATTGGCGGATGACATTAAAAAGAGCAGAAATGAATTCAGACTCACCTACTTCCCGACACCTACATCTTAACTCAGAGTCTGGGTGTGAATTAGCAGCAGAATATTGAATTGTGCTTCAATCTGTTCAAATGTGTCACTCTGGATCAAAAAGAGAAAAAAATTGAAGGATTTCTCAAATTTGAAGAGTTCTCACGAATGTTATTCTCTCCGTTTTTCTCAGTTTCTTCTGTATACTAACCAACTGCCCTGGCTTCCCCCAGAGAATCCCAGACACCTCTCTAAAAAGACAGATGCCTGTTGTGGTTGCTATCAATTCTGGGTGCCTGCCAGGACACCCCTGTAATTACAGTCCTCCTCTGTGGAGTTGGTATGAGATTGGAGAGGTGCCATCGGGAGATGGCATAACTTCATGCTACAGTAGTGACACTGGGCTTCAATCTGCTTGTGCCCCACTCAGACTGTTACTTCTTTCACATGAACACATGCACTGTCTGTATATAGAGTTGAGTGTCCACAATTTATTCTACCAGTCTCCAATGCTGAAGTAGAAAGATGGCTTGAGGAATTAACCCCAGGGTGAGTCTTCCCCGATCTGAGCCTTTCCCATGTCAGTGTTGTTCCAATAAACCCCAAAGAGCAGACTTTGTGGTTTATGTAGCTTTGAGTTGTTTATTCCAGCTTTCAGCCTACACCTGACTTGAGAATTTATTCTTCTTTCTTTAAAAAGGTGGGTATGGCAGTTTAGATTAGAATGAGGTAGTCTAAGGAAGAAGAAATAAGTTAGAGAATGGGTTTTGCTTTGCCCAAATAGTATAGATAAAATCAGGAATTCAGGCTCTGGACCTGTTGTAATTACTTGCTAATTCCATGATATTTTAGCTATTAATATTTTAAGTTTCCTGAGCATCTAATTCTTTGTCAGTGGATTGGGGAAAAAATAATCCCTACCTCACCTGATGATTGTGTATATTAGGTGATTAAACCATAGGAACCCACTTGAAAAAGTCTAAAGTTCAAGCATTTAAGTAAAAACACACTTAAACATGGGAAATGTGTGGTGACATCATTCTGAAACGCCGTTCAGCCAAACACCGGATGTTTAAAATGAATGGCTCACACATCCTCCTGTCTCACCTCCAGTGGGGAAAGTGGCCAGAGACGTTATGTGAATGAAGTAGAAAAAAATAAATGTATTCTCAATGAATAGATTCGGATCTTATCAGTGCTTGAGGCCCGGAAGCAGGGACCTGCCAGCGCTTGGGCTACAGAGGAGACAAAACAAAGTAGAAAGGAAGAGAAGGTTGTCACTTGCTGATCCACGAAAAGGAAGATCAGAAGATTGATCAAAAGTTCCACTAGTGGTCCTTCCATTGTCCTCTACTCTGCCTTCGGGAAGCCTCCATGGCGTGTGGGCATGGGAGCCCGGGAAGTGCAGAAATGTGGAGGAACCAGGCTCTCCTTCTCAGTTCCCGCGAGAACTGATTGTTGAAAAGAGCCTGGCCTCTCCTCCTCCTCTCTTGCTTCTGCTCTCTGGCCAAGTGGTCTGCACACGGCGCTCCCCTTAGCCTTCTGCTATGAGAGGAAGCTTCCTGAGGCCTTCGCTAGAGGCAGATGCTCGTGCTATGCTTCTTATGAGCCAAGTAAATTCCTTTTCTTTATAAATTACCCAGCCTCAGGGATTCCTTTACAGCAAGACAAACAGACTAGGACACCACTGGTAAACAAATCCCAAAGCAAAGCTCTTTGTTCTTCAATCTTTACTTGAATACCACCATTGACAACAATCTCACTGCTTCTTGGGACAAATTCTTCATGTCTAGGGATAGCTTTGACTATTAGGAAATTTTCATTTATTGAAAAGAAATGTCTTGTACTTATTCATTTTATTTCTATAATTCATGCATGGCACCTACAGAAACTAATCCCTCTTTTCCATGATAGACTTTCAAATATTTGAAGTCTGCAAACTTTCCATTCCTGCATTTCTTTCCTTTTTTTTCCTTTTATTCTATCATATTATGGGGGTACAAATATTGTTAGGGTTACATATATTGCCCCTGCATTTCTTATCGATGCTAGGTATCCAGTGATGCTTTTTCAGATGATATGGTTTTCAATGTTCTCACCACTCTGCTTCCTGTAACATGGAAGTTCCTGAGTTTGTATAGATACCGGCACAGTGCACTTACTTGAAATCAGTTCTACTGATGTTGCCTGTGTAAGATGACACAAGCTGGAATATCACTTCCTTGATTTGGATGGACACTGGTATATATTTGTAACCCAGAAATCTATTGGGTTCAGTTCCTTTTCATGATCTGGTATGATTTATCACCCCTGTTGTGTATTGCTTGCCTCAAACTCTAGTCCACGAATTTTTGGGAAGCTAACATCTTTTCAGAGAATTCTGTGAAAAAAAAATCAGGACCTCTGCATTCATGGTCACCACTGGTCCCATGTATCTGCTCAGCAGTGAATCTCTCTTCTGTCTGGGGTCTAATTGGCCTCGTAAAATCTAATTTATCCTGTAAGTGGGTAAAATAATCTGTCAGAAAAAGGAGATTGAGTAATGGCCCCAGGGTTCCCAAACGCAGAGGCTTGGCGCAGAGGCTTAGAACTCTAGATTCTAGTTGCATGATTGTCTTAATGTCCTTGGATGCCTGTTCTTTGCTTCTTACCCTCCCTGATATAAACTTAGCACTTTTACACTCTTTCATCTCATTTCCACATCAAAATACATCCACATGTGATGTTTTGTTGGCATCAAACTTTGCTGATGATTTTAGCAGATTGAGGGATTTATTTTCAACAATGTAAATTCAATAAAAGATGTTTTTGTGGTTTTTGTTTGTCTGCTTTTGTTGTTGTTTGTTTTTTGTTTTGTTTGTGTGTGTGTGTGTTTTGGGTAAAAAACAGCGCCTTGGCCATTTCTAGATCTTGCTGTGGCCTCTTTTCCTTCCCTCATCTTTGCCCTCATCCTTTCAGCACAAAGCCACATTGCACTCATTTTCTTCTTTAGAGCAATTTTGTTCTCTGACCTCTTATCCCTAACTTAGGCAGCTGATGTCTCTGTTAAAGCTTTGAAATTTTGATTTGGAAGAACCTACCAAGTTATATTTCTGCTAAAGTGATTTTTCCCAGTTCTCATGTATGACAGGGGCTGTTTTTTTTTTCAGGCACAGTTATTAATATAGGCTGTGTTGTCACACATTTGGGGGGTTACTTCTACCTAATATTTTTACCAGATGAATTAAGCACATAATTTAGCATACAGCTTTGCACACATCAGGGGCAGCCCAAGAATAAACATGCCCAAGTCATGTGAAGCAATCAGATCTGCTGATTTGAATTTTATTTCCCAGCCCCTGGCCACATGCTGGTGAAAGAATTAAATGTAAATTACATTAGGGAAGCAATGGGAGAGAAAAGGAATCAAGAGATTAAATAATTCTCAAAGTGGATAATTCAGCCATAAAATAACTGACTCCAGCAACTGCCTCCAAAATCTCGAAGGAACTGTAGAAATACTATTCACAGCACTTTTTTTTTTTTTCCAGAAGCAGTTCTTCCAGATCTGCTACAACAGCTGCTTGTGATGTTCAGCAGGGAACCCCAGGCAGATGTTGCACAACTTCCTTTTTATCACTTCCTACAGGAGTGCAGTATGAATGAGAAGGACATCTATATTGTTAAACCCACCAAAAGGAAACGCAATTCCCAAGTCTCATGACACAGGGCCACAGAGGCACAACTCAGTTTTCCAAGGGAAGGGACTCTGAACATCTGCACCGGATATGAAGGCAGGGAGGAACAACGATGAAGAAATAGATCGTCAAAGAAGAAAAGTACACTCAGGAAATGAAGTACATAGAGAGAACAGTCAGATACCTAAATTAACAAACCTGACATTGAGTGAAAACAATGTCTCTCCTTCAGCAGCCTTGGCCCATCTCCAGTGTAGCAGTGCTCTCTGCCTAAAATTGTCAGCTATGCTGAAACAGTCTGGCCCATAATCTCCACGTGCATCACATCATTGACCAAGGGCTGTGCTCGATGGTTTGCTGCAACAAAGTGAAACAGGAGGGAAACACTGGAATTTCTAGTTATAGGTAACAACAATCTCATTCTATTGTAGTTCTACTTTTAGAGCTTATTTTTAATGTACGTATCCAATAGTGCATTTACATCACTTACAAATAACCAAACACACACACACACACACACACTTAAATTTTTTTTTGCAATTAGGAATTCATAATGGAAATTTTGGATGCCACTATTTTTTTTAATAGAATGAAGTCTTAATTTTGTTTTGATCATTGATAATTTTATTTTAATTTGTTATTATCGAGTATTATGGAGGTACAAATGTTTTGGTTACATAAATTGCTTTTGTACCATTTGAGTCAAAGTTGTAACTGTGCCCATCCCCCAGACAGTGTTTTATGGAGTCATCGGGGGTCTATTTACAAGGGGGATTGAGAAAACTCTAGGGGGGAAAGCTCAATTTCACTTTGGCTGTGTCTAAAAGTTCAATGGAAACTAGATGGTAAATACTTTAGAACCGGCTCGGATCTTTTCTTAAGGACTTATATGGATAGAAGATCTCTTTTTGAACATCTTTAGGAAAAGCCCTTTTGTAACACCTTGAGAAGAACATGGTTTTCTGGGGCTCTCAGGAAATGGAACTGCTGTAGAGAAAGAATGCTTACATCAAGGCAAACTCTTTTTAAGTTGTAAATAAATGGTCACTTTCCATGATTTCTCCTTTGCTTTATTAAGTCGTCCACTTTCAACCTACATATGGGATTGAAACCCTGACAGTTGATACTCTCATATTCCAAGACTCTGCAGAATCCCTAACACTGTGTGTGATGCAAGACCAGAAACATCCCACTTAACTGCAGAGGCAAACATTTCCTTAACAACCAGTTCTTAACAAAGAAACTAAATATATGTACAGGTATAACACGCTGTTGTGACATCTAATTTTTAAATGTTACAGCTATTCATGGTTGAGGCATCAAAGTCTGTTGTCATTAATAACATAGTTCTGCAAATGATGTGAATTAATGAGACAATTTTATTAGGTTTAGGCTTAGGTTAGAACTTTTTAGTTTTACGTTTTTGGGGGGTATAAATATTTGCATACTATTGCATAGTACTTGCATAGAAACTGCCTATAATACCCCCATCCCACAAAAGAAAGAGAATAAAATTTAGCTGACCTCATAAATCTGGCCAAATATATTGATTTAAGATAGTGTTAGAGCGAAATCTTATATTTGGCCTTGAAGTTTGAGCGTTCTTTAACCTGATTTCCCCTAAAGTAAAGCTGGTGATGACTCTTGGTGGCGTGAAGCAAGACTCATCAAGACTTCTGGTTTCTCAAAGGATGATATTTTTACTCCCCACAACTGGGAAAATCCACAAAAATTCAAAATTGCTTTTCTGGGCCACGAAATAACAAGGGATTTGAGCTTATCTTTCCTGATCACCTCAAAATTGAATAAACTAAAAATAGTTTGGTTGGAAGAGTGATGGGAAAATCTCCTGGGAAGGCTTTGTTTTTTAAGGGAGTCTTTTGGGCATGAATGATGGGACTGTCACTGATTTATGACTTTTTCTTACTGAGATGAGTATGATCGGGCCAGTTCTATCAGCAAGAAGGCAACCTACTTAATCATATTCATCTCCCCTTGACTTATTTTCAGTTTTTTTCACTGCTTGTTTTGCCATTGAGTTTGGTTCGAGTGCCAGCATTCCCTCATGGCTTAGGTTAAAGAGGAAAAGCAAAAACAGAAACAAAATGAGAAAACTTTAGAGGACGTCGAACATGGAATAGTTCTTTCCCTGTGCCCCAGAGGTGAGTGAAGTCTAAGTGAATCAGGAACAGACTCTGGCAGCCAATAAGCAGGCTTCAAACTGGCCCTGAGTCATTCTCTCATCATTTTATAATTGCATCTTCCCATACAGCAGATTTGCATGCGTTAAGATTCATTTAGAAATGGCACGCGGGCACCTGCAATTTGGCATTCCAGAGAGAGTCCCAGTGTATCTCACACTTGATTAATAAACTCTGAAGTGCTGAAATGATTCTCTGTCATTAATCATATTCTCTTCTACCTCTATATTACCTGAAATCATTAGAGTAGAAAACCTGAAGTGCAATCAGCTACCAGCATGTTAACGCAATGACTAGACTCTTAACTCCAGATAGGCTGAAGAAAATAAATGGAAAATTACACTACATGTGTTTTTGTTGTTGTTGTTGTTGTTGTTGTTTTGGTTGGGGGGGGGGATTGTACAGCACTCTTTCTTTAAAACAGGGAATGTCTTATGAAAATCACCTTTCAATAACATCTTAAGAAAATTTATGACAATGGACAGATAGTTTTATCTACTGGAATAAGAGGCAGAAGAGCTCTTTGTTTTGGGTGAAGGGAGCCCCCAGAAGTTACTCAGGGATTCAGGATTTTGCTCAGCAGTTGACGTAGATTATGCAAAAGCAGTAACCTCTTTCACATCCTCAGTTATCTTATTCATATTTACACACATGTAATTCACTCATCAGTCAGTGCTTACCAGGAGATAATGCAGCCTCTTTGAGATATAAATCCATGTGTCCATTTTTCATTTAGATTGATTAGCCTTATAGTCTAGGTGTTTAAAAAGATTACAGCAAAATTCAGGACATACCTGGTAAACAGCCATACAATGTACATTGGCTAGTTGATGGAGTCTTCTTCCCTATGAGGAGTGCACTGAATTATTGTGCACCTAAGAATTGATGTCTGCTTGCAAAACTATAAATGAGTATAGACTTTTACAAGGCAAAGGCAAAGAAAGAAGAAATCTTTTGAATAAGACAAGCTAAATCACTGTGAGTGTTGGATCATAATATTGAAAGAGATTTTAATATTCAGAATGGAGTTGGGAAGAGATATTTACCTTGAATCAAATAACTCTTATGTGCACATTATTTCTTATAATCTAAGTATTAAATCTTGGTGTGTCAAGGATCCTAGAAACTCAACCCTTCTCTGTAACTTTCAAGAAGATGTGTTAATGGAGTTATTCAGTTAATGTTCTGCCAGCTCCACAAATCACCCAGCCTGCAGTGTGTGGGCTTCTATTTCTTGCTTTATGTGAATGATACGATAGAATGTGCTATTTTGCCTAATTAGTCTATGTTATTGACTTGGCCCTGAAATAACTGAGGCTTAGAATGGAAAATGCCATGTTGGATATATATATACGCACCTCATACCAACCCTCACACAAACTCAGCAGTTCAATTCTTTGGTCTTCTGTCATTCGTAAGGTGAGGGACTTGGGCCAGGTGACCACTGACATGGTGTCCAGCTCACGCACTCCAGGAATCTTCACTGAATACACAGAGATATACATTCCATGAGGGTAAGGACTTTGGCTTTCCTGTCTGGTAAAATTTTTCAAAGAACATTTATATCCATTACTTTATTAGCTCCCCACAGCAATCCTATCAGGAAAGTGTATCAGAGAGTGCTGTCTTCATTGCACAGAAGAGAAACCTGAAGCTAAGAAGTTAAGTGATTTTCCAAATCTCACAAACCAGTAGCCAAGCCAGGACCTGATCCCATGTTTTTTTTTTTTTTTTTTAATTATTATTTTTTATATATTTTTTATTTTTATGCCCAGGCTGGTATCTAGTGTGTACTCCTATCAAACACACTGAGTTATTATTTTGGCCCAGACCCAGTGATGTCCTGGGAAATGTTAAAACAACCTGATTTCCAAGGGTGTTCAAGAATGAAAATATATCTACATCTCTCTTTATATACATACATCTACATCTCTCTTTATATACATACATGTGCATACAGGTTTATTGTCAATTTTACTGATCTAAAGGATGCATAACAACAATTTATACACAATAATAAATGCACACAATACTCTTTATGCCATAACTCATACAGCCATTGATTCCCACAGTGTGCTTTTGTTGACTTGTATCCGAATTTTGTATTTGAAGCCAAGCTACAGTTTCAATTCAACTATGAATTGACAAATAGAGTTTCTTCCCAACCTACTAGTTCTTTCTAGATACATTTATTGTCATTACACTTGTTAAAATATTTCTAATCCTTGTATAAATTATATTAATTAAATTGAAACCTCTTTCAACTTCAGTATTAAGTCAACCCCTTATTTATCGCATTTGCTGATTTCCACGGTGGAAATACTCCATGGCCAAGTTAAAACCACCAATGTGTTGTTATTGAAAACACAGAGTTAGGATGAGATGCACAGTAATCCACTGTTATATAGTGTTTCCATTCTAGAGATAGAGTAGACATAAATAAACTCAACAACATAGGTAATAATAAAATGTAGTAAAATAATTAGGAGGTAATGAGTTTTGGGTATTTATTACCTTTAGCTTTAATATGTTATTTAATTGTAAGTTTATATAATTTATGGTTTAATAATGGCTATGTTTAAAATTTCCAAAAAGTTAACAATTGTGTCTTACAAACAGAGCTGTAGGTGTCTGAGTATATTTTGCTTCCCAAGTAATTCTGTGCTTTCGCAGCTCTTAGTATTTCAGAGTTCAGGTGGGAAGTTCTTCACCTATTTGGAGGTATATTCATCCTTAAGATGCATAGGATATTTTCATTTTGGGGGTTTGTGCTGATATACAACCAGATAACATGTGCAAATACGGAAACGTTGCACTCTCTGAGGTTCTATGGCTTACCCACCATGTGATACTCTTCCCAAAGCTCTATGTTCATTTCTCTCCTCAGTCAGAAATAACCAAAAGGCAATAGTGGTGAGAAGAATTTGCATTTGTTTCCATTTAGAAATTTGCTGTTTGTGGCCTCCAAATCCTCAACCCCCACCCCAGCATACACACCTTGTGTGATCCCCTCTCTTGAGTTTGATAGGAACTTGTTCATATAATAGGTGCTGTGCATTAGAGTTTTCTGCTATAATGCATACCTTCTGTGCTGTCCGGTGTGGTAGCCACTAGTCTCAAGTGGCTACTGAACTCTTGAAATGTGGCCACTGTGACTGACTTTTAAATCTTATTTAACTTTAGTTTATTTAAATTAGAATTTAAATAGCCACTGTATCACTCAGAGTTCCAATAGAAAAACAGCCCCGTGGGCTATGTAGAAATCTGCAAAATGTTACTGAAAGCTCAGCAGTTGTCCTGGAGGCTGCATTAGAAGAACGAGGACAAGTGGTTTGGGGAAAAGGAAAGAGAAGTTTATTATTTTGCCACCAAAGTAGGAAAAATGGCAGAGTCTTGTCTCAAAATCCAAATTTCTGTACATAAGCAGAAATACAGAGCATTTAAAGGGAGGGCGCTCAGTTCTAGGCTATTGTCATTAAAGATGCTAATCATCCCATCTCTGCCAAAGACAAAGCCATGACTTCCGCCCATCTGGGAGGCTGGCGCCAGGCCTGGGATGGAGCTGACAGTTCAGCTGAGCTATCTCCTGTGACATGAAGAACAAAAGACATTCCCTTGTCCCAACCAACCACCTGCCCCTCAGGCAGGGATGTAGGTCTCAGTGCCCGAAAAGAGTGGGGGGGAGTTTTAAAGAGACAGAAAACATCTTTTTGCCATTTTTTTCCAGGCCATTCTCTCTGTTACAATAGCTATCAATATCCAACTATATCTATCTATTTGTCTATCCATCCATCTATTTATCTATTGAGAGAGATTTATTATAAGGAATCGGCTTACATGATCATGGAGGGCCGGCTAGCCAAGTTCAAAACCCACTGTGAAGGGCTGGTCGGAAACTCTCGAGCAGGAGCTAAAGCTACATTCCACAGGCAGAATCTCTTCCTTTTTAGGGAAACCTCAGTTCTTCTCTTAAAGCCTTTCAACTGATTAGATGGGGCCCAAATGTATTACTCAGGATAATCTCCCTTTTAAAATTAAGCACTTCTGCAAAATACTTTCATAGCAGCACCTACGTTAGTGTTTGTTTGAATAAAACCAGGCACTAAAGCCTTATTGAGTTCACATATAAAACTAACCATCACAGCCACATAGGCCGGTGGCTACCATATCAGACAGTGTAGGTCTAGAGAAAAGAAAGTTTAGTTGGGTATGACTGACAACATTCCAAAATTAGAATAGATCACTTGGCAAAATTATAAACCCCTTCTTCCCAGAACTCTGAGGAAATGATATAGTAAGAATTTTATTTTATCCAGTATGGAATAGCTACCTCTCATGAATATTACAGAAGGTATTCTTTTAATGTGTTAGCTTGAGCTAGATCATTTTAGGGTTGTATAATTTTTTGAGGCATAGAAACAAAAAACTCTAATATCATAGGCAGACTTACAATCTAGAAATTCTATGGGGGAAAAGGTTGAAATATGAATTTTCTTGGCATGTTCCCTTAGATAGGAGGACTGGGAGAAACATCTGTAAAACAAGACAAGATATAAAATAAAGTGATGATATGGTATTTCAAATTTAAATCTTGATAATAAATTACTTTCACTCCTATCTCCAAGAATAACAGAGAATACGAGATAGCCAGTTTGGTAAAAACGTAAGATTTTACAATCAAACTTAGATCAAACTGAATTTAAAAGTATTATTTTTTTCTATAAATTGTGACACCAGTACCAACAAAATGATGCTGTAAAATGTGCCTTATTGCCCTTTTCAATTATGTCACTTGTCCCCCATTTATGTCCCCCATTGTCCACATCAAACATGCAAAATGCTCATTCTTATCTTGCCAAAACTTCTCTCAATAAAGAACCTGAATCTCACACATACGCCAAACATAAGTGACTTATAATAGATTAATATGTAATATATTCTCTGGAATTTCAAGGTTTGAAATCATACAATATAGTACTTATATTTCATAAATGAGAAAGTAGCGAGATTCAGTATGAAAAAGTGGTGTATTTAAGATTATGCAGGCCAGGCGCAGAGGCTCACGCCTGTAATCCTAGCACTCTGGGAGGCCGAGGTGGGAGGATTGCTTGAGCTCAGGAGTTCAAGACCAGCCTGAGCAAGAGCGAGACCCCGTCTCTACTATAAACAGAAAGAAATTAGCCAAACAACTAAAAATAGAAAAAAAAAATTATCCAGGCATGGTGGCGCATGCCTGTAGTCCCAGCTACTCAAGAGGCTGAGGCAGGAGGATCGCTTGAGCCCAGAAGTTTGAGGTTGCTGTCAGCTATGCTGATGCCACGGCACTCTATTGGGGCAACACAGTGAGACTCTGTCTCAAAAAAACAACAACAACAATAAAAAAAAGTAAGATGATGCAGTCATTTAGTGGTTGAGTCAGAGCTAAAACATATGTCCTTGTCTGACAATGCAATAACGTGCCCTTTCAACTGTACAAGGTTTTAAGGCAATCATGCTGTAGCAAGGATTAAGAAATAAAACTGAACAAATCAACTTTAAACACTGTAATAATTTAGGTTTTCAGCAAGCAGGGAAGGGTACAATTGGGAAGGAAGGGCCTGGATATGGGGCAAATCATTCTCCTGCTCCTAACTTCACAGTACGCTAGACAGTTGCTGTATTCTGTAAGATACTTCTGCAACTCAAAATTGATGTAAAAAATGCCAGGTTTTTCTACCAATTTTCTGTGTTGCTTTGCTTGATACTTGGTGGGACAGGCTGGTTTGGAGGAGCGAGGGTGGGAAGTGCCTCCGTGTGACTCTCAGCACCTGCAGATGAGAAACAGGAAAAGGAGGATGGAATTGGCGACACTCAATCCATTCCACAAAACGCAAATTATGATACTCAGGGGATGGAGATTAAGTGGTTTGTTTGTTCTTGCTGCAAATAAAGAATTAAATCCAGATGCAAGAACAACATCAGCAGGAGCAGGCTTGTTTCCAGAACACCCTGTTCAGGCGGATGTAGAACTTGAAGCGAGAGGAATCTTGAGGAGTGTGGAAAGGGCTATTTAGTTTGCAGCGTTCACTGGAGTTCATAGGGTAGCCAAGCCTGTTCACTTTGTACTTCAGCAAGAATTCTCTTCTGTGTTCTCAAGTTCACCAGCTGTAACACATTTTCTTTCTTTCCCTCCCTCCCTTCCTCCCTTCCTCCCTTCCTCCTTTTCTCCCTTCCTCCCTTCCTCCTTTCCTCCCTTCCTCCCTTCCTCCCTCCCTTCCTCCCTTCCTCCCTTCCTTCCTTCCTCCCTTCCTCCCTTCTTCTTTCCTTCTTTCCTGCCTTCCTCTCTTCTTTCGTTCTTTCTTTTTCTTTCTTTCGTCTTTCTTTTCCTTTGCTTTGAGTGTTTCTGTATCTACTATGGAATTATGTGAGATATATATATATATATATATATATATATATTAAACTTTACAAGGGGAATAGGAAAATACAAGTAATGATTTGTTTGACTAAAGAGAAGTTTTTAAAATAATCTTACTACCATCCTTGCTTCTCACCTTAATTTTACTACTGTTTTAGGCTTCTATTTCCACAGTATATACTTTACCTATGAAATAGAATCATTTTCTATAGCTAGGAGTTCCCAGATTTTATTCTATGACTTGTACCTGAAACCTGTGCAATCCTGGGACAACTGTCCTGACATTCTGACATCCTCTACCCTCTTGAGTTCATATTAGGGGCAGTCAGAAGGGGGTATGAAAAAGAATCAAGGCAATATGCAGGTTTCTCTAAAATAAAAATATTGCCAATTAATGGGGACAAATATCACTATGCATTTGAGGAGGATCCACTTACATACAGAACCATTTCTTCTCTTGCTGATTGGCAGGTTAAAATGACAATATGTACACACACGCATGCACACGCATCTACACAACAATGAAAAGAATCACAGCGTCATTTCCCATCTCCCATCTACCCTAGCCCTGCCTCTGTGGAACTCTGGTTCAGTCTTACATGATCAAATAGGTCTGGGGAAAAATACACACACACACACACACACACACACACACACACACATACATTTTCCCCTAAACATTTAATTTAAATTTGGGAAATTATAAAATATATTAACATATTTAAGATCTATTTTTTTAACCTAGCATAAACTTATTTATCCACTTAATTTCTTTTCTATAGCACCTCTTAACCCATAACACTTAAATTCCACAGGACACCAAATTCATATAATTCATTTTTTGGAAATTCCGAACTAGACAAAAGACTCAAAGAATAGTCACTGTTGAATGGTGGGGTTAGGGGTTAATATTATTTTGTTTCTGTTGTACTTTATAAATCATTCATGTTGAACACAAACCAACTTTGCAACATGAATAAATGGTTATTTAGCAAACAAAATGAAACGGAGATCTTTTGTGATGCCAACTTGACCTCTGTCCATAGAGCTCTAAATCTCAGCACACCACCATCCGTGGTCTTGCATAACATTTTATTTCCCTACATTTCCTCACCCTTTGGAGTTAAGAAGCTAAGGGAATCCTGCAAGTTAACTTCCTTTGACATGCAACAAAAGGAAGCTATGTTAGCTCAAGGTAGAATGCATGGAAACTTTATCAGCAATTTATGCCACAGGATGGACTTTTAGATTAACGTTTTTCTTTTAACTGGTTCTGGGAATGGAAATCAAGAATATCTTGACCATAAGTGAAGAGGTTGAATGAATTACATTCCTTAGCTCATGGCACAGGGTCATCACTGATCAGCCCTCTCATTTAAGCATCACTTCTAGGTTCAGAACACTTTCTCCCCATGGGTAACCTTGTAGCCTGCCCACAATCCAGCCGTCAGACCCCAGGCTCCTCACTAACTACTCCAGTCTGGGCACGTTGGTTAACTTTATGGGTCTCCAGTGTGCTTTGTATTTTGTGGCACCTACAATTTGTTTCTTTTCTCCTTTCTTTTTACCTTTTTCTTCTATCCTCTCCTCACTTCTCCACTAGAAAATTTCTGCTTATCTTCAAAGATCAAATTCTAAATCCATGTTTATCCCAGACTTTTTATATCTCCCTGATCTGTCCAGTTGTGTCCATAAGAAAAGTCTGCTTATAATAATCCATGTTAAACAAGTACACACACACTTGCACACATACACACACATGCGCACATGACAAGTAGACCGTATGAACAGGCTATACTCCTCCTATCAAATAAATTAGCTTGTTCCTAATCCCAGAGGAGGTGGCAGGTGCCCTCAATATGACTGCTTAGAGTGTGTTTGGAATGTAACATTTGCCCCCTATGCATTTGCTATCTGACATTATCTCGTGTGCTTCTGTGGAATGTCATTCCAACTGTCGGAGTTTTGCCAGCTTACCCCCACCACTAGCCAGCGGAGACACCTCCATGAAAGCGTATCTATAAGCCAGTCAAAGAACAAAGCACAGCAGACGTATAAATAGGAAGTTCTACATCCTGTAGAAGCCAAAGAGGCCAATTCTCACAAACACACTCTAGAGTTAATCAATTGCCTGGCGCTGCATTCTACCGGAGTTGGCTTATAAATAAAAACAAATAAATAAATAAAATTTTGAAAAAAAAAAAGAGTTGGCTTGTACTTAGCAGGCTGGGACCCCAGAAGCTAGCAGGGACCTTGGACCAAGGTATGTTGTCCAGGTGGAATAACAGGTGGTAATAGGGAAGTCCCCAAATCGATCCTGAAGCATGTGTCACATTCTCATTGTTTAACCTAAGAGATCTCTTTTCCTGTTAGACATAGTAGTTTGCATGGTTATTTGTTTGGTAGGTTGGCAGTTTTCATGTACACTAGAATGGATATTGTTGAGATTTATTTTTTAGTCATCATGTTTAGATTGAGAGCTCCTTGAAGCCTAATGTAAAAAAAAAAAAAAGACAGAGGAAAACAAATACATTGCTTGAGTATCTGTGTATTTTAGGAATATAAGCCAACAATGCAAGAACAGGAATTAAATACCTGAGCAGCCTCTAAAGAGAACCTTTGATCTCCCATTTAGAAGTTATGGATTGGGAAGAGAACTCCAGACCTTTTGCATACCTTGAACACATATCTTGTACGTATCGTGAACATAAGTTGGACATCGGAGTTAGAATTTTATATACTGTCAGTAGTGCTTGAAAAGGTCTCTGAATTCCATCAGCAAAGGAAAAAGCAAAACCTCATGGCCCTAAGATGATTGATGGACATGGAATAAGACCTGATTGTCTCCGATTCCCTAATTCCTGTGTTCAGTCATTTTTATTACAAACTTAGTTACCTAGAATTCATTATCCATTTGTCTTGTGGGCACACCCACTCTGCAATCCTTAAACCTAGATAAATTCAACTTCCATGTACTTTCTCTTACCCTTAAATAAAAGAATATGGTCCCTTTGGTCCATTCTGATCTTCCTTCAGACTTCCTTATCATTCTGCTAAGAGGGAGGACAATTCTACCGTCCTCCCTCTGGATTCTGTGTAGCTCAGCATCCTGCTTAACTCCCTCCTTCATTCAAAAAATTTTCTATAGGAATAAAAATCATTGTCCCAGTGTAGCGACATTAAACTAAATCTCTTCGCGAGGAACTTTCCATAGCATCAGTTCCCACCATGGATGGTAGGACTTTGGTGGAATGACGGTCATGTGCTTAAATGCTTTCACTGCTCCTTAGCCACTGTTGAAATTTCCAAGCCTTCAAGTAAGTACAAGAGGGAATCGTTTTAAAAAGACAAACTGCCATGCAAGTAAATCACAATATTTAGACCTTCCTGCTACACAGTGATGGCAGGGTCTGAGGCAGGTGCAAAGTAGAGCAATTATCTTCACTCACAGCCTTCCGAACAGTCATGGAATGTGTTGATTCTTTTGCATGACAAGTTACAAAGAGGATGGCTGCATTGAATATCTGCTCCCTGCAAATATACAATGCTGACTCGTGCAATGAGGCTCTGGCAGAACCATGGTGCAGTATCTTGTGCATTAATCAAACATACCGGTTTCTTTGTTGCTCCTAGCTCTCTGCTGTTCTCACAGAAACTCCAAGAGCAGGCTGCCGCAAAGCTACAGCAATCCTGCCAACTTGACAAAAAGAGTCAATCCATTTCAGTTACAAGGCAGCAGGGGCCATCTTCCCAGCAAGTCAGGGGTTTGGGAGCTGTTGAGCCCCTTCTCCTTTTAGAGTCTGTGCCCAGAGGGGACCCTTGGGTCGGATTCTTTCCTCCAGTGCTTGTTGTTTATCTTCTTGTGCGTTTATGCAAAGGCAGGTTGGCTCAACTCGTGTGCCACTGTAATTAAGCTGGAAAAAGGACAAAATCAAATTTCAGGCTTTGCAGCTGGTTGCAGAATCTCCCAGAGCTCACAGTCAGCTTCCTTTCCTTCTTTTTTTCCCCAAATTTCCCACGGCTAAGGTTAGTATAAGATGCAAAGCACCAGATCCAAGGGGTTCCTCAATGATATAACTGAATCTTAAAGATGGAAGGAAACTCAAAGACATTGCACAGACAAGCCCAGCCCCCCCAAATGCTCCCCAGACTGGCATCCTATCCCATAACCTACTGTGATGCTTTGGAATCATGAAGATCACATAATGTTTCCTTAAGGATGTCTTTTTGAGGAAAGAATTTTGAGGTTTTATTCATACCCTTCCCACCCTCATTCTCTAAACCTGCAATGATTTAAACAAAGGCCCTGACCATTCTGCAGAAAAGCATCTGGTGGAGTCTCTTTCCCATAAATCTTGAACTCCTCACACAGTGGCTGGAGAATTAAGTAGCCCATCAGCAGAGGTAAAATTTATGAACCTCCTAGAGCTCACCCCAAGTACCAAAGAGAAGGGAAGTAATTCACTGAATGGAAACCTGTTCTCAAAATTTGCCCTGGGGTTGGGAATTGTTCTGGGTGAAGGGACACAGGTCCCCTTTGATAATTGGGCTGAGATGGAGTTCCTACCTGGGTAGCCTGAGTGTAAGTTTGCAGCCCATAAGTGAGTGAGTGTCTCATTGCTCATGCAGCAAAGCACTGCCTGTGAAACTGTTTATCCTAATGACCTTCACACTGAAGAGCTGTTAGTCTGCAAACGCAATGCTTTCCTTATCTGAAATGTGGCAAAACCCTGGCATGGAGCAAGAGCGGGAGATCATTCTCCTTTGAAAAGCAATTGAATTCACAACATCCTTTAGAACAAATTCACAGAAGAAACTAAGTTTTAAATAGGCATATGTTTGCCTAGGAGCAAAATAAAGCATCTGAGTTTTCCCTTGCTCTGTGCCTAATTCAAATTTTGCCTGGCAATTTGCTTGGTTCCATGGAGGCAACCCCCCCCCCCCCCAGATTTTGATGGGTTAGAAAGGAAGTTCTAAGACGAACGATGCAGTTTCTCAGCTGGCAAACGTTTTGTGACTCTGGACAGCCCTCCTTTGATTTGGACCCTTTTGCTCACTGAAACAGAAGCATGGTGGCTTCCAGCTTTGCTTTTGGTCTGGGGAGATGGCAGCCACACTGTTGCTCCAAGGCAGCTGTTGCCTCTTGAATTTACTTGGCAAGTGGCTGCCATCCCAAGGTGCCGGGATAGATTTCAGAATACCAACTACCACTTTATTCAGTGCACAGCAGGCAGAGCTGAAACATGTGGATTCTCTTTAAAATGAGGCTTGCCAAATAATCCCCATGTGTCCTTTGGTTCTTGGAAGATCGATCATAGGAGGATGGTCTGCTTTTTTTTCCCTTTCGTATCTTGCTTTGGGATATCTCTCCACATGGCTGTGTATAGTGGAAATTCCTAGAAATAGCTTAAACACATGCATCACACTTGGTAGAAGTGGGGAAGTCAATAATGATCCCTATTTTTCCAGCAGGATTCTCCCATCTTTCATAAGCCTCCCACATGCACACACATGCAACACATACACTCCCTCAGGAACACTTCTTTTTCTTAGACGGTCACACTCAATGAGTTTTTACTTAGAGGATACTGTTGCAGATACCAGTGTGAAGCTGGAGGGAGAAGACATCAAAGAAAAGATTGCATCCTAAACAAGAATAGCATGCACAGTAAAATGCACATTTTAAATATATTTCCAAAATATTTATTACCAAAATAATAAATATTTCCAAATTTTTTATTACCACTTTGGATCTCAATTTTACAGATTTCTGTGTGTCTGTGTATGTGCATGTGTATATATATATATATATATATATATATATATATATATGCATGATCCTTCACTTACAAGGGGGTTACTTATGTCCCAATAAACCCATTGTAAGTTGAAATTGCATTTAATACACCTAACCTACAAAACATCATAGCTTAGCCTAGGCTACCTTAACCATACTCAGAACGCTTCTATTAGCCTACAGCTGGGCAAAATTATCTAACATAAAGCCTATTTTATAATAAGGTGTCAAATATCTCATGTAATTTACTGAATACTGCACTAAAAGTGGAAAATAGAATGGTTGCCTGGGTTTTCACCATTAATATACATGGCTGAAAACACACTGGGTCTAAATGTTTGAAGCACTGAGCGAAAATTAATTGCTGGATGATGAGGATGCTACAGAGACAGGGTGATCAATTTCTCTCTTCTGATGAGACTCAAGAACAGCTGGTAGAAGGCATGAGAGCATCAACACTTGTTGATGGTTTAGCAGGCACAGTGAGCTTCAGGAAGCTATCAGGTATCCTTGCTCCCCGTGGCTGACTGGGAGCTATGGCTTCCTGCAGCTTCACAGTACCGGGTGACAGTATCCTACCACTAACTTGGGAAAAGATCAAAATTCATAATTCTAAGTATGGTCTCCACTGAATATGTATCGCTTTCACATCATCATAAAGTCAAAAAATCGCAAGTCGAACCTCCATAAGTCAAGGACTGTCTGTATATACCTATTTTAAATAACATCATACAGTGGTAATACATATTCTGTAGTGTAGAAATTAAGAGAAACAGAATGCAGAAAAAAATTCCCCACCATCGAGAAATAACCACTGCACATATATTTGTGATTACGAGAGCAATTAGAACAAACTATTCATGATGTTCATTTTTTCTATATAATTTTGTTTTCACTTCTTTTTCCAAGTAAAGTACATCATGACATTTTCTCCCATCACACACAATGGTCTTCCATGGTATTTGCAATTGCTACACAGGTTTGATAATATAGATGTATCATAAACTATTTATCACACTTACTGTTGGATATTCAGCAGCTTCCAAATTTTTGCCATCATAATTTATATTGTGATAAATCTCACTTTCTAAAAAAATGCATGTGCACACACTAATGTGTACTAATTTACATAGGACTCATTTCAAGAAGCAGGATTTCTAAGTAACAGATTTTGCACATTTTTACAACTCTTATTACATTTTACCAGTCATTAATTTACAATCTTAACTGCAGTTTATAAAAGCATTCATTTCTCAGTACTTTTAGAAACACAGAATACTGTAGCATAGCATCATCTTTTTCAAATTCCTAGGTGAAAAGCATAAATTAATTTTTGTGTCAATGAGTATATTTTTATTAGGAGTGAGATTGTATATTTTCTCATGTTCCTGACACATATATTTCTGTGTTTATGAAATTTTTTGTTTACAGTCCATTTCCCTATTGCTGGTTTTTTGCTTTTCAAATTATATGTAGGAACTTAATATATAAAGTATTATGTTTTCCTTTTGCATATTTCACAAATGATTTTTCCAGATTACCATTGTCATTTAACATTTTTATGTATACTTGACAGTGATCCTTTTTAATTAGAAAATTATATAGTGAAATCTATTGACCTTTACCTTTATGGCTTCAACCTTTGGTTTTGTGCTTAGAAAACTCTTCCCAGTAACACATTTTACAACCATTTTCCTATATTTTCAGATATTTTAATGTGCATTAAATTTAAATATTTTAAACATATGAAATATTCTTGGCTGTGATATAAGCTTATAATAAATGTCTCTCAAGGGCTTATTAAGTGGCTAATGACATGATGAATTAGAGAAGTGAATAGATTCACTGATCTGGCTTTGTTACTTCTCAGTCAACATGCATTGTAATATAATATGGAATGATTCTGTTTTTCACCTTTAAAAATGAGGATAATTACTATTCCACCAGAGCAGAGCAAACATTATGGTAGTATTTTATCATTATGCATTTCATTATGAAACATTCCTTGATAAGGCAGAATGGCATGAAAGCCTCAGTCATTGTTCTTATCTACACATTAATAAAACGTTTGGCTATTTGTCCTCCACTTGATATATATATATATATATATATATATATATATGTATATGTAATTAGGTGAAGAAAATATTACTCACCAAAATTTCTCTTAGGAAAGTCTACTCATAGACCGAAGAAATGCCTCCTGCTATAAACAAATATAAAACTGGAGAAAGCAAACGTGGCAGCTGTTTTCATGCACTGGATAAACAGGCAGTGCAGCACTGTGACCCTTGAGTGATGGGACACAGACATCCTGAGCCCAGAATAGATTCAGGCTCTCTTCCCTCCTGGGCACATTCCCTATGTTGGGGCAGGGATGGCAGAGCCAAAGAAGAGTTGAGGTTGCGCTGAGCTGCTGAGGAGGCAGGGTTGGAAGTTCTGACTTTCAAAGTGAGGGGGTTGGAATTTGCAGAGCAGAGTGTCAGAAAGGAGGGTGTTGTACCCATGCCAGAGGGGTGGGCCAAGGAGTCCGCATGAAGGTTCATCATGGGTCCTGGACCAGTGGGTGGCTGTTCATAAGCAGGAAGAGATTCCACTCAGAAATCAGTTTCTGCAGGACTGTGAGATAAAATGACACAGCAAACAAAACACAGGGCTTGCAGATATTATCATTCTGGCCCAGTGAGAGTGAAGAGACATTGCTGAACACCTCGGGTATATTTAGCAGAGATGTCAGAATGGTCATGCCTAGGGAATAAGAAATATATCCTAATGTAAGGGTCATGAGTTAGGACTGAGAATAAAAATCAAGTAAACCCTCTCCAACAAAGAATTAAACTAAGTGAAAAAGAACTGCCTATTAAAACTTTTAATTCTTTGATCGAAGACAGCAGAATCACAAATCCCTACTGCATATCATTCACACTGTCCATGTACAGTGGACAAAATTAATACACACTCGAAGAAACCGGGAAAGAGCATCCAACCCCTCAAAAGAAGTCCATAGAAACAAAACAGAAGATGAGCCAGATGTTGAAGTTATAATAGCAGCCAAAGACCAAAAGGTTATTATTATAAATATTTTCAAGGGCATAAAGGAAAATATGGTCATAATGATAAAAATTGATGGAATATTTTAGCAGAGAAATAGGAAGTATAAACAAAGGAAATTCTATATACATCAGAAATTATAATATAAATTCAAAGAAATATGTGTGGATTCTTTTAACAGCAGATTGGAGACAGTAAACTTAAAGAGAGACCAGTAGCAATAATTCACTCTGACATTTATGAAACACCACATTCAACAACCGAAAAAGTCATATTCTTTCTAATTGCAAAGGAAACCAAGATTTGTGGCTCCCCGCAAAAAATCTCAATAAATTCCAAAAGTATTGAAATCTTACAGAATATGTTTATGGATTAGAGTGACATTAATTTGGAAATCAAAAACACTAAGATGTTTAGAAAATCCCCCACATATTTTGAAGGTAAATGATACACTTTAAAAAAGACTATGGATTCATGACAACTATAATGAAGAAAATTAGAAAATATAAGCTCAATGATATTAAAATGATATATAAAAATGTAGGGATTGCAACAAAAGCGATGGGTAGAGGGAAAGTTATAGCTTTTTTCCTGTGGAAAAACCATAGCTTGAACATTATAGTAGAAAAAAAGTAAGGTTTAAAAAGTAAGGTTTAAAAAAAAGGTTTAAGTAAGGTTTTAAGGCTTTTTGTAAGAAAAAGGCTTTTGTAAGAAAAAGATGGTGGCTACCTAATTCCAAATTTCTCCACTCCTCCAACAAGCTAAATAAATGAACGAGAACAGCAAATACACACAAATCCCAGATTTTAAGCTTAAGGTAGATGACAGAATATTTCAAATTAAAATGATCTATATTAGAAAAATAAATACCAAGAAAACTCAGAATTTCTAGCCAAGCTCCTATTGCAAGGTTTTGTTGAGATAGGTGCAGAAATAAAGTCATAGGAAAAAAAGAGGTTATCTGTAAAAAGATACCAGTTGATCAGGGCAGTGACTACCAGGAAGAGAAATGGAAGTTCATGGGATTGAGAAGTGTCAATATTTGAAAGGCAATGTTACTTGGGGAGAAGTGTAAAAGAAAATTGAGTCTATCTTGGGAGATCAGGAGATAAAGAGGAAAATAAAGAAAAGGGAAAAATTTAGGATCCTAGGAGATTAAAGAAAACCAAAATATTTGAAGTTTATAACACCTTCCCTCACCTCCTAAAAAATCCATCCTTTAATTAAACTGCATGTTGCTACACGACAGAACAGGACACTCCAAACACTATTTCTGTTCATAGAAGCTACCATAAGAAGAAATGAAAACAAAATGTCAAACATTCAGCTGATAGAATCCCACCTCAAATAATCAAGAAGCAAAAGAAAACAGTAATATAACACTCCAGACTGAATTCTATTAATATATCCTCAAACAAGCATTTTAGAAAATGAAAAGAAAAATGACTTAAACTAAAAATTTAAAAATTAAAGATAGAAATGATAAAAAAACCAAAAAAGATTAAATAAGAATTGGTTGAACTCAGGAAAGAAAAAGAAGAAAATTATAAATCAAAGTTAGAAACAAAGACTAAATTATAAGACGTAAAAGGCAGAATATATTTCAATAAATATTTTATTATCCTTTTGATTTTTTATTTTAAAATAATATCAGCCTTACAAAAAAGTCACAAAACTAAGATGTATTGTATGATGCAATGAGTTCTTATATACCCCTGCCAGCTTCCCCTGTTAACATTTTTTATAACCATAATAAAATTATCAAGACCAGGAAGTTACCAATGATACAATATTGTTAATTATTCTAGAGACCTCATTTGATTCCAGTTGTCCTACTGATGTCTGTGTTCTGGCTCAGCATGCATTCCAGTATCTGACATTGCACTTAGTTGTCATGTTTACTTAGAGCATTCAATCTGTGAGCATTCCCTGGGCTTCCTTGCCTTTCATGAATTTGACAATTTCAAAGAAAATTGGTCAGTCATTTTGCAGAATGTCCTTCAGTTTAGTTATGTCCAATGTTTGCACATGATTAAATTTAGTTACACCCCTTTTGAAGAATACCACAGATGTGATGTACATTTTTTTTCAGTGTGTACTATAGAGAGGCACAGGATATCTTTTAAACCAATTAATGGTGACTCTAATTTTGATTATTTGTTTAAGGTGGATTCCTTGAGGCTTCTACACTATAAAATTGCCATTCCCCCATATCCGTTTTGTAATCAACAAATTTCATCTGGGAAGGTAATTAAAAACCATGTTTCATTCTGTTTCATTTACTTTTGCCAAATAGTTTTAGCATCCATTGCATTGTCTAAAATAATTTTTAGCTTGGTGGTCACCAAATACTGATTTTCCATTTCCATCATTCCTGTTGTATTTATTAATGGGACTTCTCTAAGAAAGAACTTTGTTGTTTTGCACTCATTTATTTATTCAAATATTTGTTTATATGTATATGAACACATGTATTCTTAACTATTGTATGGATGATCTGTTATTATTATTATGCACTGTATTAACTCCATTGGGAGCTCCTTCAAGTTGATTTCTGTGTCTTTTGGCATGTCTCTATAATTTTTTAAGAATTTCCTTACTTTGAGGTACCACAGATTGTTTCAAGTGCTTATACTTATCTTGCCCAAGTCCAAGGATCAGCAGTTTTTCCAAGGGCCCCTGGTTTCCTTTTCTTGTATAACAGCACTTAAAAATCAATCAACTCCATTAGGACTGGAATATCATTGCTCATTGGGCCTCTCAGATATATATGCCTATATATATGCAGCAGATATATATGCATATAAGCCTCTATTTTTATATCCATCGTGTACTCGCATTGAAGAAGGTACTGATACAGTTCCAACCCTGTTAATGATATTAGAGACTCCTTTTTAAATTTCTACTTGTCTTCAGTGCCATCAATAATCGGATAGACAGATGGATCTGCTTTGCTCTGGATTTGAATTTTGGGAAATAGGCTCATCAGAAATATCAGTACACTCAGCCATTCATTCAGATATTTATTAGAGTTAATAGAATCTTGAAGTACACACTCCATTAAAGTCAGTAAATTAATGATAAATGGGATAATTTGAAGTTCAGCACTTTCCATATTTCAGCCATCCTCTTACCTACTCCTGAACATATCTAATTTTTATTTCTAATTTCTCTCTATTTCTTTTCTCAAGAAAACAGAGGGTCTTTTATCTTGGACATCTGTGTATGATTAGCTTTGCTCCAGTAGGAGGAGGAAACTGGACCCTCATAATTGCTGATTATTTCATTTGTCACATTCTTCCCTTGTCACTGTGTTTGTTGCCTCACCTCACATCCTCTCCTCACAGAACTGCCACTGGTGTTCTGCTCCGATGCCTCAGCAAAATTACCAGTGGCTGCCTAGTTGCCCTCATGAGAACGTTTTGGTAACCTTGTTTCACCTTTCTGAGGTGTTGGATCATGCTCTCCCCAGAGCTGCTGTATGTATAAGATCTCGTACAAAGTCAGTGTTGGTAGGTGCTGCAGCCTCACCCTCTGGGTCCAGATTCTCCTGACCCCCACACCTCACACTCCATCATAAAAAGCAATTCTTCCTTTGAGAGTTTGTATCTTTTCAAATTGAAGCCAACTGTCTGCCACAAACTTAAGAAGCATCTGGAATTGCTGAAGCTCTCATACTTTTCATGTCTAGCCTGTGTCTGAGTCTTAATAGTTATGTCTATGGTTTCAGATTCATTTTCTCTGCTCCATCTGTTCAGATACTACCCCAAGGCTGGTCTTTGCCATCTCCAGACTGGATTGGAGGCTCCTCAACATTCTCACTGTCTTTCATGTCCCTCTAAACTCTATCCGCCACCCCACCACCCATGTGACTTTATACATCTGATCGTTTCACTCTTCTGCTCAAAAAGTTTCCATGCCAACGGTTTGGAAATAAGTTTATATCTAAACTTCTCTGCAAATTTCACAATATCTTTAAGACCTGGCTGTTACCTGCTCACTCACTTTAGCTGTTTCATAATCTCCCTGCTGCTCCTACTCTTCACTCTGTGAGTTAGTGTTCTCACAACTCTCATTGTATACTTGTATAGCCCAATCGATCATTCTGATCACGGGGCCAAATTCATTAGACAGGTCTAGGATCCCTTAGACATGATGAACCTGCATTTAAAGACCTCCACATCTGTTATTTCTCATCTGCATATGATGATCTTTGTATATTCCAAAAGGGATAAGAATACATAGATAACTGGGGGAGGTTCCTCCTCTAACATAGAATGACAATTTCAGGAAACAAGGAAACTGTATAGACAAGTGGTTCTCAGTGGTTTGACATGGGTATGGAGGAGATTAGGGGAAGATATTAAAATTCGAGGGGAGATTCCAGTTGGATTCAAAAAAATTGATAAAATTTCTCTGATTTGTCTTATTTGTCTTCGACACATAGAATTCTCTCCGCAATTCTGAATAACATTAGATGAAGTCAAGAGAGAATCTTGGTAATCAATATTATCTCTGCCTCTTAGGTTTTGTGGCAAAATTTCTTCATCCACCAACTCTCTTCATGTGGGGCTGGGATTTGTGGTTTGGTATAATCCTAGCTGTCATGGGTTAGTGGTACCTTCTTATTTTATGGTCACAGCATCGGGCCACGGCTGATTCCCTTAGGGCCATCTCTGCAGGTTCAGCCCATCTCTTGGTTTTGCAGACTCTCCCTTGAATTTATCTTCTCAGAGCAAGTCTGGTTAAAATAAAACTCAAGGCAATCTAAAACAAGATTAAAGCAAACTGAAGAGATTATGATTAAAAAAAGGGAAGAGGGGGTGATAGGCCATATGGCCAGCCTCAGCATGGCCTTGTATACACATAAAAACATTTTACAGCAGTGTCTGTGGTATACAAACAGCCTTCTCCATGACTCCAGCTGCCTGTTCCCCAGAGAACTCCAGGGGGCATCCCCGAGAGACACGGTCTCACGCAAACGGGGAGTTTAGCATTTACTGAAAGGAGGCAGCAACCTCACAGGAGAGCCAGAATCCTACAGTTTCCCAGGCTCGGGGTGGGGGGTGGGGAGGGAAAGAAGGCAGGAAGTATTGAGAATTGCAGCTGTAAGAGAAGCTGTAACCTGGGGATTCAAGACTCTCCCAAACACTTCAGCACACACATCATTGGGCCTGGTCCAGGGAAACAGCTGTGCTGTTAAAAGAGTAAGTGCATGTGGCTGTGGTGCAGTTAATTGAAGAGGCATGGCATTAGGGCCGATGAAGGTCCCGCCATAATTAGAAGACAGGCTACTTAACGGCCAATAGCCATGGCCTTGAATGAGGAATTGGAATTCGGCTACTTGGCATTTCTCTCACCAGAGATCATAATGGATTAATTAAAATTGTATAAGGATAAAAAGATGCCCAAGGTAGACATAAAGCAACACAGAATTGCGCTGAATGGCATGATGAGCACGGCAGCCCAGGGCTTGCTGCATTCCCAACTGAAAGTGCTAGAGTGGAGGCCACCAGTGAGCTCGCCCAGCTGTCCCCTGGCCTTTCCCTGGGCCTTGACTGTGAAGGGCTGCAACCTCACCACCTGATCACATTGGGCTCCTACAGAAGGAGGCTGCAGAACACATTCTTCCCCTTCAATGCTCACTTCAAAGGTAACCTTTATCTTTCACCTCCTTTTCTGCCACCTCATTTCGCGGGCTGATTCTGCCTCCTGAAATGGCTAAATTTTTCATGTTACCCGCCCCAAAATGCAAGTTGATGGTTTGCAGATGGTTTTGCAACTTACAGAAGAAAGCACAGCCATTGTTTGCAAGGCTCTCATTAAGTCTCAAGCATAGCAAAAATTATACGACAGAAAACAAAAACAAAACAAACCATGGACTTGCAGGTCAGATAGACCTGGATTCTACAACTTACCAGCATAAATCATTGATTATTCATCTTACTGTTGAAATGGAGCTGAGGGAGCACCCACTGCTCAGGGTTGTTGTGAGGAACAAAGGAAGCAACGTGATCTAAAACACCCAACATGAAAACAACCTACACATGGCCTGGTAGCTAATACAAGTTCAGTAAATGTCATTTCCCCTTTCTTCTCATCTTTTGGTGTAGACTGATCAAAAGTGATAAGATCATGTGTCCCTAATCAAAGTTGAAACGTAATGTAAATCTGTTACCACAAACTGCCCTCAAAGAGCTTAACGGATGGACTTTAGCAGCTTCTCCCTGTCATTTCTATGGTACTAGGACAGTGAAGAGGGTAAGGACACAAGATGCCTGAAGAGCAAGGAGAGTGCCTTGCTCAGCACACTTGATGGGCAACGCCTCTGTGGATGAGGGGGTTAGTACCATCCGCCAGGCTTGGTTCTATCTACACGGGAGAGAGTTGAAAGGCAAACTCCAAAAGTCACCGGTGTTTGCCCCACGTGTGGCACTCAGCAGAGGCAAGATGAACTCTTAGAAGATGTTGTAAAAAGGATGTGTACATAGATAGAACCTGATCTAAACGTAGACCTACAAAGTTTCTTGAGACCAGAAATTTGATGCTTTTATAACTTGGGTCAAACGATAAGTAGAAGCATATTCTGAGGAACTGAAGAACCAGAAAGCACCCACTTTGGTTCTTTGGTGCTCTGTGTATGAGGCATAGAGTGGAGGATTTAGCACAAATGGACTTTGCATAAACCATTATCAGGTGTCTACCTTATTTATAGTGAGGGAGATCAAATCACCAGGGCTCTGACTTACAGGCTGAAAGGATCTTTTTCTGGTCTCCAACTGCCTTAGAAATACCAGAGTCAATAGTAAGAACCATGTACATGAAGCCTCTTTCAAAGGTAGGTCTTCATTTATGCTCTTGGTGGGCTTGGCTATGTCCCCTTATGTAAGAAGAGTAGGTGTCTCATCATGTGGAATTTTGTCAATATGTGAACGTCCAAAACTTGGAGCCAGAAATTTGAATCTTGTGAGTCTTTCATTTGGGTTACCATGATTTATCTCTAGGAGGTCTTAGTTATCTTGGAATATGATAATTGGTAAGGAGAGAAGTTAATACTTAGACATCCATTTTTAAATATAGACATTTTTTGTGATTAGAGGACATAAACTGATGCCCATAAGATTGTACAGGAACTTAACTGATTTAGAGCAAGCTCAAAGAACATAAATTCAAATGTACAGGAATTTAGCCCTACTTCTTTGGAGAGAGTAAAAGTTTAACCTTATCACTAATAATATTTCTTTGGAGGATTTATATCAGGTTGTTCAGTTGGCTTTTTATTGTGCCAGGTAGGTACCATAGTATTTGTTTATTTCTGTGTTTGTTTATTTGAGGCCTGGGTTAATGGGCAACATAAACAATATGAAAGATGGATGAATTTTATCATTTATTGTTTGAAAATAAGCTAGAAGGACTAACATATCCCAGATCTATGTATCAAGTACCAGTAGCAGCTCACACAAGCAATTTAATAAGGTACCAGGAAACTATTCTCCCATATATTCTGGATTATATATCTGTTTTCAGTAATAAAAATCTGGGATAAAAATTGAAATTCACAAGGAAAAGTTTAAACATTGGGTCAGTATTAAGCTCTTCAAATATTGTGTATGCTAATTAAAAAAAAAACAATTGTCCTGAACCACAAGAGAAACTAGGAGTTTGAATTGAATATATACAAAATGACTGAATAATTTTTAGAATCAAGGAACTTCCAGGAGCCAGTATTCTGGATATTGTTGGCTCAGTCTGGGTGGAGTTTTAAGAAGCCAGTGGAACCATGAATGCTCTAGTCTAGAATATTCCAAGGGCAAGGGGGATAAGATAGCACATCTTCCTAAAGGAGTTAGGAAGGCTTAGAAAACACATTGTAACTCTTTCAATTTATTTATTTTTTTACCTTGACTGTGGACTGTGCAATGAACATAATTCTCCACTCTGCTCTTTCTGGGTTTCCAGACAGTGGCAATTTTGATGACATGTTGCAATTGCGTCTGCTGCACATAGGGACCTCAAGATTCTGAGTCTTCAAAGTCACACATGGCCCACTGCCCAGCTCCTAGTGTGCACTCCTACTACTCCACCTGAGGCTCTGGGGCAGACACAGTCCTTAGTGTGTGCAGGTGGACGGCAAGTCCCTTTAAAACTGCTTGGCATGTTGTATCCATACAGGTGGAAAGAACAGTTAAATAAAACATATGAGCTTCGTCATCCTTGAATTTCTTCCCTCCTCCCCTCTCCCAGTGTGCTTGATGCTGCACAGTGACTCCTTTCCATGGAAAACAGCTAGACTGACATTTTCAGTGTTGTTATTCCACAATACCTCTAGGCACTAGTCTACCTTCTAGAAAAATAACCTAATAAAACCTCAGGAAGGGATTTAATGACAACAGGGGAAAAAAAGAGTAAAGAGTGAGATGAGGCCAAGACTCAAATAGGAGTGGAGCAGGGAGGGGAGGGAAGTGAACACTCACAAAGGCAGCAAAAGACAAATACACTGACTCATTTAGTAGATGGGGGATCTCTAAGCTGCAAGGAGAGCAAGGACAATGCAAGCAAGCGAGGAAGAGGCATTATCAATACTTGGTATAAAAGGTTCCCTAACAGGCATTGTATCTTCTAACTCGAGACATCTGTTCTTCTTTCCTTCCCAAAGAACTCCACCATAATTTATGACACATTATTTTCTGTATTCCAAGAGGCATTGGTAATTACTCTCAGATCTATGCTAGAGAGTATTTTTCAAAAGAAATATATAAACCCAGTCTAATGAGAGCAGAATCTCAGTGATTGCTACCATTGTGTTCCATGCAAATGCTGCCTGCTGGATTCATCTATCTGGTTTATGGTACAGCAATATATAATGTTTATTCAAGCATTCTTTCATGTAACATAAATTCATGAGCACCTACTGTGTGTAGAAGATAATGATTGCTGCCCTGGAGGAAGTCACAATCTGTTGTGAAAAGTAGGAATGTGAATAACTATAATAAAAAGATTATAATTGCAGTATTGACTATATGAACAAAGGGTTGTGGACAGGCAGGAGGGATCATATTCAGTTGTTCTTCCTGAAAGCAGGGAAAAAGTCACCAAATATATTTCAGAGGAGGTGAATCATGAGCTGGTTTCAAAGGATACAAATGATTTTGTTAGGGTAGGAAAAAAATATATATATTCCTGGAGACAGACATAGTATAAACATTGGCATGGGTATGTTGGAGACACATGAGGGAATTGTGTAACTAAACATAGGATATGATATGAAGAGGGGTGGAGCTGTCAGCAGATGTGACTTGCATGGTAGATTGAACCCAGGTTGCAAATAAACCAATGGCTAAGCAATGTAAAATATGTCCCTTAGCAACAGGAAGTCAATGAAAGGGTAGGAACAGGAGTAGCATCAACCAAACTCTATGTCAGAAAGTGCACTGGCAGCTGGTGGAGGAGAGCGGGTGTCGCTGGAAGCAGGAGAACAATTGAGCCGGTTGTGGTATGTCCCAGGAAAGAGGGTGGACACTGAAACCGGGAAAGATGGCAGAGAGGCAGGTTGACACAGGAAGATGCATCTAATTCGACTTGGAAGTTTCGCTTTGGAGTCCTGTTGGAATAGTCTGAGTCACTATATATATATATATATTTTTTTTTTTTTGGATACAATTTCAAGTAGATAAATATTTTTTTCTTTTTTCTTTTTTGATAGAATTAGAATCACTATAAAGCAATATATAACCCAATGGGAGAACACAAGGAAGAAGTAAGTGTCTTACAAAAGAGAGGAGTGACACATATGGGCTTCAGGTGAAAGAGCATTTTATTCTGTGAAAAAGATGGTCCACTCTACTTAAGAATATGTGGTTTTAAGAACCTAGGCTCTTGAACCAGAAGACATAGGTTTGAATTCATTTCTACCACTTAGTAACTGGACAACTTGGTCAAGTTACCTAATATTTCAGTGCTTTACCTTGGTCATTTGTGAAGTGAGAATAACCCTAATACCTTTCATCAACACTGGGACCATGATGAGGATTAAATAAAATGAGACATATAAAATGCTGAGGAGAGTGCTTGCCACTTTCAAGACAAAGGCTCAATAAAAATCAGTTGTTAAAAGCAGAAGTAGACATTCCAATCACAAAGACATATCGATAGTTCATTCTCTTTATCCTAAAGAATTCAGATTATGTTTTTTTGTAATGGACATAGAATCCCAAGAGGATCAATTAAAGATAGAAGCAGCATGCTTTTTTTAAAAAAGTGTCACTTTTTTTTTTTACACAGAAATTTTATATTCAAAAAGTTTATTTCACCAGTGAAAATGGGAGAGATCAATGCCCATAGAAAGTTGTGCAGATGGGCATCTCCTCAAACACCCAACCTCAACTCCGCCATGAGGAATAGAGATTCTTGACACCTAGGCCAACGCAAATCACGTATGGATAAAAGCAATGCCTGTTACAGCTGACAGCATCGTCCCAAATTGTAAGGAAGCAGGGAGGGAGTTAAAGGTAGCAGGAGAAAGTCTTTGTTAAAACGCTAATCAGCAGGAAGACCTTGGGAAAAACTAAAAAGAAATTAACAGGAGAGCATAATCTTGCTGTACAGCTACCGCCTCAAAAAATAGGATGCAATTAAGTGCTTCTAACAAGGCTCCAGTAGTCAGACGGTAAGTGTAGAAAGACCAGCTTAATGAAATGTCATGGGGACACTGCTTATAACAATCATATGCCCTGGATGCCAAATGGAGCTTTACCTGCTGGAGAAACAGTTACAGAGGAAAAGAACACAAGCTTGCCAGCTGTTAGGAAATAGAACAGAATGAGCCCAGGGCTCTAGGGGAAGGTGGAAAATTAACGCAGCCTCTGTGTCTTGTTATGTTTTCCTTACCCCTGTGCTTTTCTCTTCTGGATTTAAAATTGAACATTTCCCACCGGATGGGGGAAAGGAGTGTCTTTCAGAAAAGTTGCATTGGACCCAGTATCTGAATATTGCAAATTTGGAGATCAGGTTAGGAATGACCTGGTTGTATGGAGTCAGGGATGAGGTGCAGCTTGCAAGCCTTTATAATAACTATCATTATTTGTGTTGCTATTTCTCTTGAACTCATGATTTATAGTCCTCAGGGGCCATTTAACTTACTTTAGGCTTCTGGCTCTTTTTGGTCTCTTCTCAAATGAAACAGGTCAGAGAGGTCTTCTTTGAATGCTTTGTCCAAAATTGTCCTCACTCAACGCCCCAGGGACACTCTAGCCCACTACCCTGCTTCATTTTCTTCATAGCATTTTTAAGTTCATAAAATATTTTTTGTTTGTTGATTATTTACTGATATATTATTTTTCCTGCTCACTAGGTTACTACCTCCATGAGAACAGAAGACATGTATCTCTATTTTGTACATTACTGTGTCCCCAATCATTAGTGCAGTACCTAGAATCTATTCTACACTCAAGAAATATATTTAGAATGAATTTTTGACCTATAAATGTCAGCGATTTCTTCATGTTCTCCATCGGTATTTCCCACTCACAGGTCCTTACTTGCATTCCTTCTACTCTCTCAACAAGTCTACTTGCCTCTTGTTTGTTTCTTTTAAACCTGACTTTTCCCTGCTTACAATGACCCTGTTTTGATTCCATATTTTCTGGCTTTTCTGTTCAAAATCTTTAAACAAACTATTCATTTTCCTGATGTAATCCATTTATACCTCATCATTCTCATAAATATATAAATGTGCTACTTTACTCCCAGCCCTAAAAACAAACAAAACCACACCCCCTCTAACTACCACCAGATTTTTCCACTTATTTGTACAGAAAAACCATTTATAGAGTTGTCTTTACTCATTATTTTTACTTTACCTCCAATTTTTCCTGGAAATCGCTTTAATCAGGACTTACTGTTCACCCCTTTTATAAGACATATCGTCAAGTTTATCAATGACCCCATATTTTGGAACCCAATATTCTTTCCTCAGTCCTCATCTTCCTAGACCTTTCAGTAGCATCTGGCAGTTGAAAAATTCCTCCTTTTTTGAAAAAAAAATTTATTAAGATATAATTAATTCGCCATAAAATGCATCCAATGCAAGTGTGCAGTTTGAAGGATTTTGACATATGGATACACACAAGTGTAATCTACATATCTACTAAAGCAACCAAAATATAAACATCCCCAAAGTTCCCTTGTGCCTTGTCCCGATTTTGCCCCACTGTCAGCTTAAGGCAATCATTAATCTGTTTTCTGTCACTATATTAAATATGTTTTTACAGATTTTCATATAAATGGAGTCATATGTTACGTACGTTTTTGCATCTGCCTGTGTTCACTCAGCATATATTTTAAAATTCATTCATTTATCGTGTTAACTGGTAGTTCATTACTTTTTATTGCTGAATAGCATTTTATTGTTTGGATATACCTCTTTTTAAAATTTATTGTCCTGTTGATGAACATTTGGATTGTTTTAATTTTGAGGCAGTTATGAATAAATAGAATGGTCATGTACACATGCAAGTTTTCATGTGGACAGAGGTTCTTATTTCTATTGTATAAATACCTAGGAAAAGAATTCTGGGCCATATGGTAGGTGTATGTTTAACTTTATAAGAAACCATCAAACAGTTTCCAAAATGGTTGTACTATTTTACTTTCCCACAAGAAGAGTTACAGTGGGTCCACATCCTCTCCAACACTTGGTACTGTTAGTCCTTTAATTTTAGCCATTCCAGAGAAGGTATAGTTGTATCTCATTTTGATTTTAATTTATATTTCCCTAGTGAATAATGATATTAAGAACCTTTCAATGTGCCCTTGAGTCACTTCTGTAACTTTTTTGGTTATTTATCTTTTCAAATATTTTTCTATTTTTTAAAAAATCAAGTTGTTACATTATTGACTTCTAAGACACCTTTATCAGTTATGGCTTTTTAAAATGTTTCTTCCGGTTTGTGGTTTGCCTTTTCACCTTCTTAATGGTGGTTTTTGAAGAGAAAATATAATCAATTTTATGAAATCTAATTTATCAGCATATTCTTTTATAGTCTGTATTTTTTATGTTCCATATAAGAACTCTATGCTTAACTCAAGGTCAAAATGATTTTCTCATTCTTCCACTAAAAGTTTTATAGACTTTAGCCTTTGTGTTTAGGTCTATGAGTGGTTTAAACTTATTTCCATATATAGTGCAAAGTAAGAGTCAAGGTTATTTTTTCCCATATGGATAGCCAATTGTTGGAGCAAAATTTGTTGTAGAGACTATTCTTACATCATTGGATTTTCTTGGCACCTGTGTTGAAAATAAATTGGCTGTTTATATGTGAGTTGTTTTGATGTGTTTCTGGGCTCCTTATTTTGTTCCGTTCATCTACATGTCTACACTTTAGCCTAACATCACAATATCTTGATAATTTAGCTTTAGAATAATTCCTTAAATCAAGAAATTTAAGTCTCCAATTATATTCTTTTCAAAATTTTATTGGCTATTCAATATTTGCATTTCAATATAAATATTAATATATACTGATCAATTTCTAGCATACCCTCTAAAAATAAAAAAAATAGTCTGCTGGGATTTATATTGTATCGAGATTTTATATTTGAAATCATATTAGATCTATAGATAATTTGGAGGATATTAACACATTACAACAGTGAGTATTCTGAGATAGGAACGTGGTGTATCTTCTCATCAAGGTCTTTGAAAATTTTATTTAGTGATGTTTTATAATTGTTAGTGTAATGTTCTTATATGTATTTTCTTAAATTCATCCCTAGGTATTTCATGTTTTTAAGGCTATTATAAATGCTACTTATTTCCTTCATTTCAATTAAATTATCAGTTGCCAGTATATACAACTACAATTGACTTTTGTATATTTACCTTATAGCCCGAAAATTTGTTAAACCAAGTTATTAGTCCTATTGGCATTTTTTTTTTTTTAGATTCTATAGGAATTTCTATATGGACAAACTTGTCATGTCAAATAAAGTTTTACTTCTGCATTATCAATCTATGTCTTTTATTTTCTTGCTTCATTGCACTTACTAGGATGCCTAGTAATATATTGATTAGTGGCAAATGAAAATATCCTTGTCTTCTTTCAGAACTTAGAAAGAAACAATCAGACTTTCTTAGTGATGTGGATAGTAGCTCAGTTTTTCATAAATAGTCTTTATTGGTTTAAAGTATTTCCCTTTTATTCTCGAGTTTATGGCAGTTATAATCATTGATGGTTGCTGACTTGAGTCTATTACTTTTTTCTTCATTTCAAAGGGAATTATTATATGCCATTTCATTTTACATTTTCACTTTACATATGTATGCATATATGTTTTTAGTTAGTTAACTAGCAAATGTGGTAATTATGAGTGTGAAACCGGCCTGACATCCCTGAAATAAACTCATTTTGGCTATTGTGTACTTTTCATATATTACTGGTTTTAATTTTTTACTATCATGTTAAGAATCTTCTCATGTATGCACAAAGAATATGTGCTGGTGATTTACGTTCCTGTATCTTTTTCTGTGGTTTTGGTATTGTAATAATATAGCCTTATGAATTGAGTTGAGAAGTGTCTCCTCCTTTTCTGTCTGATGCAAAAATCTCTTTATAATAAGCATTATTTATTTCTTAAATGTTTACTAGAATTAACTAATTATGCAGTCTACCTACAGTTTTCACTGTGTGAGAATTTTAGCTATGAAATGTATTTATTTAATAGATGTATGGCTCTCTAGGTTAATTTTCTTCCTTTGTAAACTTTGACTGTTTTTGTCTTTCAAGGAACGTTTCCATTTCATCTAAGTCATCATTTTTTAAAAATCAGGCTATTCTTAATATTTCTTTATTCTCCTTTTATTTTCATTAGGTTCTACTGTGATTTCACTTCTCACATTCCTGATATTCGGTAACTTGTGATGTTATGGATTTTTTTTTTTTTTCTTGACCTGAGTAAAGGTTTTCCAATTTTGTTGATTATTTTCAAGGAATCAGCTTTAGTTTTAATTGATTTTTCTCTACTGTTTGTATGGATTATATATCTTAATTTTAGCTTTTTTAAAGATAATTTTCTTTTTTTAAAATTTCAGCATATTATGGGGGTACAAATGTTAAGGTTACATATATTGCCCTTGCCCCCCCACCCCAAGTAAGAGCTTCAAGCGTGTCCATCCCCCAGATGGTGTGCATCACACTCATTATGTGTGTATATACCCAGCGCCTCCTCCCCCCTCCCCCCTGCCCGACACCCAATAAACGTTACTCCTATATGTCCACTTAGGTGTTGATCAGTTAATACCAATTTGCTGGTGAGTACATGTGGTGCTTGTTTTTCCAGTCTTGAGATACTTCACTTAGTAGAATGGGTTCCAGCTCTATACAGGAAAATAAAACAGGTGCTAGATCACCATCGTTTCTTATACCTGAATAGTACTCCGTGGTATACATGTACCACATTTTATTAATCCACTCATGTATTGATGGGCACTTTGGTTATTTCCACATCTTTGCAATTGTGAATTGTGTCGCCATAAACATTCGAGTGCAGGTGTCTTTTTTATAGAGTGTCTTTTGTTCTTTTGGGTAGATGCCCAGTAATGGGATTGCTGGATTAAATGGTAGATCCACTTGTATGGTTTTAAGGTATCTCCATATTGCTTTCCACAGAGGTTTAGTTCTTTATTTTATATTTTTCTTCTGCTATATGTGGGAATAATTTGCTCTTTTCCTAACTCATTATTGTGGAAAATAAATCATTGATTTGAGCTTTTCTTCTTTCCTAATAAAAGTGTTTAACTCTTTAAACTTCCATATTATGGCTTCTATAGCTGCTTTATATCAATGTAGACATATGATGTGGCTTTACCTGGTCAATTCAAATTATTTGTACATTTCTTTATGATTCCTTTCTTTGACCTACAGATTACTTAAAATATAGCATTAATTTCTAAATATTGGAATTTTTTCACATGACACTTTTTAAAATAGCTTTTTTTGTCACAGAGTAACAGAATTCTTAAGTGTACAATTAAATGATTTTTAGTAAATCAACATAATTTTGCTACCCTCACCACAATCCAATTTTAGAACATTTCCATCAAAACAAGTTATCCCTCATGACCATTTTTTTATTGTGGTAATAAAACACATAACATGAGATCTGTATTATTAGCAAATTTTTCAATGTACAGCACAGAATTGTTAACTATATGAACATTGTTGCTTAGCAGATCTCTAGAACTTTTTCATCTTGTGTGGCTGAAACCCTATACCCATTGCACACAAAATCCCTGTTTCCTCCTCCACCCAGCCCCCGCAACCACCATGGTACTTTCTGCTTCTATGAGTTGAAATACTCTATAGATACCTCACATAAGTGGAAACGCAATATTTGTCTTTCAGTGACTGGCTTATTTCACTTAGATAATGTCCTCAGGAACATGTGCTCATCCACATTGTAGCATATAACAGGATGTCCTTATTTTTTAAGGCAGAATAATATTCCATTGTCTATGTATACCATGTTTCCTTATTTATCCATTAATGGACACTTAGGTTCTTTCCATTTCTTGGGTATTAGAGATAACATTGCAATGAACATAGGAGTGCAAATATCTCTTTGAGATTCTGTTTTCAATTATTTTAGGTAAATACCAAGAAGAGAGATTGTTGAATCATGTGGTCATTCTACTTTTAATTTTTAATTTCTCCATATTGTTTTCCATACCTGCTGTACCATTTTAAAGTACCATCAACAGGGCACAGGGCTCTAGTTCTTTACCACATTTTATTTTATTATTTTATTTATTTTTGGTTTCTTTGGTTGCTTTGATAATGATTATCCTAACGGGAAGGAGTGAAATGTCATGATAGTTTTGGTTTGCATTTTTGTAATGAATAGTGATGTTGAACATCTTTCATAGATCTGTTGACTTTTTTTTTTCGTCATCTTTGGAGACATGTCTATTTAGGTCTTCTGCCCATTTTTTAATTGGCTTTTTATTTCTTTGTTTTGTTATTGAATTGTGGGAGTTCCTTATATATTTTGGATGTTAACCACTTATCATACATATGGTTTGCAACTATTTTTTTCCTAATCTGTAGGTTGCCATTCATTATGTTGATTGTTTCCTGAACCACACAGAAGCATTTTAGTTTGATTTATTTTCACATGTGTATTTTTGCTTTTGTTGCTTGAACTTTCAGTGTCATATCCAGGAATAGTTGCCAATACCTGTGTCATGGAGCTTTAACCCTATGTTTTCTTCTAGGAGTTTTATGGTTTCTGGTCTTTAGACTTTGAAGTTGATGCTGTAATGAATTAAGACTTAGGGGGTTGTTGAGATGAAATTAATGTATTTGTCATGTGATAAGGACATGAATTTTGGTGGGCCAGGGGCAAGACGGTATTGACTGAATGTTTATGTCTTTGTCAAATTCCTGTGTTGAAATCCTAATCCCCGAGTCGATACTATTATAGGGTGAAGTCTTTAGGAGGTGATTAGTCATAAAAGTGGTGCCCTCGTGAATGGGATTGGTTACCTTACAAAAGAAACTAGAGAGCTTGCTCTTTCACTTTGTGCTCTCTGCTACACAAACACACAAGACATCAGCCATCTGCAACCTGGAAGAGGGTCCTCGCCAGAACCCAACCATGCTGGCACCATGATCTCAGACTTCCTGCCTATAGAACCATAAGAAATAAATTTCAGTTGTTCCTAAGCCACCCACTCTATGGTATTCTATTATAGCAACTGCAATTGACTAACGACGGTCCTGGGCTACATGGATGTTGTCTTCCTTATTCTTGAGCCTTCTGAAACTCAGATGGTTTTTTGATACAGTAACCCCTACTGCAAGATTCCAGTAGGTCTTGCTCCATTTTTTTTTTTTTTTTCTCCTGGAGCTCATGTTTGTAGCATAGGTTTTAACTGTTTTCCATTAGTGCTTAACACAGTGTTAAGTAGTTTTTGTTTCTTTTGTTGCTATGGGTAGATGAGTTTGTTTTGTTTTGTTTTTTTCTTTCTGTTTTTATCTGTTTAATTATAGTTGAATTAGCTATGGACAGCTCTGCTTGCCACTTCAAACAGCTTCAGCAACTGAAGTCAATTCCAGTTGTTTTGAGAAACACAGGTGTTCCCTAATGCACTTCACAGATGTTGTACTTCACTCTTTCAAATCTCAATTAAAAGGAATTATTAATTACATTTCAATATTAGGTCTAGTTATCAATTCAATAGCTATGAGGTAACTTTTTTGTTGTTGTTGTTGCTGGTTTTATGCTCACACACTGATTTCCTAAAATTCCCCTTTAAAACTGAATATTGTTTAAGGTTAAGGAACAGAATGTTAGCTAGAATTTTATTTTTCCCTGTCTCTGCCATGTTCCCAGTCTACACAAGTTTACCTCAAATGATATTAAAATAATTTGTATGTTCTTAAAAACATAGAAAATAGGTTCTTCAAATTTCCCTAAATCGACAGCCCAAGGACATGATGAAGTTGGTGAAATTTGGATCATCCTGCTGTTCCTACCTGAGTAAGCAGCAACACACCCTCTGGTGGCTCAGCCACCTTCATCTGTTCTATCACCTTGGCAACTAGCTAATATGACGTTTTTTCCTTAAGCTAATCTTATTTCCAACAAGCCCAGCTTTCTCCTGGTGAATTTTTACATACATATTAGAAGTTAGTTCAACTAATAATATCTACATTTATAGAAGACCTTTTAGTGTATTAGACATAAGATCATATTATGGTTCTGCCTATTCTTGCTGCACAAACTGGGTACAAGTCAATTTACTTTACTCTAGACTCAGTTTGTACATTCCCAAGAAACAAGATTAAAAGCTACTTCATGAGACTTTTTGTGACCTCGAGGTACATTAATGAATATAAAATGATTAACACAATATCTAGCAAAATACATTATTAGATGCTCACTATTTGTGGGTTTCATTGTCTTTCGGAAGTGTAGCGAAGACTGAACCACATTTCAGACTTCATCATATCTTATTTACATTTTCTACCTCCATGAATCATCGTGTCCATTGGCGATTTTAGGTAGGATTTATATCTTTTGTGCCTTGCTGCTTTTTGTTTTTTTCATTTCAACATTAACTGATTGTTTAACTGCTATGTTTGCTTCTTATGCAAAATATTAGGTGGAAAGAGCTTATACTAGAGAGGATAAGACACTTGATTTTTTTCCTTTAAAGGCTTAGAGAAACCAAAATACTTTTGATTGTCAGTTTAGAGAACCCAGAATGACAGAAGCTTCAAGTGGGTTAAGAACTCCGGGATCATAGTTTCATGACCCAAATTTTCTGATACCTAGAAGATTTAAGTACCTGTGTCCTCAAGAAACATGCTCTTTGTGGACCAGCTAAATTAGCTTATAATAAGGGTCTTTGCCCTTGATCTGAAAGTATTTCCTCTTAGTTCATCTTTTGATTGAACTGTCTCAGTGCTGCATAAAACCACATATGTGCACATCCTCTGACACTGTAACCCCTGCTAACAAATATGCTGGGACATGTCATATCGCACATAAAAAATGTCATAATCTGTAAATGGTCATTTTACCCATAAACTGTCTCATCTTATAATCTTATCCTCAAATCTAATTACTTGAGTATAGCTTCCTAAGGACAGGAAATGGATGATGAATATATTTTATTCAAAGCCTATGTCAACCAATCAAAATACAAAAGTAATAAAAGGTTTTAAAAACTTTCTTATTAAGGATGCAGTATGTAAATTCTTATCTGTTGAACATGAAAGTAGGCCACTTTCTGGGTTAAGATGAAAAGAAAATGAAAATAAAAGAGAGAAAGAGAGATGAAATTTGAATAAGAAAATCTAAAAGGCCTGGTATCTAAATGCAATTTCAAACTAGAATTTATTCCTGTAATAAGATTCATGTAAATACAAATATAAACATAGTTGGTTGTGCAAATCACAACATTCAGAGAGTACTGAAAGAATTTTAAAGTATGATATACACAAATGAATGCATACATTTTCTATATGGGGATTCGCTTTTTCTTAAGATAAAAAAAATTGAACCAGACAACTCATACCTCTTTTTACAAATTAGGTTTGGAAAACTGCGATCTTCACCACTACTATCCTCATATAGTGTTAGACAGGAGAGATTATTTTCTTATACCAAATATAATACACTGTTAGGCACCTAATGTCAGAAAACTGACTGGGCATATTCTTCTAGATTCCATCCTTTGGAAAAGAGAAGGATATCTTTTGAGGTATAGTAGAGGACAGAACCAGAACCAATGGGTAGAGCTAGAGTAATGAAGATATGATGAGTTCCAGAGGAGGAAGAATTTTCTTATAATTAATGCCATCCAATAATGCTGTAAATCTCACTATTTGCCATTGCAAGGGAATCTAACAGAAACTGATAACCAGGTATCAAGCAGGTAGCTGCTGTGACTTTGTTGTGGTTGGAAATCGAAATAAATGGTCTCTGGGCTTCTTATGCCAAGTTTAAATGATTCCTGGTATGATACTGATTCCTTGGGCCTATATTTGAGCAAAATAAAGATAAGAAAATATTGAGGGGTAAACAGGGAAGAGAAAGAAAGATATAGACATTCAGTTTACTTTTTGGAATCCATAAATTATGCACATAACCAATACCCAGGTACTGATTAGTGTTAGCGGTAAATTGTTGGGGGGCATAAATTGACCATAAATATATGAAAAAGACATATTCTACAGGGGAGAAAGTTTAGAAATACCACATCCAAGAAATATAACAGAAACTAAATGTTGTCTGGGTTTTTTTGCAAAATTTAGATGATGAAGTATTGTAATATTGGGAACAAAATGAATGAATACTAGGTTTACTGAGAAGAAAAGACTATTCAGACATTGGAATGCTGAACCATTGTTCATGTTATAATGCTACAGCAATAGTATATACAAAGTGGTGGGTCTACATACCTAGGTATGGTATAGGAGTGAAGGAGAATTCTGGGATTACTTGGAGATTGCCAGAGGTACTGATTAGAAACAAAGGTGGAATTAGAAGAAAAAAACCAAGAATGGAAGAGAGGAGTGTGTGTTTGTGTGTGTGTGTGTGTGTGTGTGTCTGTTTGTGTTGTGTGTGTGCCCTATGTAAATAAATCCAAGCCAGCACCTTTGAGAATATTTGGTTACTATAGCCCTTTGTTTTTCAGTTGACTTAGGGGGAGTAGACATAAGTAAATAAATGTTGGGAACTTCATGCTGATTTGCGTTCTCTATTCCTCTAGCTTTCCTTATCAATTCAAGAAGCATTCTTATTCTGGAAAAGAAGAACATTCATTAATCCTCTAGGTAGTGGTCGTGTGTTTAAGTGAGATCGCTGTATTCAATACAGTCTGCTCTTAGTCACCTATTACTGGACCGTTCACCTGGCTAACAAGAGGAGATATCACATACTCTGCTGAAACAGAAGAGCTGTGAACCTCACGGAGTAGCTCTTATGCCTGTGATATGCTTGCAGAAAATTCCTTATGTAATACCCAATGGGTCTCTCTCTCCCCCCTCATTCTCCTCAATGTAGCATATAGGTTTTGACTGTCACCTGCCAAAATCTGATCTTGCTTTCTTCTCTATTAGTTACAGATATCATAGCAGGCTGGCCATCATCATAACACAAAGCAATTCCAAAACCAATATGCATTATATGGAGTCAATTTGCTAGTGAGAATTTTTTTTTCCACTGTAGAACAAATTTAGTTTGTTTTTGTTCAGGGATGAAGCCCATTTGTGCGTTATAACTTGCGGGATAAGACTGCTTTAATGATTTTTAAGAGATACTCTTAAATTATCCAGTAGAGCTAAAGAAAACATGAACAATAATAACATTTACAGATGATATTGAATGTCTGGAGGGCTTGGTTGCTATGGGATTCTTATCAGAAGCAATTCTTAAAACATAGGCGTTTTCTATTATTCCTATTACTAAAGCTTCCTGTCTTATCTCTAACACTAAAATATGAACCACATGAGAAAGAAATTTTAGGCTAAATTGTCCAGGAAGGCTATTAATACTAAAATAAACAGATGAACATTTTTCAAAGAAAACAAGTGGAAGATCCAATAGAAAATAAATAACCTGAGATGGAAAATTAGACTGCATCACGGCTAGCAGTAAAATCTTGGAAAGCGATGAAACTCTCTGATTCTTGCTAAATAACACCTAAATTTTTTATTTATTTTGCCAATTGATATGCACCAATTATAAAAGTATAGAAGGTATCTTTTGACTCTCAATTTTAGTTAGCATTAAAGTAATTTTAAGTCAAATCGTAATATTTGTTTTCACAAAGCTAGATCTGACTTAGGGTGGATCAATAGGTAAATGGTGCCTTGACTAAGAAGATAGGATTTTTTTCTATTTCTTACTTGTTTGTCCTTGTCATTTGTTAGACATATACTTTACAAGGGACACCAGAACATTAGAACATGTCCCTGAAGGGTGACTAAAATAAGATTGTAAGGAGGCTTAATGCTAAGTCACATGAAGAATAATTGAAAACTGGAAACTTTTAGCCTCGGGAAGAGAAACATTAATTATAGATGATGTAAAATATTTGAAAAGTTGTCATGTGAAACAGGGATTAAACGTATTTCATATGATTAAAAATTAATGGCAATAATTGGAAAGTACAAGCAAGCAGATTTTGGCTTAAAGCATTGTCAATAAATAGTGCCACCAACAAAATAAGATTAGGTCACTTCAGAAGGTACCAGGATCACCGGATCTCACTGGATATACTTAAATGAGAGTAAGTGTTATCCTGAAAGAATGCTGTACACAGAACTGATGAAATGTGAGGAGAAAGGACTCAGTGATATCTGAGGTGTCTTAATGTCTTAGATTCCATTTTTCTACTGCCATTTTAATATAATTTCTCAGGGAATGTCTCAATAAAGAGACCACTTGAGTAATTATAGACAGAAGTTTTTCTCCTAGCCAATCATTATGGGAATGGGTAGAAATTTATTTTTAATTTGTGATGTGTTATTTTTCAAAGTTTATCTTCAATCTTTAATGTGTGTGACAGAGTGACATATATGCTCTCTTTTAATCCTTATTATCTTCTAAAATGTCTCTATGTTGTATTGCTCTATAATATTTTCACTTGAGGGCTGCAAACATGTCTATGCCTTTGTTCGGACCACATGGAATCTAGTAAATCAGGTTCTCAATAGTTATTTGATAACAGATTAAGTATAGACCTAAAGGTTTTTGGATAAAATTATGAGTCCCATATTCCCACTAGAGTGACCTATACGTAAACGTGGGAGATTCTAACAATGCAGACTCAGCTTCACCAAGCAAAATCACACTTAGTTGAACGTTATCATTAAAGTTAGTCCTTTTAATTGGTATAAAGTAAGTAGGCGAGATTTCTTTGTGATTGCAGGCATGATCTAATTAGAGAGAAGTAGACTGCATCTAGAGTCAAGTTCATTGCATGAGTCACATAGGGAGATTATTATGAGATTTTATTTCACCAGCAGCATTTGAAAAGTGTGACATTCATGGTCCCCCAAATTCTCACACAAGCTCTATATAACACAGACCTGCAAGGGCGTGGAAGACTTTTGCCTTTACCACTGCAATGGAAATAGTTACTCCTAGTCATATTTGTAGTTTATACATGTTTTCTGAGTTTGAGGGACATAGAAAACAGCACCATTTTTCCCATGTTACTTGAGAATCAATTGAGAAACAAGACAAAAGGAAAAGCATGCAAAGAACAAAATATCATTTATAGCTGATGAAGCTCATAATAACAGCCTAAACATATTGAGTATTTTCATGGTCTAAGGACTGCTCTAAGTGATTTGCATATATTAACTCATTTCATCCTCAAAGACCCCAATGAGATAGGTAATATTATCATCCCATTTTACACATAAGGAAGACTGAGTAGGGAGATATGGAGTGATCTGACCAGGGTAACATTGCTAGTAAGTGGCATAGCTCAGATCTGAGCTTGGCGGGTCTGGTCCATGCTTCTTGCTCTTCCCCACTAAGCTTTACTCCTTTTCCGATTGATATTGGAGATCATACCCTCATCTGTGAGCAGCCATGGACAGTCTTGCCCATCTGTCACCTGTAGCTCCTCTGGGCTGGAGCAGAACTCACACAGAGGGATACAGCGTGACCCTGGCAGAGCCCAACACGGAGCAGCAGCGCTGAATGCATGAACTCTGTGGATGGCTTGCTCTCAAGAGGAAGGAAGTAGAAGGTGTCTCTCAGATCAGTGTCTCTTCCTCCGTGGAGGAGTGAGTGAAAAGATGGAGAGAAGGAAGTGTGTTGTATCACCGGTACTACCTTTATGTGGAAGAAACCTTATGAGTGGAGAAGTGTCCCCGCTCCCCCACTCTTGACCACCATCTTCTCTAGAGTTTTGTTGTCTTGAATGAGGCTAAGACTATGGTCAGCCAGGAGTGTCAGGAAAGACCCTACTACCATCTTCATAAGAGACCCAATAACTACAACTTGGGGTGGCCTCAGGACCCATTGGTGGGAATTTGAGATTTTGCCTGCAGTGGGTTCTGAAATAAATTTGAGTATCCCCAAATCAATGAGTTCTCTATTTGCCAAAATCAGCCACAATCAAGAAGTAACCTTCCAGTATTGGATATTCTCATACCCAACATTCTCTTCCCATTTTCTGACATTTAAATTTGAGTTATTTTTATCCTTATCCTTCTTGGCTTATCTTTAATATGCTTTATCTTTGCTGTTTGTTCCCTGGAGTCTTAAATTCAAAAATTTCATGGACATGGCTCCTCAGGCATAGATCATAGTTGTGCAGTTCCCTTCTTGATCTTAAATAAAGAGTGGTATATTGGGCAATGAAGCTACTGTCCCAGACCTATGCCAATCATGAACAATTTAAAATTGGAACCTCAGAAGTGCCCAGTAGATCAGGCACTGAATGTTTAAGAGCAGCAAAAATGATTCCATTAATGCCTGAAATGCTTGAAATGGAAAGACCATCTTATCCTATAGTGAATACTTCCTTCAACCACCTTTGCTTACACAGATCTTTGTGCATCTGTAGCCTGCCAGTGTCCCCTGAGATTTTTACAATGCTCGTGTACATGTGCTGAGGCCAATGGCTTTGAATTCAAGATTAAACTATAGCAACTATGCACCTCAAAGCACCCATTATTAGATCCCACTCCTTCATGGAGACTCTTCCATTTGCTGGGACAGTGTGGCCGAACTCAGCTTTACTTACACTATTGGATGTCTAGAAATGTCATGTGCATCTCAGCATCTGACTAAGGAGCTCTAGAGCTCCATATACTTGCCTTTCCTGAAGCTCACAGACCCTACCTTTCTTGAGACACTTTCTTATGCATAAAATGGAAAAAGTTTGCAAGTAGGTAACTTAAGATCCAGGGTTAGTTGCCCTGTCTTTATGAAAATAGTCACCGATGGGGATTAAGCCAACAGGAATGTTGATGGCCCACTAAAAGAAAATCCTACTTAGGCAGACCCTAAAGTTAATGCAATGTGGCCACGTTGCAACAGTTAAAGGCTAATTGTATGATTGAGGGAAGAGGAGATGTAATTAAATATGGCCTCTACAAATTGGTAAGGTATTATATAACACTTTAAGTCTTAAAGACATATTTCTTCCAAACACCCCAGAAGCCACAAACACTTCAGAATTTTTTGCTTCTTAAAATTTCATTCTTGATTATTTATCAATATTCTGGGTCCACGAAGCAAAAGCTGAACTTTTAATAGAACATGTGTCTCCCAATTCAGGTCTTGTCTCCTTCCCCTATGAGCTCAAGCCCTTCTAAGCTCACAGCATGAGGAGTACTGAGGTATGCAGCTCATTTCTAAGAAAAAAAGTAGAGAAATGAAATGAACTACATATGCCCCGTTCTCCTTCCAAGAAGTATTACTGGAGCTTCCCAGTATACAGAAGAAAACATAAGGAGAAAGAAGAACATCGTTCTTCTGTACTAAAATAGAATTAAATATGCCAATTACAAAAGTTAAAAACCAAAAGTTGTTTAGAGGAACAAAACCAAACAACGAAGGAGTTCACAGAATTGAACTTCCCAACATCTGCTCATTTTCCTACATTACTGGATCTTTGAACAGATACTTTAATTTTATATCAATAAGCTCTAAACATTAAATTCTAAGGGTAATTTGCAATAATGACCTGATAGATAGTGAAGATAACCAAGGAGAAAGAATCTTACTATTGTTTATGAGCAAACTTCACACCTTATGAGATTGGCCCTTTTTCATCTCAATGAGATGCAAACATGCAAACAGGATAGAAAAATAAAGAAACAAACAAAGCATAGGGGTTGTGTAAAGCCTATGCAAATAAAAGATAATAAACACAGTGTTAAGGGATTCCAGGGAAGTCATGTTTTCCCAAATATTATTATAAAAAAATTTAAACATCCAGAAAGACAAAAATAATTGTGCAATGAATACCTCTTTATCAATTGTTAAAATTTCACCATATTTGTACCTCTACACATATAAGTAAACCACTTGGTAGTGGATTATTATGCTTCATGTCTACAATTATCATCTCCTAAGAATAAGACATTTTCCCTTGCAACCGCAACACCATTATTTCACCTAAGATTTTGAAATGATCTCAATAATTTCTTTATAGCCTTTTTATTTCTGTACAAAGATCCAATCATGATTAGCATATTGCATTTGGTGGTTAGGTCTCTTTTCTCTTTCATCTGGAACAATCACCCCTCCTTGTTTTTTTCATATCATTGACATTTGGAAGAGCCCAGGATGATTGTATTTTAGAGTGCTTCCATATTGGATCAGCCTGTTTCCTCGTGGTGCTCTCTAATTTCTTTTCTTTCTTTCTTTTTTTTTTTTTTTTTGAGATAGAGTCTCACTTTGTTGCCCAGGCTAGAGTGAGTGCCGTGGCATCAGCCTAGCTCACAGCAACCTCAATCTCTTGGGCTCAAGAGATCCTACTGCCTCAGCCTCCCTAGTAGCTGGGACTACAGGCATGCGCCACCATGCCCAGCTAATTATTTGTATATATATATTTTAGTTGGTCGATTAATTTCTTTCTATTTTTGGTTAAGATGGGGTCTCCCTCAGGCTGGTTTTGAACTCCTGACCTCGAGTGATCCTCCCACCTTAGCCTCCCAGAGTGCTAGGATTATAGGTGTGAGCGACCATGCCCGGCCTCTAATTTATTTTCTGTCTTCTCTATTTCCTGGAACTTGCAAATTAAGTCAATGAGCATGTTTTCCAGTCTAGAAAATGTACAAAAGCTGGTATCCAGCTTCAGTGAAACTTCTTCTGTATCATTGCTCCTGTGACTCTGCCAATGACTGGGAAATCTGTGTATCCTGGAAAAAGTCTGAGATATGGATGCAATGGATCTTTATCCAAACAGCTATCTAATTGTACAGATTCCCTTTACTAAAAATTCCACTTCCACAAATATATACATACATAATGAGTGAGATGTGCACCTTCTAGGGGATGGTCACGCTTGAAGCTCAGACTTGAGGGGAGAAGGGGAAAAGGGCATTATACATAACCTTAAAATTTGTACCCCCATAATATGCTGAAATAAAAGAAAATCCACCTCCCTCAGTTATTTGAAATGACATTTTTATCATATACTATCTGTTTCTATATACTCCAGTCTTTTCTGGATTTTCTGTTTTGTTCTATCTCTTCATTCATTCATGCACTAATATCACATGGTTTTAGGGACAGGATATTTTTTATGTGGAGTAGCTACATTTCCTTTGTTACTCCTCCAGCAGTAGATTTTTTCAAACAACTATTGCTTATTTATTTTTTCATATGAATTTTACAATCAAGTTGCTAGATTAAGAATAAAAAGCACTGGTGGATATTTTTATTGGAATTGTGATAAATTTATAGTTTAGCTTTGGGAGAATTGACCTTTTTTTTAATGATGTAGAGTTTTCTTATCCAAAAACAAGGTTCTGTCTATATGCATTCAAGATTATTTCTGTGACCTTTGGAAATTTTTAAATGTTTTCTACATGTAAGTTTTTCACATTTCTTGTTAGACTTATATTTTCTACAAGTGTAAATATTTTGTCTTTTTTTATTATGGCAAATATGGTCATCTATTTCATAATATTTCTTTAGTAGTTATTGTTTGGATATAAATATTACTGATTTTTTGTGTACTCATTTTATATCCTTCTACATAAATAATTTCTTTACCATCTGTATTCATTTCAGCAATAACTTGGGCTTTTCACACATAAAATTATATCAGCTTCAATGAGATATTTTTAATACTTTTCATTTTAATTTTAATGCCTCTAATTTTCTTTCATCTGACTGCAATATTTGATATTGTCAATGCAATGTTAAAAAATAATAAGAGATTGGCACATTCTAATGTGATGTTTAATTTTTAGTGTCAACTTGAACAGATTAAAGAATACCTAGATACCTAGTAAAGTGTTATTCCTGGGTGTGGCTGTGTCTGGGGCTTTGGGCGTTTGTGGAGGAGATTGCCAGGTGAGTGGGTAGACTGAGTTGGGAAGATGTGCCTTCAGTATGGGTGGGCACAATTCAGCTGCCTGGGGGCTTGATAGAAAACTAGGTGAATTCTCTTTCTCTCTCCTAGAGCTGGGACACAGTTTTTCCTTTGGCCTTGGACATTGGAACTCTAGATTCTCTGGTCTTCAGACTCAGGGACTTATACTAGCGCCCTCTCCCCCAGCTGTATTCTGCCAGATTCTCAGGCCTCAGGCCTCAGACTGAGAATTATACCACCAGCTTCCCTGGTTTTGAGTTTTCCAAACCTGGACTAAGCCAAGCTACGGGCACCCCAGGGTCTCCAGCTTACAGATAATTTATTGTGGGACTTCTCAGCCTCCATAATTAAATGAACCACTTCCTCTAATAAACTCCCTTTCATCTATCTATCTATCTATCTATCTATCTATCTATCTATCTATCTTTCCATCCTATTGACTTTGTCTCAATGGAGAACCCTGACAAATACACTCACTTGGTTTCTAATTGTAAAAGGAAGGCCTCTAGTAATCCTCCACCAAGGAAATCAGCTTTTAGAATGAGGTATAGATATGCTTTATCATTTTAAGGAAATATCAATTGATTACTTATTTAATAATTTCTTTTGAATTAGAAATAAATGTTGAGTATTACTAAAGGTTTTTCATCATATATGCAGGTAATCAAATGTTTTCTTTATTTTCTTTATGTTTATTAATATGAATAATGATAGCTATAGATTTCCTAAAATTGAACCATCTTTATATTTGTGAAATAAAACTTATTTGATCATGATTTTTTTTAACTGTATTGTTGGATTCTATTCGATAACATTTGTACCAATACTCGTAAATGAGATTGGTAAGCAGATATTTTTGTTATCAGATATTTTTAAAAGTAAGTTTGTTTACTTATTTATTTGATGGTTTGTATTATTTTCTGGAATACTATAAGAGCACTGGAGTTGTCTAGTTTCTGAAGTTTTGATAGAATTCCCTGCTGAAATAAGTCAAAGTCTGATGATTCTTGTGAACCATTCTCTGAAATTTTTTCTATTTATTTTCTTCCTATAATTGGTTGTTTTAAGCATTCTATATCTCCTGGGAACAGTTTTGGTAAATTATATTTCTCTGAAAAATTATCCATTTTATGTAAATTTTCAAATTTCTTTGCATAGAGTTATGCCAATAGTCTCATGATAATTTTATGCCTTCAGTTTCATTTTTATTATGCAAAATTGTTCATTCTCTCTTTTCCCCATTTTGAAAATTAGGATAATTAAGTGTTTTAGAATGATTTGTTAACATTTTCTTCTTCTGTTTTCTAATGTTTCTTTCTTCTCTTATTCTTTTAATTTTCTTCTGCTTTTGTGATATAGTTATAATTTTCTAGTTATTCATGACAAACTTTGGTCATTTATTTCCATTATTTAATTTTATTTATATAAATACTCATTTTATTATCTTTTTTATCACATTAATTGTATCTCACAAATTTTGATATGTAGTGATTCTATTGTCATTGTTAGTATTACTTTTTAAAGAAATTCTGACATTTTGATATGTAATCCTTTTGTAACACAAGGGTTATGTAAATGGGTTTATATTTTCAAAGTGGAATGGCTTTTTAAAATCTTGTTTTTAATTTATGTTTACTGAAAATGTAGATTATAGTATTTCTTTTTTTTCCCATTTTTTTATTTCAGCATATTATGGGGGTACAAATGTTAAGGTTATGTATATTGCCCATGCCTCCCTCAAGTCAGAGCTTCAAGATAATGCTATTTCTACTTTATAAAAGTTACTGAGGCTTTATTTGTGACCTAATTTATAGTCAGTTTTGATAATGTTGCATGTGCTTGAATAGAAGATATATGCTCTATTAGGAGGAGGTAACATGATGTCTACTTCTTTTATTATGTAGTGTAAATCTTCTATATTCTTAATTTTTTCCACTTAAACTATTTTAAACTAAGGTTTATATATTACAGTCTCCTCTTATTAATGTAATATTGTGATTGAGATGTTTCAGTTCCTTATATATTCTGGATATTAATCACCAGTCCAATGAGTAGTTTGCAAATATTTTCTCCTATTCTGTATATTATTTCCTGTACATTGTCTTTATTGTTTCTTGCTGTGACGTAGCCTTTTAGTTTGATATAATCCCATTTGTTTATTTTTGTTCTGTTGCCTGTGGTTTTGAGGTCTTAACTCATAAAATTTTTCCCCAGATAAATGTCCTAAAGTGTTTCCTTATTTTTTATTCCAGTAATTTTATTGTTTTAGGTCTTACATTTAGCTCTTTGATCCATTTTAGTTGATTTTTGTATAGAGTGCAGGCTTGGGGTCTAGTTTCAGGGTTTTTTTTTTTTTTTTTTGGTTTGTTTGTTTTGTTGATAGGTCTTATTTTGTCCCCCAGGCTGGAATGCAGTAGCATCATCATAGCTTACTGTACCTTCAAATTCCTACTGCCTCAGGAGACTCAAATAATCCTCCTGCATCAGCCTCCCAATTAACTAGGACTACAGGTGTGCATCACCACACCCAGATAATTTTTTTATGTTTTTGTAGAGACTAGGTCTTGATTTGCTGCTCAGACTGGTCTTGAACTCCTGGCCTCAAGCAATCTTCCCACCTGCCCTCCCAAATTGCTGGGATTACAGGCATGAGCCACCATGCCCAGCCTTGTTTCATTCTCCTACATATGTATATCTATTTTCCCCAGCACTGTTAATTGAAGAGACTGTCTTTCCTCAGTGAGTAGTGTTCTTGGCACCATTGCCAAAATCAGTTGCCTGTAGATAAGTTGATTAATTTCTGGGTTCTCTATCGTATTCCATTAGTCTATGTGTCTGTTTTTATCCCAGTACCATGCTATCTTTGTTCCTCCAGCTTTGTGAGGTCTGATAGTGTGACACCTTTGTGGGTTTTTGTTGTTGCTGTTGTTGTTTTTCTTAATGATTGCTTTGACTATTTGGGGTATATTCTGGTTCCATACAAATTGTAAGATTTTTTTTTTATTTTTATAAAGAAAGTTTGGTATTTTGATAGGGATTACATTGAATCTATATTTTTTATTCTATAGTCTTTTATGTTGTTTGGATATTCAAAGAGGTTAGTATATTTATTTGGGTAGCTTTCATTAAAACTTCCTAGTTACTTTTTCCTTATTCATACTTACACTATTTAGTTTTCAACTTTAAATGGTAGCCTTTGACTTAGACTTATTACCTGTGCTGACTCAATAAACTTATTTTACTTTCCATGTATTTCTCTTTACTTTGTTGTCTTATTTCTCATTTTGAAGAGTGTTTTATTTATAGGTGATCTTTTTTATCTCTTAGAGTCCATGGGAGATATTTTTCCTTATTCTTTAAAGTGAAATAAATATATTTGACATGTTTTAGATTTATTTCCTCTTAGGTGGCCGGTAAATGTTTTTGGTATACAGAATCAGGCATTCGATTATCTAAAAGTATTTTTTTAATTATGTGTACAATTAAAGCTATTCAGAATTTTTTAGTGACTCCTTTTATATACATATTTTATCATTTTTTTTCCTGTTTTTTATCTATAACTTTCTCTTTATTTATTTTGCCCTTTTTTGTTTCTTTTTCTTCTTGGTACTAATCATGTCTCCCTTTTATGTACCTTACTATATTTGTAATTATGTCTATTCTTTCTTGGATATCTTGTCATTTAGTATCTATTTTTGAGGTTATTTTGCTTTTGCTTCATTTCTCTCCTGTTTCATTCCTTGTGTCTCTTTATTTCTAGTTGTAGTTTATAAATTTTTGATTTATGTTGTTTTTTCATATATCTTCTTCATATCTTATATTGTTTTTTATATGTTTTTCATACTGCTTGTTTAATTACATTTAATTAATGTTGGAGTGCTGTTTAGTTCTTTTCTTTTTGGGGAGGAAATTTTTACAATAATTATCCCTTTTTTGTTGTTGTTGCTCTTTAGAGATGCTATATCTTTTTTTCTGCTCATGATAATGTATGCAGAGCAATAGGAACAACAGATCTTCATAGCTGCTTTGCCATTCCCACCATCACTGGTAATTCAATGGTGGGAAAAAGGATTTGGACACCTAATTTTACTTCTTGGTTCAAGAGTGCTTTTTTCAATTGGTACAGTAAAGTGAACTTAATTGAGCAAATGCCAACTTTGGGGAAAAGTGATTTTCCCTCCTAATTATCAATTTTTGTCATATTTTTAGTCAACTCTTTTTCATTGAAGCAGCTTCCTTCTTTCTCTTCATTACCAAGTCTCTGAGGGATTATCACATGTTTTAAGATGCCTTCTTCTCCCATGAAATAGGTGCCTTATTTAACTGTCACCTCCTATGCTATGTAGTTTTCAACAGTTTCTTTTAAATTTCTTGCATCCAATATTCTGCTTTACCAAATGTCACACCTGATTTTATTTTTTTTTTTATTAATACTAAGGCAAACCCTCTACTTTTGCAGGTGCAACTTAGATGATGTTTTCTGTTCTCCCAACATTAAGATACTGACATACTCCTACTCTTTTAACGGCTCCAGAGAGGATTCTGCTCATCTCAGATGTTTATTTCCCAAATGATCTGTAAATTTGAAGTTGGTAGTATTTTCAATCTCCCACTTCTGCTATATGTAATTTAACTTGCTTTACTTGTTAATCTGCATGGTTTAGAGAAGATGTTTGAAGGGAATCCAATTTATGTGGACAATATTACCCTATCAAAAGCAGTAATTAATAGGATTATGTATTTTATTAAACCTTTATTGTAGAAAATAGAGATAATATAATGAAATGGCCTTTGAATTTTCAGTAAAATAAAAGGAAACATGGATTCAAAGACAAAATATGATGATTAAATACATATTGAAATACATTCCTTACAACAAGAGTAAGGAATTCAATGTAATATTATGATTAAAACCTGTATTTAAATTAGTAAAGCTCAGAACTAACACTGCAGAAAATTAAATTAATGATTTGAAAGAGTCTTAATGAATTTTTCCAGAGCAAAAATAAAGTCATGTTATCGACTGGGTGAAATTATTTACAAGTATATCTGAAAAAGAACTCATAACTAGCATATTTTTTTAAGAAGGCAAAACAATCACAAAGAAATCATAACAACCAAATTAGAAAATGGGCAAATCCCAGAAGCATTTATTTTACCCAACAGGAGAAATATTGGGCCGGGCGCAGTGGCTCACGCCTGTAATCTTAGCACTCTGGAAGGCTGAGGCGGGTGGATCGTTTGAGCTCAGGCGTTCGAGACCAGCCTGAGCAAGAGCGAGACCCTGTCTCTACTAAAAAATCGAAAGAAATTAGCTGGACAACTAAAAATATATAGAAAATATTAGCCAGGCATAGTGGCGCATGCCTGTAGTCCCAGCTACGTGGGAGGCTGAGGCAGGAGGATCCCCTGAGCCCAGGAGTTTGAGGTTGCTGTGAGCTAGGCTGAAGCCACAGCACTTTAGCCCAGGCAATAGAGCAAGACTCTGTCTCAAAAAAAGAAAAAGGAAATATTAGATAGCAAACAAAGCATGTGAAAATATGTTCCACATTATTATATTAGCCAGTAGGGAAATTTAAATTAAAACTACAATGAGATATTACTGCGTACCTATCAGAATACCTAAAATAAAAAAAATAGTGTCGACACCAAACATAGGCAAGGATGCAGGGACCCTGGATCTTTCATACATTGCTGAGTAGGAATATAAAATAGTAAAAACCAATCTGGAAAACAGTTTGGCTATTTATGATAAAGCTAAGCATATGTTTATCATATAACCAGACAGGGAATTATGCTGGGTGAAAAACAATCTCAAAACGCTACATACTATACAATTCCATTTATAGAACATTCTTAATGATGGAAAAAATAATAGAAATGAAGATCGGATAGCTGTTGCCAGGAGCTGCAGGTGGTAAAGGTTGGGGTAGGGTCGACTGCACCTATAATACAAACAGAGAGCTGGAGGAAATTCCTTTGTTTTGAAAGAACAGTTTTGTATTTTGATTGTACTGGTCTCACAGATCTATAGATGTGAAAATATTGCATAGAACTATGCACATACACACAGAGTACATACTCAAAATGAGCACATGTAAAAGCATAAAAGCAGTGTATGAAATCTGAACAAGATGTGCACATTGTATCAATGTTAATTCCCTGGTTTTCAGATTGTACAATAGTTATGCAGTTTGTAACCCCTGGAGGATAGTGGGTGAAGGTACATGAGGCACACACTGAACTATTTTTAAAACTCCCTGTGATTCTATAATTCATTCAAAATAAAAGTTTTAAAAACCCAGAATCACCAAACAAAATTAAATTATGAATTAAAAATAAGTGGAAGAATGGAACATGTTTTCAGTTTTTAATTCACTAAAGGAAACTAGTGAAACATCTATGACTATACAGAAATTGTTCAAATGAAGGAACAACAGTTGTGAAAAAGTTATGCCTGGTTTTCTTTCACATTTCAAAATTCTCCTAAAATTAAAATTTGCAGTTAAAATTGGAATCAGAAAATTAAAATGTTTATCTCTTTTGAGAATTAGAGTAGTATTGAAATGGATTTTAACTATATATCTTCTAAGTAAAATATTTTCTGGGGGTTCTTCTCCCCAAGTTAGATGATAGATGCCCAAGATTCAATTCTTTCATAGGGCTATTTATATACCAATATATTTACTATCAAAATACTTAGCCTCAGGAAATTTTAACAACACTACTCTTTAAACCTCTTCCCCATTTTTGTTAAATATTCATTTTATTTCTCCCTTTCTTTGGCATCTTCAGGATTCCATTTTGACTTTTGCTATTATCCTGAGATTTTATTTTGAAGTCATTGCTATGTGTTTAATTATCTAATAAAAGTGCTATTTTTTTCAAAGGCAGGTCTAAATTAGTAGCATTGTCGTTGAGACATAAATACTTTGGGCACTTAGTACATTTCTGGTAGTAGAGCTGGGGATTTGAATTTAACCTCCGAGAATTTTTAAAATGCCAACTGTGTGCCAATTACTATGTCTGGCAAAGGACATCAATTTCCTCAAAGTAACATTATTCCCACTTACACATCCCAGAAAGACAATTGGTATCAAAAGAGGAAAAACATATTTTGTTAATTATATTTTACTTCCAGTATCTTTTAAACCAATCCATAAGAAAAATAGCTTGAGTGCTTTCCTTCCTTTTCCCATAAAAAGGTACTTTTGAACAACAACAATAACAATAATAAAAATATTCATCTGAATATCTGGTAAAATGTGGCGCTTAGTTTGAGGATGATCTGAGGATTTTAAAAAAAGGCACGTTCATTTCCCCCAGGAGCAAATCTAGATTACACAAAACAAGTCCAGCTTGAATGGATGAGGAGAGTGTCCACTGTTGGCTGATAATTGATCTAATCATCACAAAGGTTCACACAAGATGATGATATGATGTTACAGGGTTGCATAGTCTTTTGACAGTGTCATGCTTGGAACAAAATGATCAATTCACACCCGTGTAAAAATACCAAAAAGTTAAAGCTCATGACTATTACAAAAGAGTCAAACAAGAGAGATAACAAAGCAACTAAGTAATAAAATAATGACCAGAACAGAATCTCACAGATCAGTACTAATATTGTATGTGAATGGTCTTAATGTCCCCCTTAAAAGATGTAGATTGGCTGAAAGGATAATACACACACACACACACACACACACACACATACACACACTATCTCCAAGAAACCCATTTAACCCACAAAGATTCTCATAGACGCAAGGGAAAAAGCTGAAAAAAATATCCCATGCAAATGGAAATTAAAAACAAGTAGGAGTTGATATTCTCATATCAGGTATAATAGAATTTAAATCAGCAATAGTAAAAATAAATAAATAAATAATAAATATGGTCAAGAAGGAAACCAAAAAATATTTCAAATTGAATGACAAAGGCAACACAAGCTTCCAAAATCTATGGGATATGTTAATAGCAGTGCTAAGGGGAAAGGTCATAGCCTTAAATGCTTACATAAAAAAGAGAGAAAAATCGCAAGTTAACAATCTAATGTTACATCTCAAGGAACTAGAAAAAGAAGAACAAACCAAACCCAATGCTAGCAGAAGGAAAGAAAAAACAAAGCTCAGAGCAGAAGTAAAAAAAATGGAAAGGAAAAAAAATCCAATACGAAGGATGATGAAACAAAAATTTGGTCTTTGAAGAGATAAAATTGGTGATCACTAGCTAGATTAACCAGAAATATAAGAGATAGCACTCAACCCAATCAGAGATTAAAAAGGAAACATTACAACTGATACCATAGACATACAAAATATTATTATCCACGATTGCTATGGAAAATTCTATTCACACAAACTGGAAAACCTAGAGGAAATAGATACATTCTCAGAAACACGCAATCTCCCATGCCTGAATCAGGAAGAAAAGGAAATACTGAACAGACCAATAATGAGCAGCTAGATTGAAACAGTAATAAAAAAATTTCCCAACCAAAAAAAAAAAAAAAAACTCCAGTCTATAAAGTTTGACAGCTAAATTCTACTAAATCTAAAAGAAAAACTGGCACTCATTCACTGAAACTGTTCCATAACATTGAGAAGGAGAGTACCCGCCCTAACTTTTTTTTTTTTTTTTTTTTTTTTGAGACAGAGTCTCACTCTGTTGCCCGGGCTAGAGTGCCATGGCGTCAGCCTAGCTCACAGCAACCTCAGACTTCTGGGCTCAAGCAATCCTTCTGCCTCAGCCTCCCGAGTAGCTGGGACTACAGGCATGTGCCACCATGCCTGGCTAGTTTTTTCTATATATTTTTAGCTGTCCAAATAATTTTCTTTCTATTTTTAGTAGAGACAAGGTTTCGCTCTTGCTTAGGCTGGTCTCCAACTCCTGAGCTCAAATGATCCACCCGTCTGGGCCTCCCAGAGTGCTTGGATTAACCCTAACTCATTTGTTAATTTTTTTTTATTACTTCATATTATGCAGGTACAAATATTGTTAGGGTTACATATCTTGTCCCTGTCCCCCTCCCCCACCCCGCTATGCCAGAGCTTCTAGCATGTCCAGCCTCCAGGTGGTGTGCACCGCACCCACCGTGTAAGTACATACTCTTCCCCTCTTCCCCCCTTCCACCTGCCCACTTCCCGATTACAGATTTTTTTTCAGACATTTTGGTTACAATGTATATCTTTACCTCTCCCTAAAAAGGGATAGAGGTAATCCCTCCCCCCCCACAATGCTCGCCACTTCCTTAAGATGTGGGTCTCCCCCCCAAAATCCCTGTTGAACACTACCGTTTTTTGAGCACCATAGTTTTAGTCAGTCAGTACCAATTTGATGGTGAGTAGATGTGTAGCCCATTTTCCAGATCTTGTGTCGTCTCGCTTTGTATTACAGGCTTAAGCTTAATCCAGGATAGCATAAATGGTGCTAGCTCACTGTTGTTTCTTAGGATTGAGTAATATTCCATTGTGAGCATTTACCCTAACTCATTTGACAAGGCCATTATCACCTTGATATCACAGCCAGGAAAGGATATAACAAGAAATGAAAAATACAGTCCAATATCCCTCATGAATGTAGATGTAAAAATCCTCCAAAAATATTAGCAAACCAAATTCATCACAAAAATAATCCAGCATGATCAAGTTGGTTTCCTCCCAGGGATGCAAGGATGGTTTAATATATGCAAATCAATAAATGTGATATACTAAATAAACAGAAGTAACGACAAAGACCATATGATCATCTCAAAAGATGCAGAATAAGCATTTGATAAAACCTAGTGCCACTTCATAAGAAAAAACCCTAAACAAACTAGGTATAGAGGGAATATACCTCAAACTTATAAAAATTATATATGACAAACTCATAGCCAACATCATACTGAATGGATAAAAGTTGAAAGTATTCCCACCAAGACGTGGAACAAGACAAGGCTGCCCACTATCACCATTTATATTCAACTTAATAGTAGAAATTTTAGCCAGAGCACTCAGGCAGGAGTAAGAAATAAAAGGCATCCAAATCAGGAAAGAGGATTTCAAACTGTCTCTGTTTACCAAAGATATGATCTTGTATTTAGAAAATTCTAAAGACTACACCAAAAGACTTCTAGAATTGATAAGTAAATTCAGCAAAGTCTCAGGTTACAAAATCGATGTACACAAATCAGTAGCATTTTTATATACTAATAACAGTCAAGCTGAAAGTCAAATCAAGAACACAATACCATTTACAATAGCTGCAAAGAAAACAAAATAAGTAGGAATATACTTCGCCAAGGAGGTGAAAGATCTCTATAAGGAGAACCACAAAAAACTGATAGAAGAAATCATAGGTAACACAAACAAATGAAAAAAAGGAATGCTTATACACTCTTGGTGGGACTATAAATTAGTATAACTTCTATGGCAAACAGTATGGAGATACCTCAAAGAATTAACAGTAGACCTACCATTCAATAAAGCAATCCCACTACTGGGTATCTTCCCAAAGGAAAAGAAATATATATATATATATATATATATATATATATATATATATATAAAACGTTTACTTGGACCTGAATGTTTATTGCAGCACAATTCAAAATTTCAAAGATATGGAATCAACTTAAGTGTCCATCAGTTAATAAACAGATAAAGAAGACGAATGTGGTCTATATACACCATGGAGTACTACTCAGCCATAAAAAGGAATGAAATAATTTCTTTTGTAGCAAACTTGGATGGAACTGAAGAACATTATGCTAAATGAAGTATCTCAGGAATGGAAAAATAAGCACCACGTGTTCTCGTTAATAAGTGGGAGCTAAACGAAAGGTGCACATGGTCATAAAGAGGCATAAATGACACTGAAAACTAAGAAGTGCGGGAGGGGCATGAGGGATTAAAATTTACCTATCAGGTACAATATATACTATTCTGGTGAGAGGCACACTAAAATCCCTGACTTCAGCATTATACAATTCATCCATGTAACAAGAACACTTGTACCATCTAATATATTAAAATAAAAATTATAGTAAATAAATAACATTTTTGAAAAGTTAAAAAAAAATGTAGTTTTATAAATTCAAAAAGTTAAAATAAGCCAAAGCTAATTGTTGAAATAAAAAACACTCTTTAAAAGATTTAGTGTAGCCTAAGTGTACAGTTTTTATAAAGTCTATAGCAGTGTGCAGTGATGTCCTAGGCCTTCACATTCACTCAACACTAGCTGACTTATCTGGATCGACTTTCGTTTCTGCAAGCTCTAGTCATGGCAACTGCCCTCTACAGCGGTATCATTTTTAAAAAATCTCTTATACAGTGTTTTTACTGTACCTTTTCTATGTTTAGATATTTTTAGATACACAGATATTTACCATCGTGTTACAATTATCTGCCATATTCAGTACAGTAACATGCTGTACAAGTTTGTAGTCTAGGAGGAAAAGGCTATACTTTATAGTTTAGGTGTATGGTAGCTTATCCCATCTGGGTTTGTATAGGTTCAGGTTCACTCTATGGTGTTCACACAATGATGGCACATTTCTCAGAGCATAATCTTGTCATTAAGTAGAGCATGACTCTCTCTCTCTCTCTCTCTCTATATATATATATATACGTATATATCACATTATATATTTTATATATACATATATACATTATATATGCACACATATATGCATTATATATATATACACACACACATATATAATGTGTATATATACATACAGTGTCAACCTGGATTACATTCTCCTGGGTACTTAATGTGAAAAAGGACTAGTGGAATTGGCCACCTAAAGCTTCCCCACATACCATTCACTAATGCGAACTCAGTGTACAGCCAGCTTATCCATTACAACATTCTGCTCCAAAAGATGAGAAAGAGAGAAAAACTGCAGAAGCTGACTTTCTCTTTCCTACTGAGAGCTTAGGTTGGTGGAAGGGAAAAAATTCATTATTGAAAGTTATATTTCTGGAGCCAGAAAAACAATGAATAAGAAAATGAATATTTTATATTTCACCTGCCAAGAACTCAAATCCCAAATGACATAGCACACTTAAATACAGTTATTATGGCCATATATTGTTTGGTCTGTGGCAATACAGCATTTATTAAAAGTGTTCAATTGTTAGTGCTCAAATTCATGTTAAAGTGTGTGCATGTGTGTGTAACTATGTGTGTGTGTGTGTGTGTGTGTGTGTGTATACCTCCAAATTCAAAGGGCAGTTTATTTGTATGAAGCTTGTTTCAGGAGAACTGTCAGTTTATGATGGGCTTAAATGCTCTATGCTATATATTGTTTTCTAAGCCACTGCTGGAAGCTAAGTTGATTTCAGCACTGAGTTATTTCCAGCTGTGTCAAGCTGTGTATTGAATCTCCTAGTACCCAGGCATGGCTCATGAAAGAACAGTTTGTTCTCCCCAAAATGAAAAATATTTTCCACCAAGCATTCCTGGCTATAGAATGTTAAAACCATGAGTGAATCAGACTAGTTTAAATTCATTTGGACAATTTTCTTCAATGTAACAGGAAGAATTTTATTCCCCAGTTAATAAATCTACTCACTTGCAGAAACTCTGTGTTCCAGCCTAACAAAAAGGTTTATGGTGTCCAGAGGACTCCAAAAATACTTTTGCATTTTCTTTTCTCAAGATAACCCCCCCACAAGAAATATTCTCTTTCTCTACTTTTGCCTTACCCATCCAGTAATAAACAGAAGTTGTCTCTCCAAGAGTGAAGAATTACTTGCCAAAGAGTATGTTGTTCTGTTCTAAAACCCTACAAGGTTGTTGGGCTGTGGTTCTCCCACGAGTGGTTGCCACAGACTTCATTTAATATCCCAATCTGCTATCATTCAAATTCTATTCCATGCACCAATCAAGTGAGAGATTAGCTTGCCCTGAGACTTAACCAAGAGCCCCACTCAAAACTGGAGTAGGGGTCCCAACTAAAGCTGGTGGCTTTTTACTTTATTTGGCAAGTGGAACAATGTGATATATTTGCATTTAAGGTTCACAGAATTCCCACTGAGTATCGCTCCTCTTTCAAGATGGTAAGTATAATAAAGTATAGAAGCTTTTCGTTCATTCTGGTGGGTGATATGGCAAAATATTAATACTATTGAACCACCAATTCCCTCCATCCCCAAGAATGCTACTGGGATGGCAGAATCCTGAACATTTAGACAGTTTGTCTTCAACCTCTGTTAAACATACAGGTATCTACTTATTCCTGGTGGCATGATGCCATCAATACAGTAGACCAGTGGAACATCTGTGAGATGGTAAGAAAATCTAAATTCCTGTAGATTAGATCATGAAAGAACAAGAGAGCTGATATAGTCTTGAGATAAGACCAGTGTTCTCTGTCTGGTCAATGAAAACGAATTTTAACCTTCTCTCATAGTTGGACAGATGGCGGCATGGGGGTCAGCTCAGTGTCTGTATTCCAGAAGTAGAGCATGTGTTGTTAACTCTAACAAAGAAACAGTAAATAGAACAGCAGCTACAGTTTGTTCACCATCTGATAAAATTCATGAAGTCCACTGTAATTTTCTAATACCTATCTAGCTTACATATAATCCAAAAAGGAGCTTTAAATGGGATGGTGGTAAGAATCATTGAGTTGAATCAACTACTGGATGACAGCATTAATCTTTGTTATTTCACTAGGAATATGGTATTGATTTTTGCATGCTGTTTTGGTGTGGCTCTATTTCTAGGGGGCTTCCCTTTGCTCTTTCCTACCTTATTATCACTCCTTTCCTAGTTTAGGAGCCAGCATGAGAACTCGGCCGGTAGCTTATTTCAAACAGCAAGAGCTTCGTTTTGCAGACTCCTTGGACCCACAGCTAATTTAACTTGGGATATTAAGTTATTTATGACCTGAACCCAAAAACCTTGACTCTAATAACTGGACCAAAGTGATGTTCCTAATCCACAGAGATTAGTATTTGCTCAGAGCTGTAAAAGATTGAAAATTTGCTTTTCTCTTATGCACAGATTTCCTGGTAAAAGTTTACAGAAACCTTTTGGAGATGGCTATGAGGAAGATTTGGGGTCATAATTTCTGTGCTATCACAGGATTGTGGCTAAAAGTTTCACAAGCTCTCCTTCAACTAAAATGCTCTCATTCTGTCAACTAACTCAATTCCAGAGGTGCACCAGAGCTCTCATGGTTAAGAAATGATGCCGTGTATTTTCTCGCACTCTGGGATCTGATCGTCTCCCTCAACATCAAGGAAACCATTAGCAGAACATCTCCTAATTTCAGCATTGGTTTCTAGATGAGGACCACTTCAGTGTTATTTATTTGTGTTAAAGAATGCTGGGCCTCTCTTCATCAATGTACTTTAAGCCTTAGTGAAGGGAGTATGTTCTGGATCCTCCAAAATGGTATATTTATGGGCTGAATGTATAGATTATATGTGATAAATCCCTCTTGATATCTCCCCAAATATTTAGATCCTTTCTTTATGTCAGACCCAGAAGGTTCTGGCATCTCAACTTCATTTAGCACAGTCCACCCCCAGTCTAGATTTCAGCCCACCAGCTGAGTAGCTGTTACAACTACTCTATGCTACATAAATTCATCCTTTGAACACAGAGTTGCTGATAAAGTTTTCCTAAACTTGGCTCAATATAAAATTCTGTTCCTTCTCCCATGCCATAACACCAACAAAATCAATTTTTCACACATATTCCCTAGGTTTCTGCTGATATAAATTAGCCAAGTCTTACAATTTTTTGGTGCCTAACTGTCCTTGAAGGTCGAACTTTCTTCTTGTAATCCTGGCGTGTGCGGAACTATGAGTCTCAGAGGTGGCAACAGAGGGGAGGTGTTAGGAGAAATCACCTTCCTTTACAAGTACATTTTCAGGTGCAGTCATTTCAGAGTTCAACCCGGGGCAGGGCTGGCCTCACCAGAAGGGAAGAGAGCTACTTTTACCAGCAATGGGATTTCAACAGACATTTCAGTAGGGTTTTAGGACTGGCATACTTCAAATGATCCAAACCAATTTGAAAGTTCTCGGGTAAATTTTTGGAATCTAATTTTCCCCCCAAACTTTGTCCCAATTTCATGTAGGAGAACTGGTTGGTCTATACGTTCCAACTTGTTATGATTCAATAGCACTCAAAATCTGACTCAGTTTCTGATTTAAATAGATGCCTTCTCCGAGGTGAAAAGAGATAAGAAATTATTTAGGAGTAATCATAGAAGCTTTCCTCGTCTCTTGTCCATGACTTCAGTTAAAAATTTAAGACTATGAGCTTATCATTTGCTTCCTTTAAACTCTCCATCACATTTACATTTCTTATATTTTCCTTTTGTGCAATAATGATCCTTGGAGCCAGAAAGCCACTTGTCCATGAAAGCTTTGACTTCAACCCCCCTTTGTATAATTAAATATAAGGTCTTCCACTAACTGGTCCCATAGATCACCATGTTAACTATGTCATCTTTGCACTTGCACCTAACTGGTTTGGATAACCAAAATCAAATTCTCATTTCCTTTAATCTCCTACCTGCACCCCCTGCTTGTTTTAATTAAAGTGATCCCTCTTTACCCCTGGGGGACAGTTTCTAAGACCCCAGTGGATGTCTGAAACCGCAGATAGTACAGAACCATATATATATATATATATGGTTCTGTACTATCATATATATATATATATATGATTATGAAATTAAGTAACTAGCTACTTACCCTAACAAATTTGAAAAAATGAATCATAAAATAAACCAAGAGAAATAGGGAAGAGGGAATTAACTGGTAAAAACCTAAACTTAATGAAATATAAAAGAAAAATCCTTAAAAGGATAAGTCCAAAAGCAGCTTCTTTCAGGGAGAAGCTCATATATATATATATATGATTATATGATTATATGAGCTCATATATATATGCTCATATATATATGATTATAGCTCATATATATATATTTTTTTTCCTATACATACATACCTGCAATGGGGTTCCATTAAGTCAATCCGGTGCAGCACATTGCTGTCAATGGGAACATGTTTTCTGTTCATGTCTTCCACCCATCAATTTAATGACCTCCGCCTTAACTAAGAATTTGACACACCATGACCATAACTTTTGCGGTTTGAGGTGTGACAGCAAGACTAGCATGAATTCCTTTTTCCTTCTTCACAATTTCAGGAATAGAAGATTTGTTCTTACCAGAGATTTTAGCAACCTCCACATACGATTCTTTTTCCTTTCCTCATTAAGTGGAGAATGTTCACCTTTTCACTTACAGGAAGCACTTCACAGCTTCTCTAGCAGATTTGAACCCCTGCCATCAGCACTCTTGTGCTTGGGGCCGGTATGAAGTAACAGGAGGGTGACTTGAATCCAAGCACTGCTATACCAGGGCAGTCAGTCTGTTAACTGGGGTGGCCCCTAAGTGACTAACAGGCTGGGGTGTGGAGACAGGGTGGATTCTCTGGACAAAGGGAGGATCCCCGTCCCAGGTGGGACAGAACAGGATGGCATGAGATGTCACCACACTACTCAGAATGGTGCCATTTAAAACTTATGACTTGTTTACTTCTGTTATTTTCCATGTAATATTTTCAGACCCCAGTTGACTCCTGGTAACTGAAACTAAAAAGTGACACCCTGTAAAGTGTCAATCAGGGTTTAATGTTAGAAAACAGAATCCTCTATCTAGTTTGAGCAATGCATGTTTTCTCACAATTTACGAAATGATTTCTAGAGTTATTGGTAGGACTGAGAAACCAGATTGCGATCGAAAGTTCACAACTGACACCAAAAAACACATTTCGGAACCTGGCCACCGATTCACACCACTATTGTGGAGATGAGAAACCTATTAATGTCTAGGAAATGCTCTAACCAGGGAGTATCCGCATCCACTAAACTTATCAGAAAACCCATGAACCACACTGTACTTTCTATGAGCCCTATGTGCAGATAGTATACACTTTACCTTCCCTCTAGACACCTATGAGGTTAGTGACTAGATGATACTAACATCTCTGCTGTCATTAACGCAGGAAACCTGAACAGCTCACACGGAAGAAACTCGGGAGCAGCAAAAATGAAGCCTGTGCTTTAGTTCCACCATCTAAAACTCATAAATGTCATCAAACTGGCTAAACATAAATCGTATTCTGCAAAATACCTTCAGGAAAACCTAGGAGATGAAGTTATTTTTCTATCTTTCCTTGAAGTTAAGGAAAGCAAAAGAGGACAGTTGGGTCCCAATTCACCAATTCACCTCAAGGATATGTGTTAATTTGCCTGGTTTAATCATTCCACAAGGTACACATATATCAAAACACCACATTGTACCCTATAAATATATGCAAGTATTATTTTCAATTTTTAAAAGATGAGATGTCAACATTGGGAACAGATATAGCTCTTCAGCTATTTCTGCCATCAGGGATTACATACATCAGTAAACTCTTAATTTCTACATGTCTGACATTTCTTTATTTCTTTTTTCTTTCTTTTCTTTTCCTTTTTTTTTTTTTTTCTTTTGAGACAGGGCTTGCCCTGTTGCCCAGGCTAGAGTACAGTAGCGTCATCTTAGCTCACTACAACCTCAAACTCCTGGGCTCAAGCAATCCTCCCACATCAGCCTCCCAAGTAGCTGGGACTATAGGTATGTGTCATCATGCCTGGCTAATTTTTCTATTTTTCACAGAGACAGGGTCTCTGCTATGTTGTTCAGGCTGGCCTTGAACTTGAACTTGAACTTGAAGAGAACTGTCCATTCCAAGTCTCTGAAGTAGCCATGGCTATACCTGTTTGCCGAGGTGGCTCAGGGACTAAAGAGATCTTAGAGACAGCAGCTGCACAGTGACACAATGTCTCAGGTTGTCCATTTGACCCACAAACCATGAAGCTGACAGGTACTCAAACATAAGAGTTGTTCATCCTCATAGTGTTCTGTCTTCCAACACAGATGGGCACGATTTGGTATCTCCAGTTTGCATTGTTCATCCACAGATTTGTGCTGCAGTATGTCTTGCTTATGAAAAGTTCTCAGTATCAAAACAAAATTGTCTGTTACTTCACATATTTAGAGAACAAAGAAGATAAGGAAATCAATGTAGAGAGAGAGAGTGAAAAGGGAGAGGAGAGAAGAGGAAAGGAAAGGAAGGGATGGAAGGGCAGGGAGAGACAGAAAAGGAAAGGCCCTAATAAATGTGATCACGCTGAGAGACGGAGACTTGGAATCCAACCCACCTCCTGATCCAAGTCCATTACTCTCTTCCCTTCTCAAGCCACGAGTGAGTGATGACACACTATTTTTTTCCCCCGACAGAGATGATGACAGTGCCCTTTACTCACTTTGATTCAAAATTTAAAAAGAATGCTTTGCCTTGTGGAAAACTGTTGTTCAAACATTTATTATAGATACACTGGGAGCTCAGAATATAACTGGGAGGAAGACAGTCAAATAAGAACTTGTGATATAACATAGTGTTTTAAGAAAATATTGGTTTTACATGCTAACTTCTAAACAAAAATCAAAGCTTTTTTCTTTCCTTTAACCCCCTCCTCTCAACCTCTACTCCCAGACTAAAAAGAACTTCATATTGGCCAAGGGCATAAAGTTGGGCCAGATAGAGTGAATCAATAAAAAAAAAAAAAAATTAAAATTCTGATTGCCTTTTAGCCCCTCTTGTGGAGATCTCTTCCCTTTCTAGATTTCTTTTTTCTATTCTTCTTGTTCTCATAATCCAAGCAAAGAGCCATTCTTGGGAGGGGGTGTCATTGCTCATCTTTCTCCAAGTATAAGAAAGAGAACTACGAGAAAATAGTACGCTGTGAAATCAAGGAGGAATAGACCTTCAAAACTGAAGGCATGCCAAACGCTACAGAGGAGCCACAAAGGCTGTGGATAGAATGAGATCATAGGATTCTCTATAAGGCAGTGACTGGCAATTAGGAGGTCACCAATGACCTTCAGATGATCAACATTAGTGGTGGGTGTGTCTTAAGAGTAACTGCAGTGGAGGGAATAAAGAGAATGATAATAAATAGAGCTGCTCTTTATGTTTAAAAAGATAGAATATAACCTCCTTAGTAGAGATTCGGTGCAATCAAACAAACTCACGAATGAATCAAAATGTTCATTTTAGTTACCTATTATTATATACAGTTTAGTAGCTTAAAAATTTATTGATATCTTTTATGGTAGAGTTTGTTTAATGGGCTCAAATAGTGGATCTCTGTTGAGATCTCTCATGTCCTTCAGTCAGATGTCAATGGTGCTGCTTTCATCTGAAGACCTGACTGAACTGGGCATCTGAGACGGCTCACTTGCAGGGATGGCGGTTGATGATGACTGCTGTCTCCAAGCGCAACTGACGCAGTGGCCTAGAACTCTCTGCATAACATCATTATGTGGCTACCTAACAGCATGGGGAAACAGGATCTTCTAAGAGTGATTATTCTAAAAAATCCATATAGGAGCTACAGTACTTTTAATGGTATATTCTCAAAAGGCATGCAGTATCGCTTTTACCACATTCTACTGGTCAAAATGAGACAGGATCAACTGCATTTCCAGAACATAAAACACTGGATACATTTTGAATACAAACTATATCATTAGCAACTCCTCTCCACCCTCAAATTGGCTTTCAGATAATATTGTTTTGAAGGACACATGGCAGAGGATTGTGATCAAAATGTATAACTAAGAATTGTTTCAAAATTATTCAATGTACATTGTTATTATTTAATTGAACATTGTCTTATTTAATTGTACATTGTTAAAATGCTATTTTAGTGTATCTTCTTCTACATCATCCTCTGCAGAGTGGAAAGGGTAGGATATAAGAAACTAAGATCTCATTTATCCAGGTAAGTTCTATTTCCAACCCTGACTGACATCACTGATGATGTGACCATGTCCACAGAAGCAGCCAGGACCAATAAAATAGAAAAGAGTGTTGAACTCAATGCCTATGGCTAGAGGAAAATCAATGTGTACATATGAAAAAAAAAGAACCAAAGTGATAAAAGAAACGAGACAGTCTCATCAAGCTTCAAGAAGAGACAGACTAATCATTAAAACAAACAAAAGAACTAACACACAATGCAACAGGAAATGTCTGTTGCACTGCAGTGTTGGGGGAGTCCTTTAAAGTAAGAGTCTATTTGGCCTATATAACATGGTAGTGTATTAGACAGACTATATTGAGCTCTTATTTTGAATACATAAATGGCTGAAAAAGAGCAAGATGGATTTTTTTTGTACACATGCACTCCAATGCCCGGATTTGCTAAAGCATCATGCTCCCAGTCAATAGTACCCTTGTAGCTTGTTTGTTTAATTGATTGCAAGGCTATGTCAACCTTCACGGCCAAGGCGTCAAATATTTACAGACTAGAACACTCAGTGTTTGGTGCAACTTGATCCTTCCTGCAATGCTGCTACAGATGCTGCAGTTTACATACTGTATCCAGACAGACAGAATCTGAATTCACTAAATTTAACAGTTATGTCCATAGACTGCCCCAAGTCCATCACCATTACTAACAATTGGGATTAAAAAGAAAACAAACAAAAATACTAGGGTTGCCACTGCATTTGTATTGCTGAATAGTATAAATACTCTCAGTATTAAACAATTTAATGAAAGGAAGACAGTTTTTTTTTTATTTTTTGACATTTAAAATTTTTTTTTATTTTTAATTATGGGTACATAATAGCTGTATGTATTTATAGGGTACACGTGACGTTTTGATACAGGCATACAATGTGAATTAATCAAATCAGGGTAATTGGAAAATCCATCATCTCAGGCATTTATCATTTCTTTGTTTTAGGAACATTCTAATTCCACTCTTTTAGTTATTTTAAAGTATACCCTAACTTGTTGTCGATTATAGTCACTTTGCTGTGCTATCCGACATTGTTCAGTCTATCTAACCATCTAACTATATTTTTTCAATCATTAACCATGCCTACTTTATCCAGCTCTCCCTGCTACCCGTCAATCATTCTACTCTGTGTCTCCATGAGATCAATTGTTTCAATATTTAGCTCTCACATGTGAGTGAAAAAATGAGAGGTCTGTCTTCCTGTGCATGGCTTTTTTCACTTAATATGATGCTCTCTAATTCCATCCGTATTGTTGAAAATGGCAGGATTTTATTCTTTTTATGGCTATATAATATTCCATTGTGCATATGCACCACAATATCTTTATCCATTCACCCACTGATGGACCCTTGGGTTGATTCCAAATCCTGGCTATTGTGAATAGTGCTGCTGTAAACATGGGGGTATTAGATATCTTTTTGATATAATGACTTCCTTTGGGTAGATACTAAGTAGTGGGAATGCTGGGCCATATGGTAGCTCTATTTTTAGTTTTTTGAAGAACATCCATACTGTTCTTGATAGTGGTTGCACTAATTTACATTCCTACCAGTTCTAAGATCTCCCATTCAAAAAAAAAAAATATGGTACCTGGAAAAAATCCACAAAGAAATTGTAATGATGACAAAAGTTAGAATTAAGTAAACCAATTTAAGGAAGGAAAAAAACAGCATACTCCTTCTCTGCCCACCAAATTGGCATTATAGTCTGAAAAACAGGACATGCCCAGGAATTTGAGCCTCTGGAACTCTGTATTTTCCTGTCTAGAGAAGAGATAGATGTCTGTCATAAATAATTATTTCTAAATTTGAAATCAAGATGTGAGAGATAAAAGATACATATGATCTACCCTCGGTTGCAAAGTGCCAGTGCACACAAGATCCACAGTCATGCCTCTGTGTCTTCAAAGATACCACTCTGAATATGCATGGAACATAGGCTCTCCTTATGAAACTATGGTATTGCTATTTATTTTCAAAGTATATCTAAGATAGATTTTTGAAACCTACAATTAAAAGGTTCTGTACAATTTGGGAAAATACAAATGATAACCTGCCCATTGATATCTTTAGAGGAAATTATGCTAAACTTGTTAATAGTGTAACAATCTTTGTACAGCTATGTCTGACTTATTTCACTTAGCATAATATCCTCCAGGTGTATCCATGTTGTCACAGATGACAAAATTTCGTTCCTTCTTTTTTAAGGATGAATAAGCTGAGTAATATTCCATTGTACACACACACTCCACACACATTTTCTTTAACCACTTATCCAATGATGGACACTTGGGTTATTTCCACATCTTGGCTATTGGGAATAATGGTGCAATGAATGTGAGCGTATAGATATGTCTTTGAGTTACTGATACTGATTTCATTTTATGGGTGTATACCCAGAGTGAGATTGCTGGATCATATGATAGTTCTATTCTTTTTTTATCAGAAGACTCCATAATGTTTTCATAATGGCTATGCCAAGTTACATTCCCACTGACCGTGTACAAGGATTCTCTTTTTTTTCCACACCCTTTCCAACACGTGTTATCTTTTGTCTTTTGATAGTATTCATCCTAACAGATGTGAGGTGGTATCTCATTGTGGTTTTGATGTGCATTTACCTGAAAAGTAGTGATTTTGAGCATTTTTTTTAAATAAACCAGTTATCCATTTATATGTCTTTTTTTGAGAAATGCCTATTGAGAAACTTTGCCCATATTTTTGGTTGGGTTTTTTCTTATCAAGTTGTGTGAATTTCAACATATCATTTGCAAATATATTCTCCCATTCTATAGGTTGTTTCTTCACTCTGTTGACAGTTTCCTTTTCTATGAGGAATACTTGTAGTCAGATGCAATCCCATTTGTTTACTTTTTCTTTTGTTGCTTGTGCTTTTGGGATCATATTCAAAAATGAATTGCCCAAACCAATGTCAAGAAGCTTTCCCCCTATGTCTTCTCCTAATAGTTTTACAGTTTCAGATCTTATGTTTCATTCTTTTATTTATTTTGAGTTTATTTTTGTATACTATGTAAGATAAGGGTCCAATTTTATCCTTCTGCTATCTGGATACCTGTGTGGATATCTGGTTTTCCCCGAACCATTTTTGAAGACACTATTCTTTCCCCATTGTACATTCTCAGCAACTTATTTTAAGATCAATTGACCATAAATATGTGGGTTCTCTATTTTGTTCTATTGATCTATATGTCTTTTTTATGCAAATATCATGCTGTTTTGATTACTATTGCTTTGCAGTATATTTTTTAAATCAATTAATGTGATGTCTCCAGATTTGCTCTTCCTGTTTGAGATTGCTTTGGCTATTGAGTATTTTCTGTGGTTTCATATGAATTTTGGGATTGGTTTTATTCTTATTTCTGTGAAAAATGCCATTGGAATTTTGATATGAATTATATTGAACCTGTTGGACATTTTAAAATATAATCCCCTTAATCCATGAATAGGGTATCTATTTATTTGTGTCTAATTACGTTCATCAATGTTTTACAGGTTGCAATGTACAGATATTTCACCTATTTGGTTAAACTTATTCCTAAGTAATTTATTTTTTTGATGCTGTTCTATATTGAGTTGTCAATTTCGTTTTTGGATGGTTTATTAATAGTGCATACAAAAGCAACTGATTTTTATATGCTAATTTTGTATCCTACAACTTTGCTGAATTCATTTATTAGTTCTAAAAGTTTTTTGTGTATTTTTTAGGGTTTTCTATATATAAGATCATATCATCTGCAGACAGAGACAATTTTACTTCTTTCTTTCTGATTTGTATGCCTTTTATTTTTTCTCTTGCTTAATTGCTGATTAGGACTTCCAGTATCATGTTGAATACAGGTGTCAAGATGGACATCTTGTCTTGTTCCTAATCTTAAAGGAAAAGCTTCTAGATTATCACTGTTGAGTGTGGTGTTAGCTGTGGGCTTGCCATATATGGCCTTTATTATGTTGAAGTACATCTTTCTATGTCTAATTTGTTGAAAGTTTTTTATCATGAATAGATATTGAAAATTGTTAAATGCTTTTTGTGCACATATTGAGATGATCATATGATTTTCATCCTTTACTCTACTAATGTAGTGTATTACATTTACTGATTTGCATATATTGAACCATCCTTGCATCCCAGGGATACATCTTTCTTGGTTATAATGTATGACACTGCATGATCTCACTTACATGCAGTCTATAAAAATCAAATTTATTGAGGCAGAGAGTAAGTAAGATGATGGTTGCCACGGGCTGGGGATGGGGGAGTGGAAATGGGGAAAGGTACAAAGTTTCAGCTATGCAAGACGGAATATTTCCAAAAATGTAATGTATAGTATGGTAACTACAGTTAATAATACTTATTGTATGCTTGAAAATTGTTGAGAGAAGATCTTAAATTTTCTTAACACACACAAAAAGGTAACTATGTGGGGTGATATATATGTTAAATAGCTTGACTGTAGTAATCATTTCATAATGTATATGTATGTCAAAACATCACATTACACACTCTAAATATGTAAATTTTTATTTGTCAATCATACTTCAATAAAGCTGGAAAAAATTTTAAATAAAAATAATAATAAAATCTAATAGTATTCAAAAATATTGTGACATTGGTCAAATGCTATATATAATAGGGTTTTGTTTTGTTGCAGATATTAATTGTGGTAAGTGATGGGCATGACTATCATAAACAGTGGTTACAGCTTACTATGTATTGACAATGTTTAATTTGTCTGAGTTAGTGAGACCCTTCAATTGACAAAGTCCAAAGTGAGCCCAAACCTAAATATGCATTCTTGGTGTCTCTGTCTCTCTCTCATAAATGCACACACACACATATACACACACACTCAGACTAATACAGCCCTTTGTATTTGGCAGACATCCAGGACTGAACACTCTGTGACAACACCATATGAAATCTGTCTATTAGAATTTTCCATAGAGCTTTAAATAACTCAGGAGATAGTCGGTTTCTTTTTCTTTGCCTGTTTTTTTTTTCTTTTTTTCTTTTAGTGGCAGCTACAAAAGGCTGCCCTTCGCCTGAACCAATTTATCAGTTTCAAAGGAAAGGATAATAAAACTGTCATTTCCGGCCACAGCACCAAGAGTACTACTGAAACCCTGATATTAAAGCTTATTAAAAGTAGAGCTATCTCTTAGGTTTTGATATCAAAATTGCTTCCAAGTCTTGTTAAGACTCCATGTTATTCTGGATGGAAGGGAAGGAAAACAAAAAGAAACCAAAGTGACCCCAACAGGGCATTGAAGTGACTGAGCTATTAAACACCTAGCTATGTGGATGGCTCTGTGGAGTTCTTCAATTTATCACAGATACAACCTGCCAGCAGAAAATTAATTTAAAACTCACTTCCCTCTCAGACCTGCTCAAGATACTCAAAATGTGAGAATGGTTTACAGAAAGAGAGTCAAAATAATTGTTGACACCTGAGAGGCATTCCTGATTTCTATTCTTCCAATATCTTGCATCTTCTGACAGCCCTTTATCAACAGGATTTGTGATTGAAAGAAGACAGTAAATAAATTATTTATCCCTAATGTGGAATAATCTACAGGAAATGGATCTGACCTAGGTAAGGCAGAGTCAGGGTAAATGATTTCTGCCATCAACTAAGGATGAGGAATCCAACTTTTCTAACGAGAGGCAGTATGTGTTGTTGGAAATAGCTTTGGAGTCAAGCAGAAATTTGTTCAAATTCTGGCTCTTCTACTCATCAGCTGTGTAAGTTTGGGCCAATATCTAACACTACTGAGCTTTCTTCATCAATAAAATAAAAATGTTAGCACCTGCATTTAGAGATGCAGGGAGAATGTGTGAGGTAGCATCTCTCCTTCTGGGAACGTTCTTTCTACAGATTGTCACAAAGACATTTCCTTCTCATCATTCATGAGCATCTCATAGCCATCTCTTTAGACAGTTCTTCTCTCACCACCCAACGTAAGGATTCTCTCACACCAGTCTCATCACTCTAGCTCATTTGCTTTAGTGATCTATTGATATCAGAAATTATTGTGTTTATAAATGTGCTGATTATACATCTCCCCCAGGAAAATGCATACTCCACACCACCCAGCCTACCCTACCTCTGGCTCTCAGAACAGTGGCTGACACCTAGTACAGTTTCATATATACATATATGTTGAACATATATATATATATTTTTTTGAAACGAATGAAAAACAGAGGTAAAGTACCAAACCTAGACTCTAGTCTATAATAGATGTTCAAAACTTTGCCAGAATGATCCTTTTTACTGGCATTATTATTTTTAAATGATGTTCTGTCTATAAGATGAATATCTATACCAAGATTTTAAAGTTGGGCAAAACTTATATAGATCTTTGAATTATGTTTAAGATAGCTATTTCTAGAGACATTTATTATAAATATTAGAGTGACAGAAAAATGTATACAAATCCATCTTTCCTACTTACTCTGTGTTGATTGTATCAATTCTTTTGTGGCAGAGTAAAATCTGATTCACCACTAGCATGTTATTTTTTCCCTCCAACTACCTGCATTCCAGCTGCACAACATGGGCTGACGTTCTCCTCAGAAGAAATTGTGAGATGAATGCTGGAAAAATAAAGATGCTAAACACTAGATTTCTAACTCTAAGAGCTAAAGACTAAGTTATGTGAGAGAAAGAAAAGATTTGGAAGATACAGCAGATTATTTCTTGCTCTATCCCTTGCACCAACTTCCTAGACACTAGAAGAATTCTGCAGGTGAGAGAAAGAGATGAATTTAAACTGGAGGGATTTGAGAAGCTTTGCAAAAAGCCTGTTTTGTGGTCTTCCCTCAAACTTCTCCACTTAAGGACTGAGCTGGGAGAGGAGGATGGCTTGTTGACAGAACCCCTCCTTTGAAACTGCAGGGTAGGAGAACAGAGAAAAATTGGGCTATCCCGATCATTTCTAGAAGTGAATAAGCTATGCTTAATAAATACGATAACTCTCATAGCTGTTAGGGGTAAGTAGCTATGAGACAGACTGGAAGCAGAGTGCACCCACTTATCATCCTGAGTTTCCTGCAGCCCCCAAGTGTTATGGGGTAGCATTCAAAATCTCCTACAAGCTTGGACGTGCAAGAGATTGCTGGGAGGGAGAAGAAAGGGGAGGAAAAATAGGAAGGAGGAGAAGGGAGGACGAGAGTTTTATTGTGAGGATACAGGGATATGCTGCAAGATCATGTGGCATGCACATTCCTGTATAACGATTGTGGAATCCTGTCTCTCTGGCTCCATCTCAGAGCATCAGTAGCACCAGAGAGCTGTCCGGTTGCATTCAAGGACACCTATACATTCTGGGACCAATGATCAGACATAACAATATTCATCTTGATGGAAATCTCAGAAATAAGCAGCGGCGACTTTTTTTTTTTAATGCAATTTTTTGGCTACTTTGCCAACAATACTCCTCCAGCAGTTTCTTAAGCCTTCCCATTCTTCTGTCTACCTGCAAGTCTTAAAACCATTGAAGAGGAGAAGAACAGAGAAAAAATACATATATACAAATATCAGAATGGAGGCAATAAATTAAGAATTTTTAAAATACAAAACATGCAACATGAAGTCAGGAAAAAAAACTGCATTTATGATAAAATAATAAGAAAAGTAACCACAATCATAGCCACCACTGTAAGACCAGACACTGACTGATATGATATTTGCTATGTGCCAGACACTGATCTAAGTCCTTAATATAGATAAATACATTTCATGTTCATTGCACCCTTATGATTTAGTTAACGTTATCATCCCTACATTACAAATAGGGAAACTGAGAGACAGTGGGGTTAGTGTAACTTGCTATGGTTATAAAGCAGTAAGTGGCAGAGCATGGAGTTAGTTCATGCTCCTATCCACTATACAACTGTTTTATATATGGAGTATATATAATTGCATTTGCATACCCAATTCTGTGACTTTCAGATTTATACATACCATCTGACTGTGACATAATTCCAAACTTTAGGTCTCTGCCAAAAGTTAGGACTCACTATGAAAAAGCATCATGTTAAGAGGACCTTTTGAATTAGATATTGGAAGAAAAAAATACATATGAACAAGTGTGACAATGGTATCTACTCCTAGGTTATATTTTGTCATCTTCTGATTCTTAGAGCCGGGTAAATGGTTTCCTATAGTGAAGTGTTGCTATTAGGACTTGAAAGCATCCAGTGTGAGCCCTTGAGAATACCATCATTGCCGCGTGGGCCTACCCTCTGGTACCTAGAAAAAAATGTCTTGGGTGTATAGAAATTTCTACAGTCACATTTGCCACACGAAATTAAAATATATACAAATTCAGATAAATAGATAGATAAACTGTGTTGCTCTTCATTAATTTATATCTTTCCTAATTCCACCAAAATTTCAAAATACATTTTGAAATTATTTCTAGAGCCCTTTCCTAAAAATAAAAGGCCCCCATGGTTGTTTTTCTTCCACAGTGGAGCAAGCTTGAGGGGAGGATTTGGTTAAAAAAGAGCATTAGAATCTTGCTGTGTTCCACTGTGGAGTAAACAACCAGGTCTTTCATTTAAAGTGGATCAAACCATGGACACAATATTCATTATTGTTTAGCTGCCAGGGTTTAGGGTGAAATTACCAGCTGCCCAGGGGCCCAGCATTTTGGCTTCAGACCTAGCTGTGCCCGTAACACAGGGCACAATGCTTACTGGCATTGTCAGCCATTTAACATAAAAAGAACATGCTGTAATCAAGTGGGGACTGTTCCACTGTGTCACTCTTGGGGACCACTTCAGGAAACCTAGGAAACCCGCTATTGAGTTTCAAAGGGAGAAGAAAAGAAAACACAGAAAATGGTCCAAAGGGGCAATTTTTCTCTGTTCATTTTTTTTCCCTAAAAAAAAACTTTTTAGTTTCTTTCTTAACATGTCCCTATTTTGGGAAAGCTGTACCGATTGCTTTAAATATACATTGCTATCAGATTTTTAGTTTGTTTTTTTTTTTTTTTTTAAATCCATATATCGGAATCTAAGGAAAGTCAGAAGCCCCCAAAATGCAATATTTAAGACATCTTGGTTGCAACAACCCTTGAGAATGGGATATGGTTCTTAGCAAGAATAATGTCACCTGCCACCTAAATAAATGCTAAGGTTTAGAGTGCAGAAATAATAAAGCCAGAAAGATGAAGTAGATTCTAGATATATTAAATCTGGGATAGCTTCAAATAACAGCCTTAAGCAATAAAGTGAAACTTCCATCCTGTATTCATACTGTCAGTGTTACTGTGAAAATGCTAGCTTTAAAATACAAGCACCCAAGGTTGTCTTCTCAAAAGACTCTCTTCAGACATTATTTTAAGTCCCTTTGAACATGGAAGCATAATGTCACCAATTGAGGACCCTTGAGTTCTGATGCACTGAATTCCTGCCAACAGTCTAGTGCTAGAGATGTTTCCTTTGAATTATTTGGAACTGAAGGCATTTCCATATGGATAAGTATTCATTTTAAGAAGAGAGAATTACGGTGGAAAATGTAGGCCTAGACTGGAAGAAGACTTGAATAGTTGTGCCATTTTTGAAACTGTGGGACAGAAGACTGGCAGAGGTGGGATAAGATGAGGAAGACAGTGCAATAAATACACAACCAAAAACTGCCATGTCCAAGTGCAAAATCCACTACAGGCTTGAGGTGAGATTAAAAAATAAATAACCCTTGGATGTGCTTCTCTTTGCTCCTCTAAAGAAGTAGCAATTCTATTTGATGTATTTGAAAGATAATACCAAATGTGGAATCAGAAGTTCTGGGTGGAGTCTTGGCTCTCTTAACTAGCTGGGAACTAACTGGGTAAACTTATATAATTCAGTTAACCTCACTGAGTCTCAGTTTGCTTACATGTATAATAGAGCTAGTAAGGTATTGTCTAGGCCGGGCGCAGTGGCTCACGCCTGTAATCGTAGCACTCTGAGAGGCTGAGGCGGGCGGATTGCTCAAGGTCAGGAGTTCGAAACCAGCCTGAGCAAGAGCAAGACACTGTCTCTACTATAAATAGAAACAAATTAATTGACCAACTAAAAATATATAGAAAAAATTAGCCGGGCAGAATGGCGCATGCTTGTAGTCCCAGTTACTTGGGAGGCTGAGGCAGGAGGATCACTTGAGCCCAGGAGTTTGAGGTTGCTGTGAGCTAGGCTGATGCCACAGCACTCACTCTAGCCTGGGAAACAAAGCGAGACTCTGTCTCAAAAAAATAAAAAATAACAAAAAAAAAGGTATTGTCTAATTCATATGATTCTTATGATAATCAAAATCAAAACAGAATAACTCATGTGAAAATGTATTGCAAACTGTTAAGAAGTATGCAAATGTAATATGCTATAATTAGGAAGTTAAAATGTAGCGACAGAATAAACAGGTACTTGAATGTCAGCTTCATGATAGCAAGGGCACTATTTTATTCACTGATATATCCTCAGTGCCTAGAATGCTGTCAGGCACATGGTAAGTGCTCAATAAGTAACACTGAATGAAGAAACAAATGATCATCTGACTTTTTTCTGAAAGACCTAGAAACATTCTCCGTTTATTTTTGGAACCCTTATCTGAAAACACCATGCCTATATCACCAATACAAAACCATTTGAAGCCCTGATTTCCTCATTAAAATGGGAATGTTATCTTACTTTTCATCTCTAAAGGAGAAAATATTAATATATTACTTTATTTGATCTACTGCAATGACTAAATGTTGCAAAACCCTGTGTGTGTGTATGTGTGTGTGTGTGCATGCACGCGTGCGTTCATACACATATCAAGCTAGGTCAACAGAAATGTTAATAGAAATTCAAAATTTGGATATTTTGTAATACCTTTGTTTATGAAGTTTAGCTCACTAACAGAATAGACAATTGCCAATGGCCTTGTTATTGGTGAGAGGAACTGGGAAAATAGTTGGCCTATCCACACACATATGTCCCCCTCACCCCCACCCCCAGTTCTGGTCTTTGTTCTAAAATGTGACCTTACAATAACGATTAAAAACAAATTTCAGTTTTAGGATTGGAAATGTCAAACCATTCCATCATCTTTGGGTTCTTTTTTTCTCATTTCTTTCTGTCTCTCAGAAATAAAAATTCATTGCTATAGAAGTAGCTGTTTCTTTATAACAACAACTGAGTTTGTAGAGTAGTTATCCAGCAACAAAATATAAGAGACAGCATTGCATAAAAAATGTTGATAATTTTGATTAGGACCGGACGGAATCAGACCTTTCTGCTAGCAACAGAGAAAAGGTTTTCTAAATAATTCATGGTATAAATCAGTGTGCTAGAAAGATATATAAAACACTTTAAAGAAACAATTGTTTTCAAGGGCCCTTTGGCACTTGAGAAGTACTATTTATAAACAATTAATTGACATGCTACTTATAAATCATCTTTATGTGGGTGTGAAAAACAGGTGCCTAAAGACCTCTGCTAGAAAACAATTTGCCACTCTACTTTCATCTACTGTATGTGTTTGAAAGATATAAAACCGCCTTAGAAGTATTTTAAAATGCAGGATTTTTTTCTTTGTTTACTGCATACTCAAACAGTAATGTCTCCCCTGTCCCCTAACAAACATACACCAACACATCCATACACATTCGCTCTGAAATAGTGAGATTTTACCGTATTCTTTTGGCATTCAGAGAAGAAAATTCTAGGTCAATTGACTTTCTTTGCCCTGTAAGAATAAGAGCAAGGATTCCCAGTGCCTGAATTGGCACCTGTTCCATCTCCTCCTTATGCCATCTCCCCAACACTGGGCCCTGCAAGAGGCTCTCCCACGGGGCTCTGCCTCATATCCTTGCAAGAATAATTCTTAACTGTCTCTCTCACCCAGGTTTTGGCAAACAGCAGAGATCACTGAGGCCAATTTTCCTTGGGGAATGATCTGAATTACTTGTCCACTTGAGTGATGGTCCTTGCAAAATGTCTAATTGATTGAACTGCCTGGTGTTTATTATTCTAATAGTCCTGAAGAAAGTCCGGATGATTCTCCATTAACCCACGATGAAACTCTAGGGGAGCATTTCCGCAGCACTTCAGCGCTTGTTAACCTAAAAGTAATGGGCATATACATTTGGAGGGCCTTATTTGTTCTGCCAGCACTAAGTGGAAGAAAAGAATGGCCATATTTACTCTATTTAAACATTCTATTCAAAGAAAACATGCTGAAAGGATGCTAACTACCCAGGGTCCTGAGAGAGAGATCTTGCAAAGACAGCACAGCACACACATGAGCCATTATGCCATTCTCGTTTGATCACAAATGGCCACCTATGACTGCTCCAGCATGTGTACCTCTATGCGCGGTGGCAGATGAAACAACAAATGCATCCAGTCACGAAAATGATAGGCTGGCTCGTTTTTAGAATGAATTTCCACACTCTACCTGCAGCCAGTTCATACTGACAACACGGTGCAAACTGGGAATGGGAGGGTAGGGGGTAAGCATGATAAAAGTGGGCAAGAGAGTGTGAGGTCGATACAGAAGGACAGTTTAAAAGTTTGATGGCACAGGTGGGTAACATATTAGCATGAGAAGCAGCAAAGAGAGCCCTGGAGAGGACAACCACAAAACTGAAGGGAGGGAGCTAGGAGAACTGCAAACAGTGGAAGGGATGTAGGAATTAGAAACAACTTGCCATCATTTTTCCAGATTTCTCTGCCGAAAAGTAGGGGAGAGTGGAGAGGTGGTGGGAAGAATTGCAGTTGCATTTTTATTTGAAGCACAGCTGGTGTTTGGCTCTCGCCTAGAAGTGCTTTAAGTGGTTGTGACTTTCCATGACACATTCCTTCTTTGCGGAGCCTTCCCCCCTGAGCTAATGATCTCCCTGAGCTAATGCAGTGACAGATGGATGGACACCGTCGCGGGGACAGTGGCACAGCCGCTGACATGATGAACAGGTGTCAAGGCTGGCCTCATTCTCCAGAAGTAACCGTGAGTGGACTGGAGTAGGCGTGGGCATCTCACGTGAGGGAACTCGTCTGCTGTAGCAGATACTCACGTTTCGCTTTAAATCTTCTTGGCCTCACCTACCTCTGGGCCTCTCGGCCATGTTTCCCGGAACCGGACACCCATCGCGATGAACAGCTTTACGTGGACTCTAAACAATATCGTGTGGGCTCGTACCCAAAGCACCTGGCTGCGCACCTGTCCTGTCCAGCGTCCTCACCTCCGGCCTGGGGGCCGCCCTGTTGGTGCCGAAGCAGGAGACGGCACAACCCTGCTAGGCACTCACGCGCATGCGCACGTGAACCCGCGCATGCGCACGTGCACCCGCGCATGCGCCATCAGGGAGTGTGCGGGGGAATTGCCCTCCCGTGGGGCAAACTAATGGGAAACGGGATCCCGCTTATCAATCTGTCCCCCATTCTCCTTTAATGGCCTGTTGAATGACTTAAATACTTGGGGGACAGGTATAGATGGTAGAAGTCCTAGGAACAAAAGCTGTATTTATTGGGGGAAAAAAAATGAAATTTAAGGTAGTAGCATGGACTGGGTTGTTGTAGCTGAACACTGTAAGCGATTTGAAAATGATCTGAATGAAGGAATTCAGGAAATTTCACCCCAAAATATGCCTCCTTAGTATAGAGAGTATTTTGAAGCATTAAAGACCCTTAAAAATCAACAGGACTTGGAAAGGGATTTCCCTCTTTCTTCATGAAAACCAGATGGAACCATCAAGAACAATTACCTTTTCTTCCCCTCTGAGTTATCTCAACATACTGCAGGAAAAGAAGACCAAGAGTACAACCAAACCTGGCTCAACCCATTTTAAAGATAATATCCGTCTTTCAGGTTAATTTAATTTCCAAACAGAATTATTTACAAACCAATCTGTTTCCCTCATTCATTCATTCTCCCAAATATCTATTTATCCTCCCTAGTAACCATTTATTGCAACTCAATAGAATTACCCTATAGTCTCCTTCTCCCCTCTAAAATGAGGGTTATGTATTTCTGGACCCCATTGGGAAATTGGGTAACCACTCCGTGATTCTCCCCATATGCACAGTGAATAAATTTGTAATCTCTTAATCTGCTTTACAGTGAGTTGATGTTTTAGCAAAACTTCCAGGGGCAAAGGGGAAGTTTTCCTTCTCCCCAACATGTGTATTCCTACCATGAAATACAACATTTTAGAAACACTTATTAGTATAACCTCTCAGAAGATGCTCCAAAGAGACCCGCAATAAATTTCATGCGATACCAAGTGGTGGCCAACTGGTTAACATATTCTCCTATTGACCCTCCTCCATTCTCTGCCTTGGTTTCTTTTTTCTTCATTCTTGTTCCTTACAATTTTACTCCCTAATACATTAGTAGCATGTAAGATTTTGCCTCAAGCCCTGATATTTTGCAGCATGGACTGTCACAGGGACACATGCATTTATAGCAGCAACCTTGGTCTGCCAGAAAATGGCCAAGAAATCATCTTGCTATGTTCAATGTTGATATATTTGGTGTACAGTCATGGTTGGTAGGAAATACTAGGGGTGAAGCTGTATTTACTGAAAACAGCCACCACCACCACAAACAAAGAAATCTGAAGTAGTAGCATAGACTGGGTTATTGTAGCAGAACACTGCAGGGGATTTTCATTTCTGTGAAAAAAGCTGGGGACCACTGCATCTACATCATGGATTTATCCGTTTGTCTGTTTGTTTATTATAAAGTTACTAGCTATTAATTTAACAGTTTTTTCCTTATTCATATCACTGAGATTTTTCTTACCTAGGACAGATACCTGGGATATAATTTCCAGGAGGAAACACAAGGGAATCACTAATTTTCACAGATATTGTGAAAACATTTTCCTAAATCTATTATCAACTCATAATCCTTCTCAGAACTCGTGAGTACCAATTCTCTACAACCTTAATAACTTTAGACATAATATGTTTTTTTAGTTTAGTCCAATTGGTGGCAAACTATTCCATGATTATATATTTTCTCTCTCTGATATTAGGTTGTACTTACATTTGCATGGTGTCCCACAATATCCCAGTGTGTTCTGCTCTCTGTGATTTTTTTGGTCACTTTTTTGTAATATACAAGTTTTCTTTGACAGGCATTTCAGAATTAGGTGATTCAGTGAACTTCTACCAAAGTAATCCTACTTCTTCCTTTGCTGGATCTTGAGAGTTCTTGTGTCTTAGTGGAAGTAGCAGTTTGATGTCAGTGATTATGGATGACACCGAAGAGAGAAGCAGTAGATCTGGCTTGCTCAGAAATTTTTACAAGATATCAGGGAAATCAACTTCCTATATTTTGGTCAGTGCAGCACTTGAACCTGAGATTCCAGGAGAAATTAAAAGAAGAATAAAATTACCATATTATTTTCATGGCAATATATACTATTCTAGTTCAGAAGTAGGATCAAGTGTTGCAATTGGTAGAAATATCTCTGGAATTCACTATAAAAATTCTCCTATTGCTAGTTTACAATTTGGTTCAATTTCATTTCTGAATATTTCTTGAGTACATTAATGGGATATTTGGAGGTTGAACATCAGATAAAGTGAGTTGGCTGTTTATTAGTTCAAAATTCTAACTCAGCTGTTTTTCTCAATATGTCCCAGAAATTTTGTAATGATATACAGCTATAAAGTGAGGCTTTCAAAATATTGTACCAAAGATCCCAAAACAAAAAGGAGGAAAGTTAAAACTTGAGTTAATTTTAAATTTTTAAAATTTTTTCAGCTCTATAGAAGAATAATGGACAAATAAAATTATATATAATTATGGTGTATTTTATGATGCTTTGATATATGTACACATTGTAAAATGTTACCACAATCATACTAATTGGCATATCCATCACTTTACATTGTTATCTTTTTTTTAGTTAGTGGTGAAAACACTTAAGATCTAACTCTTAGCAAACTTCAAGTACATAATACTGTATTATTAACTATACTCACCATACTCTACATGAGATCTCCAGAACTTTTATTAATCATATAAAGCTTAAAATGTGTACCCTTTGACCAACATCTATCTCCTCATTTCCTACAACCTCTAAGCCTTAGCAACCACCACTCTACTCTCTGCTTCTATGAGTTTGGTTTTTTCAGATTCCACAGGTAGGTGAGATCATTGAATACTCACCTTTCTGTGTTTAGCTTATTTCACTAGCATAATTTTCTCCTTTTTCATCCATGTTGTTACAAATGACAGATTGAGCCTTAAGCCCGGGGCTGCAGGGACTGGCCTGGAGCTGGGGCTGTAGGGGCCAGCCTGGTATCCAGGATCCCTGGGGTAGTCCAGGTACTGGGGTCCATTACAAAATTGCTCACTACTCCATTTCCTCCATGTAGAGGGCATCTTTTTCTGCACTCTGCCACCTGGGCTTGAGGGATGGGTAATGCAGGTAATGTAAAGTATCCTTCTTGCTCTCTTCGATGTGTCTTTTCTTGTTTCTGTGCTCCACGTAGGTGCTATAATCTCTCGCCTACATTTTTAGCTCTTGTAAAGATATTTTGGAGTATGGATAGTTGTTCAAATTGATGTTTCTGTGAGGGATGTGCACTGGAATGTACTATTTGGTCATGTTGTCAATGTCACTCCTAGAGCTGTGATTTTTAAATTATGAACTTGGTTTTCATTAAATGATGGTATTTCTTTGAAAATTTCACAGTAGTGGAGCTGTTTAAAATACCCTTACATTTTCAAACAACCTTTAAAATGGTTTAATTTTAATAAAGATAACATCAATAGAAAGAGCAAAGCAAATCTTTCTGGGGCTTAGGTGGTCACATATCCTTGAAGTTGTTTCTGGTTCAAACTACTATTTGATCCAGCAATTCCACTACTGGGCATCCACCCAAAAGATCAAATAACACTCTATAAATGGGACGCCTGCACTCGAATGTTTATAGCACAATTCACAATTGCAAAGTTGTGGAAACAACCCAAGTGCCCATAAATACATGAATGGATTAATAAAATGTGGTATATATATATATGCCATGGAGAACTATTCAACTCTAAGAAATAATGGTAATATAGCACCTCTTATATTTTCCTGGATAGAGCTGGAACCCATTCTACTGAGTGAAGTATCTCAAGAATGGAAAAACAAGCACCACATGTACTCACCAGCAAATTGGTATTAACAGATCAACATCTAAGTGGACATATAGGAATAACACTTACCAGGTGTTGGGCGGGTGGGATGGGGGAGGAGAGGATGGGTATATACAAACATAATGAGTGAGCTGTGCAACATTTGGGGGATGGTCACGCTTGAAGCTCTGACTCAAGGGGGAAGGGGGGGCAAGGGCAATATACATAACCTTAACATTTGTACCCCCATAATATGCGGAAATAAAAAAAGAAGAAGAAAATCTATTTTTAAATAAAAAAAAATTCTCAGAAATTTCTGATTCCCTAGGCATAGTCTGCAAAGAGAAATCAACCAAGCATGAAATGGTACTCCTTACTGGCCCACTGGGCTAACAAATGAGGTGAATGTAAAATGCCACCTTGCAAATTGCCACTGTTCTATTTGCACAGGCATTTATATTGCACAGGCAGGCAAAGACATCTAGAGGGCCTTTGTTTTACAGTCTGGAAATGAAGAAAGACCATTTCCTGCTGTTCTTAGGGGTTAAGTATCACCTTAACATCCTGTTTAAAGAGCCCCAGTGGAGTCCTGGAAGCCAGAGGTGGTGTCCCTATTGTGCCTTTTTACTCGGTGTTTGAGAAATAGGGAGCACTCCAGCAATACTAAACTGAACCAGGTGGTCTGAAGTCCATACACATCATGATTTTCTCACATAATATAATCATTTATTACCTGTTATTATTTCCCCAAGAAAATATATTCCTGTGAAAGGGGCAAAGTGTCAGGATTTTATTCTCATCTGTGTCATAGATTCAGTTGACCCTATATAAATAATAAAGCCTCTAGGCTTTGTATTTTTATTTTTTAAATAGGGAAAATGCCCTCTGCGTGTATGGCGGCATTGTTTTACATAAAATGAAATTTGGACATAAAATTCCCTTGAAAATGATCACGGCATGACACTTATATAAATAATTGCATTTCAGTATTAAAATTGTGTACTTTCTGTGGTCTGATCAGATGTATTCTACAATGTGTGCTCCAAATAGTCAAATCTATAAAATTAATGAACATTTGTTCATTCAGTGCCAAGAATACTGATTAGTATCCAATAAAGATGAAAGTAAATATCAAGTAAGGCAGTTAGTTATGAGTTAGTTAAATAATGAAGGGGGTAGCTATGTAAATGACTCTTCTAATTATAGAACATAAACACCAAGGAACCATTAGACCCTTGAACCCATATGGAAAAGAAAAATATTTCTTCTTTGGGGGTTGGAATTAATATACTGCTTTCCTTGCACACTAAGAGTGGAAAAGTCAGACATCATTATAAGCAAGGAAGCCAATTAGAAAGTCAAAATTAATGTTTTAAAAAAGCTTAACATCTTTTTCATCATGAATTATAAATTTGATGATCACTAAAAGCTATTGAAAAGGCTTTTGCTGCCAGGAAATTCTGGTGTGAAAGCTAGAAATGAGTCTTCAGGAAATATAAAATAAAATAAAATAAAATAAGTCTTTTCTTCTATCTTGGGAAAATATAATAAGCAATGCTGAAAGTTGAAGGAATGTGAGGAAGGAACAAATTACATACAGGTGCCTTTATTTCACATGTTGAATATATTTGCCACAGTTAAAATCACCTAAAATGCTACTAATAAATAAAATGTTAACTTTTACTTTAGTGTAGAGCTATTTTTATATGAAACTATAAATAGCAGGCAGGTAATGCATTTTCTTAGACTACATTATTCACATTGGATCTGTAAATTTTTTGGTACTACAGTCACAGTCACAAACTTTCAGACTAGAAATAGTTATTCAAATAGTGAACAGAGAGCCTATAAAAGTATTTTTTAAAAACTCAGTAGATGTTATTAAAGCTAATATACTGGCATGTACCCAAGCATGGCACCAACCCATTGTCCTATAAGTTCAGGTTCATCCACACAGTTTTTAAGTAGAGAATTCTTATTGACATAACAAAAACAGTCAGTCTGTCCCAGCTGTTTCTTACCATCCTAATTACTGACCTTTTATCTATCCTGACCTGGGATAAAATGTTCCTAGAAAGACTACAAAGAAGATCTGAAGTAATGCTACTTCTGCAAAGTTCTCCCCTGGGTTTTAATACTTTAAGAACTATTTTGGGGAGGAAAGGTTACTAGATGGAAAAACTAGAAAATTATCTGTGAATATAGAAACCATATACTGTGCCCATATGATTAAGAGTAGCAGGTGCAATTATCTCAGTTGACGTTAGACTGCTGATGTCAATGAACCACTTAGCCCACAAAAATGCATGCATCTTATCAATGTTACCTTTTAAGAGAGCACCTCATCTCATCCCCAGAGAAGGGGGAAGTGATAACCATGTTAACAGCAGAAATTACATGCTTTCTTTCCTTCTCTTGTACCTTATTCCCAAAGTTTAAACACTGTGGTACATGCATTCTCAAGGGGGAGCAGGGGACAGTATTAACCCACAAGAGTGAAAATTGTTTCTTTAGTGGGGAAGGATCTAAAACATTACTTCAAGGAGTCACAGTACATAAATAGGTATATAGTACATCTGTGGTATTTAAAATTATATGGGAGGGGGATAATTAAGGGGAAAATGTCTAAAAGGCTATGCTTTTTCTCAAATAATGAATGCAAGGTTGAGAAATACTGCTGCAGTATAATAAAGGAAAAATGACCAAACATTTATTCATCTTGTTCCAGTTTTAAAATTAAATAAAATGCAATTTAAAAATATAAATGGCTAATGCAGTCTGAAGGTCACTTAGGTAGGCAATAAATGGGAAAAATTATGTGCTAGAGGGGAAATAATTGCCATTTGTTAAAAATGATGAAAAGCTGACTATTCATTGGTACCCATAAATTTCTAAAAATTGGACGCTTTTAGGGTTGGAGTATGCATAGGGCGATGAAACCCTTTCCCAGAGTCCTGATAGCAGAATTGTGGTGTGCAATGTGGTCAGTGCATAAGCTGGTATTTGACTCTTTTCAGGGATGAATCACAAGAGGAGAAACAGGTGCCATAACATTCCCAGGCCCTGTTCACTGGGGCAGCCAGACACATGGAAAAGAGGCAGACAGACCTGCCTTTGAGTCATGAATTCTAAGTTTGTACTCAAAACCTCCTAGAGAGGAAAAGCCATGACATTAAAACTAGAATGTCCTATGGGCTCCTTCCAACTTATCACTGATTTAGTGCCATCCAATGAAGAGATAAATCCAGAAATCAGCTGACCTTGGTCTCCTGGTCAGCAAGTCACAACATGAGTCTTAGGTGAGTTTTAACTTTTGCAAGGGAAGCTTAATGATGATTGGGAATGAAAGATCAAATCATTGCACTAATATTTGGACTGTGATATAAAACTAAAGTCTTAGAAGCTAATTCAACACAGATTAATGACAGATTTAAAACTCCATTGTAATAAAGGTGCCATTTCAGGAGAGCATGGGCATTTCTATGCTCTACGAACTTATTACCTCCTACAACGTTGTCAATTATGATCCTGCCATGATCCAAGAGCCCTTCAGAATGACAAAAATTCAGAAGAACCAAGTCTTCTCTTCTTACCCCATGTTCTTTCCTTTCCCTTTGAAAAGAGTTGCGAATAAAAACACAAAAACAAAAGGACTCTGATGTCAAACTTCTTACCTGACATGTCAATTTGGGCGTCTAACTATACATATTCAAGACTGAGTTCCTTACTTTTTGCTTTTTAAACTTCATCTTTTTGCCATCTTCCACATACCTGTTAATGACAACTCTTCTAGCTGATCAGGCCCAAATCTTTGCTTTTAATCTTGACTTTTATTTCATCTATTGTATTGTTTTTAATAAAATCCATAGATTTTGACCTTCAAAATGTATCCTGAATTTAACACTTATTAACACCTCCACTGCTTCTCTCCTGCCTAAGCCACCATCGACTCTCACTTGGATTGCTGTATGAGGCTCCCATCTGGTCTCCTTATTTCCATCTTTGCCCACTAAAATCTATTTGCAACAAAGTGGGCCAGGTGATTTGTTAAATCATGTCAGATCATGTTATTCCCTGGCTCAAAACTCATTGGTAGCTCACAGCAACCTCAAACTCCTGGGGGCTCAAGTGATCCTCTTGCCTCAGCCTCCCAAGTAGCTGGGACTACAGGAACATGGTGACACTCTGTCTCAAAAAAGAAAGAAAGAAAGAAACACAGAAAGAAAGAAAGAAAGAAAGAAAGAAAGAAAGAAAGAAAGAAAGAAAGAAAGAAAGAAAGAAAGAGACTTACCACAGTGCTTGGCATACATTAATTACTCAATAAATAATAGCCATTGATTTATCCTTCTAGAATGGAAGCTGGGATTTATTGTGATTTTCAGTATATGGAGAAAGCAATGTGTTTGCTTTTAAAGCATCTATTAGAGAAATAAAGCACTGTATTTATTGGTTAAAAAAAAAACTCATGGGTAGCTTCCACCTGAGAGTAAGAGTAAGAGTTCTTCCTATGCACCTGGCCCTGCCCCCAGACACACACACACACCATCTCCTAACACTCTCCCCTTAGTTCGCCCCAGCCCTGCTCCACCACCTTCCCTGATGCTTCTCAAACTTTCCAGGGAGGGTCTTGTGTCAGGGCCTTTGCCTTTCTGGAATGATCTATCCTCAGATACCTTCACGGATAGTTCTCCCTCTTCCTTTACTCTTTTACTCAAAAGTCATCTTCCTATTTCAGCATTTTATGGGGGTACAAATGTTTAGGTTACATATATTGCCCTTGCCTCCCCTGCCCCCTGAGTCAGAGCTTCAAGTAAGTCCATCCCCCAGATGGTGTTCATTGCACTTGTTATGTATGTCTATACCCATCCCCTTCTCCCCCCTCCCATCTGCCCAACGCCCCATGAATGTTATTGTTATATGTGCACTTAGGTGTTGATCAGTTAAAACCAATTTGATGGTGAATACATGTGGTGAAATAAAAAAAAAATATATATATATATATGGAAAAAAAGTAATCTTCCTGTCTGCCCTACTTAAAGTTTTATAACCCCTATCCCAGTACCAGCATGGAGTTTTATACATTTTTGTTATACTTTAATCTTTTTCTAACATGTATATGTTTTACCTATTTATCTTATTTCTTCCAGTTTTCCACTACTGGCATGAGGAAAGGAAATTTTGTCTATTTTATTCACTAGTGTCTACTCATCACCTAGAACTATGCCTGGAACAGAGCAGTGCCTCTCTCAATAATCGTTAAATGAATAAATACATTTTGAAGAGCTTTCTTTATTAGTTGTGATTCCGGAGTTTGCCCAGTTGATCTAGCAGGGGAGAGTACAGCATTCGGAGATATTTTTTTAAATGATCTTGTAATCTTTGATCTGCCTTATCTGTGCTCCAGCTCTCTGTAGGGGGACTTCGATGTGCATTAATCCAGGGCTTCTGCCAGGCAGACAACTATTTTGATCATATTGGGCTGTGGGTCCTTCCCGAGCCTAATTGCCTTCTGTATTAGGTTCTGTTTCACCAGTCAGGGAAACAGGAGTCATTTCACTGTCCTTTACCAAGTGCCACCCATAGCAACAGCAAACCACTGTCCTCTGGTCCTACAAGAGGACTAGATTAATTATAGAGCTCAGTTTTCCCAGGCTACACTATTTACCATCATTAGCAGTTGTCTTTATTTCCCAGTGTTTTTTTTTTTTTTTCCTGCTGGGTGGAAGTTGTGCTTTTTTGGGCTTTGAAACTGGCTGATGCAGCCAAAGTCTTCCACTCACACCCTCATACCAGTGGTTGGTACATACCAACCACTAAGGTATGTACCAAACAGAAATTGTAGCACCAGCAAGCACTAGCCAACCGTAAAGAACTCCCTGTGTTTGTGTTTGGAGGACATGAGGACCACATTTGCATGTTAGAAGAAACAGGAAGAAGGAGTGAGAAGAGCAGGGATGCCGTGGAGAGGGTTGTCGTTGTGAAATCTGGCAGACAGGCTGGGCTTGAGAGGGGGAAGGAAGCTGCGCTGAGCTAAGAGATTCAGGGACTGGATCTTGTTAGACTGAATGTTAATTCAGAATTATCTGGGATTGCATAGACAGGGAGTAAAATCTGAATCACAGTTACAGAGAACAGCAGTGGTCATAGCCAGAAAAAACAGTGTCAAGTTCCAAATCTTTCTAGTGAAGGTATAAACGGAAGAACAAGGAGAGTTCAGATGGGGAAAGGTACACAGAAAAGGCAGGGCCAGCAGTTTGAAACTGAGAACATGAGAGATGAGAGGGTGATCAGGACCTGATCTGACAAAAATACTAGCATTAGGGCAGCTTATTTGCCTTTTTAGTAAGGACAGAGATCAGCATTCCTTTCCTTGGATTAGATAGAGAGATGCCACTATTCCTGAAAAACCCTTGCACCAACAACTGAAATTCAATAGCACAGCGGCTGACCTGCAACAGATACCAAGGTTATAAATCCACTATAGTGCTGGTAGAAGGCCTTTCGAAGAAGGCTGCATGATTTCACATGAGGAAAGATGTATCTTTCCTTCCATATTAGGCAGGTTACCAAAAGCTCCCATGGCTCTGCATCCTAAAAACTGAGTAACTTGGTTGACCAAAGTATTTTGCATAAGGAACCAACCCAAGAAGCATTCTTCAGAGGCACCAGGGGCATTGATGGAGTCTAGGGCCATGACTAGAGATGTGCAATTGGATTTTCACCTTACAACTGACAATTAGTTGTGCGATCTGTGCTTTCAATTTACCAAAGAGCATCTTTAACCAGTACCTTGGGAATCAAGTGTAAGAATTGCAAAGCTGCTTCAAGCTTTTTCTTGGCTGGTGAGGTGGACTTGACATTCAAAGCACTTTGGGTCTGGCAAAAAATGGCAACCAGGTGCCCAAGCAGAACAGAGGACAATGCTCACTGTAGACGAGCTACGAGCATGTAGCCCATGGGGTGATATGAATAGCATTTAAGTACCTAGTCAATATCACTATAGTAGGGTTACAGTAGACAGAGGGACCTGGTTCAGACTGTGTGTGTGCATCAAGACCTCAGCTCTGCCTCTTAGCCACTACTTGGCCTTGGTCAAGTCACTATTATTATTATATTATTATATCTCTGAAAGGAATCCAAGCATCAAGTAGGAATTCAATATGAAAAACAGAAAAATTAAGAATATGCTCAGAAGCCAAGGAAGTGCATTGGCAGATGTAGAAGGTGCAGTTCAATGCTAACCTGAGCTAAAATCATGAGATCCAGGGTTGATGTCTCATTTTCATAGTGTGTCAGTTCTATATAACTAGGCAAGATGTGGCAGCTCAATGAACCCAGAAAGAAATTGACAGAAAGGATAGTTAATACACACAATCAATAATATATATTAATATGAATGGAGTGTTTATATATGTGTCAGGACCTATGCCAAGCTAATTATATCAACTCTATGAGATAAATACTATTATTCTCATTTTATGAATGATTAATACTGAAAATGTTAAATAATTTGCCCAAGGCCTATATCTAGTTGTGAAAGGTACAGGAAAAAAAAAAAGCACAGACCTGTCTGACTCAAAAGATCATGTTCATAATTACTAGAACACATCAAAGCACAACATGGGCAGAAGGAGGAGGCAAGCGACAATTGATAGAAATTTGATCATAAATGTCTCATGTGTTTTGGCATTGACAGAGATGGTTATGATGTGGGCTAAGTGTCCAAGTAACTATTACTTTCTTCCTATAAACCAATCAGAAGCAAGGGTATTATTTGTCATATTGCTATTAAAAGTAAGTTCATTCCATCTTCTATGTTTATCATCTATAAATGCATATAGATATTCACTTTTAACAACTACCATTTCTTCTAATATTTTAATATTAGGCAGGTATTATGCTATAGAAATAGGATATCACCAGGGATATAAGAGGCTAAAAGTTAAAAGCTTTGAGTTGAAGGATGAGTAGTCACCCCTTTAAAAGAGCAGAAATACACAGAAGATGTTTTAGAAAAACTAACAAAACCAGATTTCCAGGGGCATAGCTCCAATGTGGGAAGAGAGAGCTTCCACGTAAGTAAGAACATTTTATGGGCAGGAACAAGAAGAGGAAAAGGGAGAGGAAAACTGGGCAGACCAAGCTCATTGAAAAATGATTATTTCAAGTACCAGTGTATTGTAGCAATTAAGAATGTGGGCTTTGATGTCAGCCACACTTCTTCATATAGTATTTACTTTTAAAGAGTTTTTGGAGGTTATGGAAGGTCCTAAATGATGTCATTATGACATATAAAATTGTATGCTTTTGGGGACAAGGCCAGGACATTTCTTCTCTATAATATAAACATTCACTAAATCACAAATACACACACCCAAATATCTTTATAATAACTTTCAACACCAACATTTTACTAAGAGTGTGCTATCGGCACCTTTTTACTTATAACTTCCAATAATTATCTTGATATTGTATTTTTTTATCTTTATTTATTGACAGAGTCTTGCTCTGTCACCCCAGCTAGAATGCAAGAATGTCATTATATCTTATTGCAACCTCAAACTCCTGGGCTCAAGTGATATTCCTGCCTCAGCCTCCCAAATAGCTCAAACTACAGGCATGCACTACTACCATGCTCAGCTCATTTTTCTATTTTTTGTAGAGAAAGGGTCTTGCTCTTGCTCAGGCTGGTCTTTAACTCCTGAGCTCAAGCAATCCTCCCACTTTGGCCTCCCAGAGTGGATATTTTATGTTTTTATCAAACCTTTTTGGAGAAGGGTAATAGTCAGTGAAATAGATATTTAGCTAATCTGGTGAACTTCTAAAAGGTGATGTTCATCTTTCCATAGTCACTTAAGTATTCCAGCTAATGTTTTATCTTTTTAAAAAATGAGGCAAATGTACATTAACTCCTGTACCACTTGGCTATTTGTCAGGTGGAGCTCTGGTAGGGCTGGGGGAGCAGCCCTGAGGTCATTGCCCCACAGTGTTTCCTGCGTTACTAGCTCCCTGTATGCTCAGGAGGTCTCTGCTTCAGTAACCTGCCTTTTCTTGCACTCTCAGCATTCATCCTCAACCATCAGCTCTCAGTCATGGTTTAAGTTCTTGGGTTCATTTCCTATCCTTTTCCATTTACATTCTGGGATCAAGTCGTTTTCTATAAAACTCCTGTTCCTCTCCTCTTATATTTATCATAGCAATTGCTTCACACATTTTTTTCCAAACCTAAGTCTATTTAGGACTTAGATTTCTTCATTTCAACATCCATTGATTTTGTTCTCAGAGTTAATTTCTATAAGATATATCTTAGATTTCCCTCCCAGTTGTACTCCCAACCTTATCACTTGGCTGTGTGTTTTTACTGCCTATTTGTAATCTAGGGAGAGCACCTTATAACCTCATATTAATATATATATATATATATATATATATATATATATATATAAAGTCTGTCTGGAAAGTACCCAGCCATGCAATATGAATATGTATATTAACAATGGCTGGATACTTTCTAGACAGACTTAGCTTCAATTTGTCCAAATCCCATCAATACATGCGTAATTGCTGAAGGAATTATTATAATGCATTAACTCTCCTAAGGAATTTTATATTTTAATAAGTGAGACTATATCCTGCAACTCAAGAGAAACCATTCTCTGGTTCTAGCTGTAGGATATCAATCCACAAACAGTAACAATCTAGTCCCCTTATATTCATTTCACTCACTCAACAAACCTCTAAGAAACACTATGAGTCTGGTCTTTAGAGAAACTACTATGTGTCTGGCACAAGTAAAAACCCTCCTTTGTTGTTAGGGGAGTATGCCATGCTATTGTAAATGAAGCCAAGAAACAATACCAGCATTGCACAAAAATTCTAACTTTTTTCTGAAATCTGAAGGACTTACCCTCCACAAACATTATTGTGCTTTCTGAGATTCTTTTCTGATCAGGAATTTTCATTTTTCTGAGACTAGAATAGGCTTCATACTGCTAGCTAGATACCTTGTGATTTCTTTATTAGGAGAACTACAGTAGCTGATACTCAATGTTGAAAATCCTTTCATGTCTTCAGTGCTGCCAATATGACAGGGTAAATCATAGATCATGGTTTTTGTTTTTAGTCAAAATGTATAGGGTAGAAGTTAAATCGTATATTCTAGAGCTAGCTGTTCTGGGTTCAAATAGTGCTCAGCTCCATAATTTGCTAATAACTTTAACTAATAAATTGAATAACTTTCTGTGCCTCATTTTCCTTATCTGTACAATTGGAGATATACTAGTACTTACCAGTAGGTTGTTGTAAGAACTATATTGCAGTCAGCGTATGTGTAGTGTTTGGTACAATGTCTTGTGCATAGCAAGTGCTATATGTGTTTGCTATTCTTATGATTAAATAACCTGCTGAAGAAGCACATTCCAAACCACAAATTCTTCAGTGACCTCTGTGATCAAATTGGAAGTGTATTTTTTTCATGAGAAAATATAAGCCTGGAGATATGACAAAAACACATTTTAAAATTCAGCAAACCCCTTAAAATTACACGTGTAAAGGTAAAAGAGAATAATTTTCTGATGAAGTATTAAAACAATACTCAAATCAAGTCATTGAATAGGAATGTGGAAGTAGCCAGAGTTGTTTGTCTGTTTGACAAACAAACAAGACTAGAGCGGGGAAAAGGCACAATGCCTGTCACAGCTCTATGTACTGAGAAGTAACTCCGAGTCCATTCTACGCCCCTGTCTCCTGAACATCCCTCCGCAGAATAACAACGCGGTGATTATTTAGATTCTACATCCTGCCAGTGTCTAGTGATAAGCAAAGTGGTCTGGGCTAAAGGGAAAAACAGAGTCAGGAACCTCACCAAAGTAGAGAATCAACAGAGAAATAGCCAAGAAGGCAGCATTCTGAAAACAACCAACTTAATTCTTACAAACTCTTGCAATGTCTTGGAGGCATCTACTACCTTTGATGAGAATAACAACCCAAGGATTTGTTTAACTCTATTATCTCCTTCACCGGGTGTCTTGCCTTATAGGTGCTCTTGCATGTTAGCACACTGATTCCGCTAAACTATTCTTACAAAACTGTGCCTTACCTGTAGGACACAGGGGCCAATAAAGCTAGGTCCCTCTTTAAGTCTCGAGAATGCTGACACCACTTAATTTTTGTAATTATAAGAGTCCTGAGATGGGACTACCTTTAAAATACATTCTCTACCTGTTTATTGTCAACCATCATTTTTTTTCCACTTATTAGTAAAGCACAGAAGTCTCTAGGAGAGGAGACTGGTTGATGTAATGTTTTCCTAATGGAAATGCTGTCCCTGAGAATGAGATGATGGGAGGGCACTGGTGTGAGGGCACAGGTGCACGAGGATGAGGCGTTCTGGAGGGAGGACTGTATACTGCACAGAAGGTGGCTGCAAAGGAAATACAGTCCATGCTCCACTATGAGCTCCACCAGTGGTCTGGGAACCAGTTCCTGTCAGCTCTCACGAGCCAATTGTGGATGTCTCTTCCCAACTCCATGTTAATTTCATCATGGTGATAACTTCAAGTGTTAACCACTTCCGTATGAGCGTCGACTATAGTTGATAGCCACAGATGAAGGTGCACAGCTGAGCGTCGACTGTAGCCCACAGTCGTGATATGAAGGCACATAGCCAAGCACCGACTTCAGCGTCAATAAGAAAACTTCTGCAACAGTACTCCAAATCGAGGCAATACAACCATTGTACTGCATCAGAAAATCTCATGCGTTTTAGAGAAAGACATTTTCCAGCACCTTACAATACTGATAAAACAAAAAGGAAAAATCCATTAAGAAGATGTATTGTATGCTCAAAAAATATTAAAAGGCGTAGAACTAGATACTATTGTAAACAATGTAATGTTGGCCTATGTGTAGCACCATGCTTTGAAATTTATCATACCAAAGAATAAAATTTATCATAATATTCAAAACCTTGACTTATTTATTTATGATATGAATGAAATAAAACTATAATTATGAATTTCCTTTTCTAATTTTTCATGTATCAAAATAAAATTGTGAACATTTAAAAATAACATAATAAAAACATATATGTATATGCTACCTGTTCTGATTTACATTACAAGTAAAGCTGCTTATAAAGTAAAACAAGTTTTCAGTGCTTTAAAGCTTTCCTCATCACACAAGAGCCAAACGGATTCGTGGTCAATGCACAGCAGAAACTATCGTGCGGACTGTGAATGCCGGTTGTGGGCAAGGTTTCACGGCCAGTGAGCGCCGTACCGACACCATGGAAATTGGCAAATGCTACGAATCAGGTTTTTTTCTTTTATTTTTTACAAGAGTGCCAGTTTTTAAACATCTACCAATGCACAACTAATGATTATAGCCAATCATAAATAACATGCCTCCAAGCTACCCCAAACACCCTAACCTGGGTTATTTTATTTGGAGGTAATAAAGCACAAGAAAAATAAATACTGAATAGGTCACAGGTTATTTAGAAATACATCATGTGCTATTGTTTTGAAGGGTAGATCTCTATTTGCCAATACTCAAAAAATAGTCCTTGTACTTGTCTCTATTATATATCATCAGCTCTTTCCCTATGTCTGTTTTGTCTGCGATGCAATGAGGTCCTTAATAGTAGAACCGTGTATGATTTACTTCACTTATCTGATGTATAGCACTGTTTAACAGACTCCCAAAGGTTTCTTGACTTGCTAATGTTCTATTTCTTCACTTCTAACAGAATGAAAATATTATCTGTTCCAACAATGACTTGGGATTATGGTAAGGATCCAACAGTGGAATGTAAATGCCAGCCACCATCCTAAGTAGAAACCTTGCATATAATTTTTTGAAGAGTTCTGCAAAATGCAGAGAGTGATATGAATATCAACATTTATTAGTTGTTCTTTGGAGAGAGCCAGATAGTGTCAAGAATCAGAGAGACTTCAGTTAAATGATGATTTTTTCCACTTCCTAGCTGTATAACCTTTAGGGAAATCACTTAACCATTTGGAGCCTGTCTCCATGTCTTATAAATGAGACAAAACCTTGCCATCAGGATGAACATGAGAATTACAATGATAAGTATATATATATATATATATACTTTGTGTATATATATATATACAATTACAATGTATATATGTGTGTGTGTGTGTGTATATATATATATATATATATATATATACACACACAAAGCTCCTAACCAGCAATTGCTGGCGTATAGTAGATGTTTGACAAATGTTCATTCCGTTTCCAATTCCCCTAGTAACAGAACATTTGCATATGCAAAACCATCTAATGATGCTCATCTCAGTAATCTCAATGATCATGATCATTTTTGTCATCACCACTGTAATGTCTATGGACAAGACACTTTTCACAGTGGCGATCATTCAATCTAAATAACTAATCTTTTAGAGAAAGTCCAAATCCAGCCCGATTTAGATGCATTTCTGTCCTATAAAGAAGAATCACAATTCCAGTCAATTAATTACCACCATCAACACACCAGCAGAGGACTGTCTTCCAGCAAAAGCCTTTGGGAAGTTTTAGGCACAGCATGATTTAATTTTTGTAGTACAGTGGTTCAAACTCCCTCTGCCATTTTCTTTCTTTATCATAATGTGATGGTCACAGAGTTGGAGGCCACTTCCATTAAGTTTGTGTAATGCACAGAAGATGCCTCCTTGGGCTACACCAGCCTGGGCGTAAACCTGCGTGTGCTTGAGAGATAGGTCGGTTTTCTCCTTCAGGGTCTAATTTGTGAATTGAGCCAACTGAAGCCCAGGGCTCTCATCTTTTCAAAACAAACATAATAAACTGAGGCTGGAGCAGAGGACGAGAAGCTTTGCCAGACATCTCTGTGGGTGCCATTTTTGTTTGGCTTTTGCTTCCGTTGTGGAATATTCACTCACTGTAAATTAGCTAACTGCACCATTTTTGACATGTGCATATGGAATGAGGTCTAAGGACTGTCTCCTCTTTCGTGCATATATCCTAGACCTTTGGACTCAGTGATAACTTGCTTTAACTAAACTTCAGAATTGGAAAAGAGAACATTTTATATGCTGTAATCTCAGGAAAGACAGCAGGTAGCTTCAGTAAGTTTCACGATAAGATGCTGGTAGAGTCACTCAGATAAACACATGTATATGCAAACTTCTACCAATTTGATGAAGTCATCCTATTCCTGCAATCAGAGTTTATTAGAGAAGTATCTTAATTCTTGCTTAAGAGGTGCTTGGATTCATCTTGGTGCCTCTGGGCTGCCAAGCTCCTTAGGTATACAATCATCTGTTTATATATCAGTCTCCTTCATCAGACTGCAACCTCTTCTAGGATGGGAGCTTTATGGTTTCATTTTTCTACTCTCTGGACCTAACTTGGTGACTGGTGCATAGTGGGTGCTCAAAAATATTCATTAGTTCACTCTTCCTCTTAAACTCGAGTCCAAGAGGCAGGGCCAGGGGGAAAGGGTGATGCCCATAAATAGTTGTGCACAAATCTTATTCGATCAGGTGAACGAATCTGTGATCACTTGTACGTCTAATTTCTTCAAGTCAATAGCTGCCTCCCAGGGCACTCTGGACTAATTAGATTAACTGTTACTGTCAGGGCTATCTAATTGCTTGTACTGAAGAAAGCAAATTGCAGACAGTAGATATCAGTGTAAAATCAAACAGAAAACAGGTGTTTGCTAATTAAAACTGAGATTTTAATGAATGACCTGTGCAGTTTTGGTGAATAAATACCACTCCAGGCATCTGCTATATAATTAGGTTCTCTCCCTCTCTCTATCTCTCTCTCTGATTTCCTCTCTCTCCCTTCTGTCTTCCCTGACACACTCTGTCAACAACATATCAGTAAATAACTGTAAAATGACAAATTAAAAGAAAATAGCTTAGTAATCCTTACTCCTTGCAAAGCAACAAAAAACAGATGTTTCTGTCCAGGTATCTGTAAACAAACCAATAAAAAAGAAACCTGAAAAAGAGCACAGCCAATCTATATTCATACATATGCATGTATCTAATAGTCTGTACATTAAAGATAATATTATATATTAGTAAGAGAGGTGACAAGACTGAAAAGGATAGGGAAAGATCACACTAAAACGTTTTGATGCACAAATTGGTCATGGTACCCTGGGGGAAGCTTATTATGAGTTCTGGTTCATGTACCATTTGAGGCTTTATTTTGAGTTAATTGGGCTTCCTGCTGAGATGACCCCATCTGATGGATGCTGCTTTTTGCTTTTCCATCCATTTGAAAGTGAAAGAGGAGAAGCTAATTTAAAAATATAATAATAAGTCTGTGGAATGTGCCTGGTAAGCAGGTTTAACTGTAGAGCAATGTTTCATTTTTAGGAAAGCTAAAATGAGGGAACCAACTTAGAATGACTTAATAGAAAGGACACGAAAAAAAAATGTAGGGGCATTTTGTTGAAATCATCATTGTAGAAACATTTTCCCATCATTCGTCTTTGTGCATTTCGAGTGCTCTAGTAAGTAAATTTCCAGCTGTAGCTATTTTATGCAATTAAACCCAGTTGCAATATCTCAGTTACAGTAGTTCTGAGGACCTGGCAAAGCTATTGAGTGCAGTGTCAACTAATAGACAATCAAATGTGTTGAAATCTAGGGAAACCACGTGGCTGCTGGGCAAGTCTCTTATCTCTTTCTAAGGTGCTGAAACAGAAGGCTATAGGCTAAGTGTGTGATAATATATGCTACAGGTCATGGGCTTTGGAGCACTCCATCATTTTAGTTCAAGAATGGAGCCCATATGAGCATGGCCATGAAACAGAATATGCACCAAAGCCCTTCATCAAAGGTTTTGAATAGCATCTGAGAAACTTTATGTCATATTTCAACTGCTTTTTAATGAATACACATTCTTGGAGAACTTAATAGAGTCGCTTCTCTCTTCCGAAATCAAAAAGCCACAAAATACATTACACACGGTCACACCCACACGACTTTTAGACCTGTCATTGGGTGTGTGGTGGGGGCATGGGTGTGTATGCAGCAACCCTTTATATGTACGTCCAAAATGTCCACTGGTTTAAAGAACTGTGGACAAAAGCAGACTTATTATGATTTCAGGGCGGCGTCTTCCCCTCCTCATCATATTGTCTTTGGCACTTCCCAGAGGAGTATTTCCCACAGCCTCCAAGTGTCAGTGTCAACCAGCTTGTGACACTGCCACATTTGGTTGCTCATGCCCTGACTGCCACTGAGTTTTCTATGTTGTTTTGCAAGGTCCCTGGCAGGAGGTCCACACTGGCAAGGACACTGAGTGTCCATTGGGAAAGGCCACAGTCTGGGCTGGGCTTCCACCGACCTCAGCCTTCAGTTTTCAGGATGCCAGAGGGGAAACAGCATCTAAGAGAATGTTTCTGTCCATTTCTACAGCATTCCTTTTCACCTAGACCCTGAAGCAGTTTGTTTTGCTTATGCTTGGATTTTACCACCATTTTATTTCTTTTTCTTTTTATTTGTTTCTTTTCTTTTCTGTTTTTTTTTTTGGGGGGGGGGGGTGGGGACAGGGTCTTACTCTGTCTCCCAGGTTTGAGTGCAGTGGCATCATTACAATTCACTGCAACCTCAAATTCCTGAGTTCAAGCGATGCTCCTACCTCAGCCTCCTGAATAGCTGGCATTCACCATCACGCCCAGCAAATACATAGAAAAAAATTTTTTTTAGAAATGAGGTCTTGCTATGTTGTTCAGGCTGGTCTTGAACTCTTGGTCTCAAGCAATGCTCCTACCTCAGTCTCCCACAGTGCTGGGATCATAGGTGTGAGCCACTGTGCCTAGGCCCATTCTTTCTTTCTTTTTTTTTTTTTTAATTGTTTACATTTAATATAATTGATGAAACACTTGGATTTTTTACAATTTTTTCCTGTTTTGTTCTATTCATTCTCTGTTCCTTTTTTTTTTTCTTTTTCTTTTTTTTATATATAAAAATCATTCAAGCAGTTTACGGTCCTCAAACCTCTGAGTCCAGCAGTTACTACCGAATTCCTAAGATGGGTGGAGAATGCCCTCACTCCCACATGCCTTCTCTCTTACTGCTCTTTCCTTGACAAACCTTCCCCCAGTTAAGCTACTTTCACCCTTATGAATTTGTATTTTAATTTTTTTAATTTAATTATTAAATATATACAAAAGGTCATTTATGTTGATATGTAAGTGGGTATCTATCATTTAAAGAGACTATTAGCAGTCCCCCTAAAGGTTCACCATTTCTCTGAATTTTGTTCGTTTCATGCCCTTGCTTTTATTTTAAAAGTTTTAATACATATACATATATCCCTAAAAAGGTACTTATTAGTTTTGCAGGTTTCAAAGTATACATCAATGAAGCTTATGACAAATGCTCTTCTGTAACTTGCTCATTTTACTCATTATGTTGTTTTGAAATCTATCACTCAATTTCCATGTGTCAAATTATATTAGTTTTTATCAAATGATAAATCAACCTTGCATAGCCGGGAAGAATAACTTGGTCATTATGCGTCACCCTTTTTATGTATTGCTGAATTCAATTTGCTGATGTTTATTCAAGATGTATTCATCTACATTCATGAGGGAGCATGGTTGTGTTGTGTTGTGCTGTCTTTGCCTTGCTTTGGAATCGAGAAATTGCCACATGTCTCTTACTCTTCTACTCTGATGAAAATATTTAATGTGATGTCTTTGCCCTTTTGCATTGTGGTATTTTAAAGGCGGTGGTGGTGGGCAGGGGTGGGGGGTAGACATAACTCGTCCCTTTCAGGTAATAGTTCACCAGAATATGAAGATTCATGTTTTTTTTCCAATGAGAGTAATGGACATCAATTGAATTCTGGATTCCCACCGGTGAGCAGAAAATAGTTTGGGCTGTATCAGGGAGGGTGTGAGTATGTTTAATGTGTGAAGAGAAGAATGAAATGTACATTTCAGAGGTGTTGACTATAGCAAAACCTGCAGACCAATAATTAAACTCATTTCCTATTCTTCCTAGAACTTAGCTAGGCTATGTCTTCTGACCTCCCTAACAAGTAGGTATGATCATGTGACACAGTTTTTCCCAATGGCAGTGGAGCAGAGGGTTATGAACACCACTTCCAGGTCTGGACCACAAAACCCTTCCTTGGGTGATTCTGTGCACTCATTTCCCTTTGTGTGATGCCAACAATCACTATCACATTTGCAGTCATGGCTTGAAGATGATGGAAGGTACCTCAGTCTCTGGTCATGGGATGGTGACCTGCAAACCAGAAACACTTGCTTAACACGTCACATAAGAGAGAAATTTCCATTAATCTTTCTATTAATCCACGGAGACAATAAAGTATACCTGTACGGATAGCTACCATTACCCCAGCTGACACACTCCAATTTCTTTCTTCTCTCCTTCTGCAACTTCAAAACTCTAGCAGACACGCTAGACTTTATGACTTTAACCTATTGTTCTCTTATTGTCTTTTTAAAATCCATCTCTTCCCTTTTGCCATGCTGCATCCTAGATAATTTCTTCCCATCTATCTCTCAGTTCACTAAATATCTCTTTACATGTGTATAATCTGCTAAGGGATACAAAAATACAGTTCTAGAAGGAATAAGTTGTAGTATTCAATAGAACAGCAGGGAAATTAGAGTTAACAATAATTTCTTGTATATTTCAAAATAGCTAGAAGAGAAGAATTGTAATGAACCCAACGCAAAGAAAAGATAAATGTTTGAGGCGATAGATATTCTAAGTACTCTGATTTGATCATTACACATTGTTTATAGCTATCAAAATATCACTCGTGCCCCCAAAATATGTATAACTATCATATCTCAGTAACATTTTTAAAAATTATCATATTATTTATTGCCAAATGTTTTATTAGATTTAAAACAATTTCTTGGCTTTTTAAAAACGTTTTTTATATATTACCTTATAGGTTTTTAAAAATTTTCCTAAAATATATTAGAACTTTATATTTTCCAGTCAAATTCTGAAAATTCTTTGAGTACCTAATTCTACAATCTTTTTTTCTACTGACTCTCCCTTAGCAGTGACCTGTTTACTTGTAAATGTTGTGATTATTTTCATTTTTTAAGCTTGTTTCTCCTGTAACTTTATCTTTTGGCCTGAGTGTCTTCCTCACGTGGTCTATTAAGATGAGCCTCCAGCCTCTGCCTATCAGCAAATGCTCCAGAGCGAGCGTTGGCTTCATAGGGCATTCAGGTGTCTGTATTTCCACTTTTTTTTGGATTTCTGCCCTTGGATGCTTTCTTTTGTTTAACTGTTCATTCATGTATTATAAAATATGCTATTCATATTTATCCAGCCTTTTATATCTATTTGTTCCTATGAAGTTCTTTGTAGACATCTAGTTCCTTATTTATTTATTAATGGACTGTTTTTAGGGCAGTTTTAGGTTCACAGCAAAATTGAGCAGAAGTTACAGAGATTTTCCATCCATGCCCTTTCCCCACACATGCATAACCTCCTCTGTATGAACACTGCAAACCAGAGTGGTTCATTTGTTACAACTGATGAACCTACGTTGACCCATCATAATCACCCAAAGTCCGCAGTTTACGTTAGGGTTCACTTTCGGGGTTGTACACTCTGTGAGTTTAAACAAATGTATAATGACATGTATCCACCATTATAGCATCATGCAGAGTGGTTTTACTGTACTCCATCTATTCATCCCTCCCTCCCCTCTAGCCGCTGGCAGCTACTGGTCTATTTTACTGCCTCCATTGTTTTACTTTATCCAGAATGTCATATAGTTGGAATCATACATTATATGATGCCTATTCTGATTAGTTTCTTTCACTTAGTAATACGCACTTAGGTTTTGTCTATATATGTCTTTTTATGGCTTGATAATTCATTTCTTTTTAGTGCTGAATCATATTCCATTGTTTGATTGTACCACATTTTACTTATCCATTGATCTATTGAAGGAGATCTAGGTTGCTTCCAAGGTTTGACAATTATGAATAAAGTTTTTATAAGCACTCACATGCCAGTTTTTGTGCAGACAGAAGTTTTCAACTGATTTGAGTAAACATGAAGGATCAAGATTGCTGGATCCTGTGATAAGAAGATGGTTAGTTTTGTAATAAACTGCCAATCATCTTCCAAAGTGGCTGGACCCATTTTGTATTTCCACCTGTAATCTATGAGAGTTCCTGTTACTCTACATTCTTTCTAGAATTTGGTTTTGTCACAGTTCTGAACTTTGGCTATTATCTACTAGGTATGTGATGTAGTTCCTTATGTTTTCAGAAATGGAATTCCCTCCCCTAGCCTTCATGAATAATAACTGTAAACAGATGTTTATGGTAGAGAGGAGGGGGGTGTTGCATTAGTAGCAATGTTTCAGCTTCAACTAAGTCAGCTAAATGGTGTTGCTACCCACACACAAATTCATATTTGTAGTCTTGTCCTTCAAAACCATGAAGTGGATTAGTATAACAATGACTCTATCTGGTGTTCCTGTGAGTAAATAATGGAGTTTGCTCAAAGTGGAAAGCACTCAAGGAATGTTGGATGACGACTTTGATGATGATTGCATCATTGGGCTGAATACAGCAATGATGAAATCTTGTTGGCAAATGTACCAAAGGCTGCAAATGCAAATGTTTGTGGGTATGAAGATGGTTTAAGTTTGTGCAGGAGGATATATAGAAAAACACACAGGGAGTAGTGCCAGTTAGTGCCATCTTGTTCAAGAACTTTCAAACCTAATGGGAGAGATAAAATAATTTCAAAGGCACTTTAAAGATTATCTATAACCCACTTTGTCCCCGAATATATTTTAGTTGGGATACTTATAACTTTTTTCCATTAGCTTATAATTTTTTTTCCATTACCTATATACATGTGGCCTTGCTAAATGGGTCCAGACGTTAGCCTTGGAGCTAGAAGGCCAATTCAAAGACAACAAACTTGTTGAATTTTCTTTAGTCACAGGGGACATTTGCTGCTGTTGACTGTTCAGCACAAAAGGCAATCTGTGTACTTCACAAAGATGAGAGCCTACTCCCTAGTCTAACAGTGTCCACTTTCAGAAAGACTCTCCTAGCATTCCTGACCTTACTTAGTGAGTGACTATCATAAAAGATTCAGCCTCATTACTCCGACGTAAGAGATTCTGACTAGTTTTAAGGAAATAACCCCTTTAGCTGATGCCCCCACGTGGAAATCGTGCAGGACCATTGCCTATCGGAGCCACATTCTTTCTTTCTTTTGTTCATGGAATATGCAGAGGATGTGCTCATCAGTAATGAGCAGATCTAATCTTAAAAACTGTGCTAACAGGCTTGCATACTAACAATAAGATTTATCTCCAGGTGGAGAGCTTGCAGGTAGTCTTTTATTTTTCCAAGCTAGTTCTGAAAATTAGCAAATTAAATCACAATGTTTACACGGTACAGAAGTACCTAGTTTGAGGTGTTGTTCTTTTTTCCCTTTATGCATAAGAATATTTTAATCGCTAGAAGAGGACAAAACCTGCTATTTCCCTACTTCTGGCAGCATGCCAGCTCTTCCATCTAAAGTGATCAAAGACTGTAAACACCACGTGAGAGAATGAGAGATCTTTTTTTAAGTAGTAGGGCTTTATTGCAGTTTTATGAAGCGGTAAAACTCTGCAGGCATCACAGGTGAGATGTGGGGTACACTTGGGTCATTTTTATCTTTCAGGCGCCAAATTACAAGATCAAAAGGGAGTAACTTCATAAAAATTCTAATCTCCTTTCCCTGAGCAAACCAGCATCGTGGGGGATTTAGCTAGCCGAATGGTGAGACTTTCACTGCGAATGCTGTGTACTCATCATTCTACCGAGAAAAGGTCTTCATTGTTACAAAATTTGGCCATTCGGAGGTTAAAGTAACATGTTCATCGTTGCCAAAGACATACCTTATGTGAGCCCACAGGAGGATATTGTGTTGCCAATGTTCTCTAATAAGGGGAGTTAGCTGCAAACCATGAAAAGAATTCATATTAAATATGTACTTTTTGTATGGAATTTATGAAACTCAAAACGTTGTAACTGACTGCCTGCTATACAGTAAATTAGCTCAATTTCATACAGAACGTTTAATTTCCTTTTAAATATTTTTAAATGCCCTAATTCAAGCTTATAAATGTTCTCAGAACTACTCGGAAAGTCCCTCTGGGATGTTAAAAAATAAGTTAATTTATAGTGGAAATAGTTATAAAAATTATACTACAGTAAAGAACTCAGGTGCATCTCCAATTCATAATTTGATGATTCTCCCTATTCCTTCTGGTTAATAAATTCGATATCCCAATGGATGACTTTCCTTAGATCTTAGTGCATATCATTTGTGCTGATGGACTGAAACACGTGAAACCTACTGCCTTAATCAGTTTGACCTGCCATGACAAATATGCAATAGACTGGGTGACTTGAAAAACTAACATTTATTTCTTGCAATCTGAAAGCTGGGGAATCCAAGATCATGATGCAGGCAGCTCCAGAGTCTGGTTAGGGTCCAGTTCTTGGTTTGTAGGTGCCCATCTTCTCCTTGCGTTGTCATATGGTGGAGAGCAAATACAGAGGAAGCAAGTTCCTTTATGTCTCTTCTTCCAAAGACACTCATCTCGTTCCTGAGCGCTCCACCCTCACGTTTATCACCTCCCAAAGGCCCCACTTCCCTAATTATCACATTGGTGATTAGGCTTCAACATAAGAATTTTGGGGAGCACAAACATTCAGTCCATAGCATATATCAAACCCTATTAACATACTTTCAATACTACCCTTACTAAAATAGCAAAGGTTAATAAATTGACTTTTAGTTATGTCCTCCAAAAACTCAGCAGAGTTGTGGGAAATAAGGTGTGGTTTTAAGTTTCATCTCCCCACTTCCCATAATTCACAATTGCTCCCTGAGGAGCAAGTTCCTGTGATCTTACATGTTTCCACGTTCGTGTTCCCTCTGTCATCTGCAACCTGCGTGTAGATACTGTTTTGCCCGTTTCCCTCTCGCCAATCTCTCTACCAGCTCTTTTCAATAGGTCTTTAGTCTGTTACATTTGTCCACAGTGTAACATTTTTAAACTATTCCTAATTACTTCTTTCCATCCTTTTGTATATACTACTCAATATCTTCTGGCCCTTCAAAAAAAAAAAATAAGACCATTTTTCCCCTGTCATATTGGGACCAAAAAGATAAGGTAGCCAGTTAATCAGAATTCTCAGTATCCTCTACCTTCTCCTAATCCTTGTTTTATCCACTTTATTTAACCATTGCACATAGCCTCAATTCAGATTCCCTGTCACCTCAAACTGTTTCCCTTCCAGAGTTTTCTCTCCTGTCCAGAATGTATAGCTACTGTATCCATTCCTTCACTTCCACTAGGTCTATTCTGACTTCTTCAGTCCTGTTTTAGAACAAAACTCAACAGCCTATTTTTTTCTTGCTCTGCTATGTGATGGAGAAAATAAAATATGTCTTTATTGATGATGTAACTTCAATGAAATACTATTTAAGTCACTTGGGACCACTAATGCTAGTCATCAGTCTGAGACGGTGTAGGGTGAGGACTCAGGCCTCACTTCTGACCAAGGAGACAACGTGGGACAACATGACCCAACCTACTTCAAAGGGCTTCCTGGCCACTGGAATTCAGCGTGTACCCAGATTGGGACAGGGTCCTAACCATCTGTCTTGTGAGCAATATTTTTTCAGGGAGACTAGAGCAAGATACTGACACAGGCTGAGAAGGCACCTAGCTACAAAAGAACCAGACCTACCTGGATCCAACTACCTCAAGCCAGAAGAGATCCCCACTTTGATCTTACGCTGGCTTTTCCCCTCATTATAATCTCTTTTTAATAATAAAAATTGCACTTAGGGATGGAGATTCAACATGCTAATGAGACATGCAATGTGTGAAGAAGACTATTATAAAACTATGCATGTGCAAGAAAATTTCCACCCTTTTGCCAACTAAGCCTCTTTCTAATTTTCCCTGAATTTCCCTGGGAGAGTCAGCCCGAGGAATTTTTTCTCCTGTTGTACCACTTGTTAATTTCTATTTCATAGAGAGCCCAAGAGCCTGCCCAGATAACACATCTAACTAAATGGTTGATGATCCTCCATTTAAAACATCCATTATCCAAGGTGACTATTTAGCGATTCTTCACTTTTTCAAAATCACCGTCCTCCTTACTCTTAGCAGTGAACTTCATATTCGTTTCCCTTGATTTACTTCCCTTTCCTTACTTTTCATTCTTGCATCTTGAACTCATTCTTTCCTAATTTTTTCCTGACTTTGAGACAGACGTTTTCATATCTTGAGCTAAATGTTTAATTGGTGCTCTTTTCAATTATTCCTTCTCTTTATTAAATCTTCAGTTGTAAAATTGTAAACATAGCTACTCCTCATTATCTATAAACATACTCAAGTAATTTATGTAAGTGAATAAATTTCCTGAATATGTGTCTCTGTCAAGCTATCATTTCATGTCATTTCATCTCTCTTGGCTTCTAAACTCCTAGTTAAACTGGTTTCGAAAAATACTGTGTTATTCTTACATCACCAAGTTTCCATGCCTAGACACCCATACACCTGCCTTTTCTCCTCTGTGAAAAGGAAGGAGATCCCGCTGCAATTTCTTTGAATCCCATCCTCTCCTACATAAGACAATCAAGATAAAAATTACCAGTTCTTTCTACTGCATTAACAATTTTCTCTCTACTGTGTTCTTTACCAAAGCACAAAATTACTAAAATATAGCATATGTTATGACACCAATGCCCTCCTTTCCCTCCCACACTTGTCCAGCTACCATTCAGTTTCATTGCTCCTCTACCCAGTGAGTTTAGGAAGAATTGTCTGGTTTTGTGTCATGGTTTTCTTGTCAATGACTGCTTCCCCAACCCACTCTAACCAGGCTTCTGTCCTTACTACATGCATTAGTCTGCTCAGGCCACCATAACCAAATGCCACAGACTGAGTGGCTTAAATGACAGACATTTTTTGGTCACAGTACTGGAAGCTAAAAGTTAGTGATCAAGGTGCCAACCGATGAACTTGATTTGGGGTGAGGGCTCTTCTTCCTGGCGTGTAGACAGCTGCCTTCTTGCTGCGTCTTCACATGGCCTTTTCTCTGTGTGTTTAATGAGAGAGAAAAAAAAAACAGAGAGAGAAAGAGACAGAGAGGGAGATAGCTCTTCCTCTTCTTATAAGGATAATAGTTTTATCAGACAGATCCCCACTCTTATGACCTCCTCTATCCTTAATTATCTCCATAAAGGCTCTATCTCCACATACAGTCACAGTGAGGGTTGGAGTCTCAACCTATAAATTTGGAATGCAGGCATGCACAATTCTGCCCATAACACTACTTCACTGAAACAGCTCCTCTGATCATCACCTGCAACTTCCCTTTTCCTATTCCAATGGCTCGGTTCCTGTGCCGTGTTCCACTTGCTTGCATCACTTAACGTAGTTGACTACGCTGTTCTTCCCGAAGCACATTAGTATCTTGTCTTTCATTTCATTAAGATGTTTTACTTCTTAAGATCCCACCTTTGCTTTTACCATTATAGCAAATCAACTTTAATCAAAGTCGCCTGTTAATCACCTGGGAAAACTTTTGCATCCTTCCCATGCGTAGTTGACTTGATTACTTGGCATTTGACACACTGGACCAGTGATCAACAATAGTAGGACCCATGACCCCTAGATGGTGCTCAAGATGATCCATGGGTACAAGAAAAATATTTACAACTTTATTTTTACCTTAAAAAAAACTAACCGTTACAAAAATTAATTATGCGGCCTTACCTGCACCCTCATCAGTTTCAGATGTCCTGGAGACTGGCGGGTTTCTTGAAGGAAAAATGGGAGGTCCTGCATGCTGAGGGTTCTCAGTGGTGGCCCTACTCATTCAGTCCTTTTAAGGACACTGAGAAATAGTTTAATTAAGGTATACTCACGTAGGTGGGTTTAATCAATATATAAATATTTGATATTAGAATCTTGGCAAAGATTTACATGGAGAAAAGGATATTTTGTACCATACAGAAGTTGTTTGGTTGTTTCATGGCACAGAGCTTCAAAAAAATATTATTTTACAAAAATCTAAGTGTGAAAAAACACTGAAAAGTGGTGTGTTATGCCACTAGTAGATATTAACACGCATGCATGCACACACACCTACACACACACACACAAATCCTGTCAAGCAAAAATTAATATTTTTCCACAGCAAGCAAAAACAAAATGAGTTTTTCTGGAAAATAAAACTCAATCTATGGGGAGATTATTTTCTAAATGAATTGGAAGTGTTTTCATAATTAAATGACTTAGTCACTGAAAAAGATGTAAATGTGTTATGTTTAAAACTTTCATATCTGAGGTTTTAATAAATAACTTGGAAACAAAATGTTCTAATACATTTGCAAATCTTCTCCATGAAAATGTTTAGTGTGTTTAGAATCATAATTTGCAAATAGGATTGGAAAATAAGTGTCATAATTTACTTAGTACATACAACTAATAATTCAGTTTTTAAATTTGGTTTCATGACTTTACCACTTAACTTCTTCATCTAAGACAGTCATCTAGGCTAAAAATCATAAAAATCAAAATCATAGCTGGTATTTTTTGTGAAATTATCAAGATGTTCATCAAATTCATATGAGAATTGAAAAGACCCAGAACAGCCAAAAAAATCTTGTAAAAGAATAAAATTGGAACACGTACATTTTCTTATTTCAAAACTTTTAAAATCCAGTAATCAAGACAGAATAATGATAGACATACAGATCAATGGACTAGGATTGAGAGTCCAGAAATTGGCTCTTATATTTATGTTTAACTGATTTTCAACAAGGGTGCCAAGATAACTGAATGAAGAAAGAATAATCTTTTCAACAAATAGTTCTGGAACATCTAGATATCCACATGCAAAGAATGAAGTTGAACCCCTACCATTCACTATACACAACAATTAACTTAGAAAGGATCATAAACCTAAATGTGTGAACAAAAACTATAAATATCTTAGAAAAAACATATAAGGGAATCTTTGTGAGTTTGGGTTAGGCAATTGTTTCTTAGACACACAACCAAAAGCACAAATGGAAAAAAAAATATAAATTGGATTTCGTTAAAATTAAAATCTTTCGTACTACAAATAATACCACAAAGTGCAAGGAGAAACTTCAGAATGGGAGGATATGTTTGCAAAACATACATCTGATAAAAGATTTGTATCCAAAATATATAATACAAAGAATGTTTACAATGTAATCATTAAAAAACAAACGACCTAATTAAAAATTGCCAGAGGATTTCAATATATATATTTCATGTATATATTAACATATTCGAATGGTCAAAAAGTACATGATGAGGTGCTCAACATTATTTGTGATTAAGGAGATGACAGTGAGATACTATATTAATACTTCACACCCACTAGAAGGCTGTAATTAAAAAGGCAGATAGTAACAAACGTTGGCAAGAAGGTAGAAAAACTGGAAGCTTCATGCACTGCTAGTGTTTATGTAAAATGGTATTGCCACTTTGTAAAATACTATGGTCATTCCTCAAAATGTTAAACATGGACTTACCATATATGGTCCAAAAATTCTCTGTTAGACACACACACACACATACTTGAAAGAAAAAAAAAAATATGTACAGACAAAATTTACACATAAATGTTCATAACAGCATAAAAATAGAAACAACCCAAATGTCTATAAACTAATTGATAAATAAAATGCATTATAAGTAAACAGTGGAATATTACTGGACTATAAAAAAATATGAACTACTGATATGTGCTACAACATGAATGAGCGTTGAAAGCATTATGTTAAATGAAGGAAGTCAGTCACATAAAACGACATATGGTATGATCTCATTTTTTAGTAAATGTCTAGGATAGACAAATATATAGAGACAAAAGGTATATTGGTGTTTGACCAGAAGGTGTGAGTTAGACACCTGGGGTTTCTTTTGAGAAAGACAGAAATATTCTAAGATTAGATTGTGGTGATGATTGTACAACCCTGTGAACATATTTTTAAAAATTGAATTATTCACCTTAGGGGTTATTTGTATACTTTGTGAATCATATTTAAATAAAGTATTTTGTGTTTTTTAATGAAGTTGTTTTAAGAAAGAATCTAGAATCAATCGGTAGAATTAGATATTTGAAATACATCACATTGTTATAATTAAAAATTGTCATATTATAAAAAATATAAAAGCACACATTTTCATTAATACACATCATGAAATTAAAAATAAAATAGTGTTTACTTTATGTTTATCTCACAATTTTTAAGTCTTTATTAAATTGAAAAATTGTATAGAGTACACAGCAAGATAAATGTTAGGAAATATGCTCACGATTTTAATTTTTTGGGTAAAAATCTTCGTAAAATAGTGTTCAAGGCTATTCTCATTTTTTGGATGTTTCACTTTCTCAATTGCTAGCAAAGGAAATCTCCATATTCCCGTTCATGTCCCCATGTGGGGTGAATTCCACTTTGCTAACATGACTTCCTTCTTCTTAGACATCCTCACAATCTTTCATCAGGAAAGGAAGGAGAATTATCTTTGGGACCAGTTTTGGAGAACTACTCACTGTCATGATTGGGCTATTTCTGGGCATCTTCTTTAGATTTTCTTTCTATAGTTTTGCCTCTTTCTTTTGACTATTTATTGATTGATTGATTGATTGAGAAAGCAAATTCTGGTTTGTTCTCTGCCATGTGAGATGAGACTTGTTCAAGAATCCCAAGAAATGGCAAGGCTAAGTTTATGAAATACTAAAAAGTATGCTGTGACCATTCATGAAAAATATATTTTCCAACTGAAGTTTATCTGTTCTAAGGCTGTTTGAAACTCCTACCTCCACATTTCAATTGTTCCAAGCACTGGTGGGGAACAGGGTTTGCTACAGTCCCTCGAAGTCCAATAGCAGTCAACAAATGGTTTTGTTTTTACTATAGGAAAAGCACCATTTCTCCCATAAAAGAATTAGAATAGTCCATTTGGGGATGGAGTTGTTATTGGAGAGCGCTGGAATAAGGTGCAGTTCATGTTTTGGAGAAGGAGAAACCAAGAGCTACTTGGAGTGACCAGGTGTGAGTTACCTGTGTGTGTGTGCAATCGCACACACACAGAGAAGAGATATGACCACCTAGAAGGACAGTCATGGGTTTGAGCCGGGAACTATGACAGTGAGCAATATCTTTATATCTTTCTGCAACACGTGGGAAACATTTTTCCTTAGTAAATCTATATTCTGTGAGATAAAAAATATCCTACCTTGGCAGATTAATTTTCTGTGTAGCGGTTTTAGTTAGGATTGATAAAACATAACACAAAGTTTCCTCAGATAGCACAACAGTGCCAGCCACCCAGTCACACTTGAGATAGAAGGGGCCAACCTCACGGAAACCCAAAGATTGACAATTTCTTGGACACGTGAGACAGCAGCAATTTGGGAGACACCTGCAGAAACTCTTCAGTAGAAGAGTGTATGGCGTATGGATGTGAGAAATGACTAGAGTCCAGGGAAAGAACCACATAAAAATACTGGGCGGAATAATCCTTGAGTCTTATATAGGGATAGAAGAGATAATAATGCCTGTTCCTACCAACCATATTTTTAACAACCCATATAGTTCAGATGGAATTAGGAAGAGTTATCAGAGGCCTTTTGCCTCTGTTAGGACGAAATATTAGCCCTAGACAAAATGCATCCAATCCCACTTTACAAAGCTGAAAAGCAAGATGTGAAAGGATGAAAACTGAAATGTCTACCTACCATGTTCCAGCCACTATTCTAAGAGCTGGGGCTGCAGAAGCGAACAGAAAGCATAAGTAGCCCTGCCTTCATTGAACTTGCATGCTAGTCGACTGGAGGGGAGGCTGGTAAAAGTGAAATAAAATAAACAAATGTTTAAAAATTTAAAAAAATAAATAAAGATACATAAGAAAATCAAATCAAATTTTGTGGTATTATTAGAATGCATAAGTACATTGGAAAGAAATAAGAGGAAAATAGGAGGTATGTAGAAGAGGGATGGAATGTGGACTTATTCTTCTAGATGTCTACTTTCTCAGTGAAATAAAAAGCAACACCATCAGCAGAAAATAAAAAGATATATTAAAATCTGAGAAAGGGGAGATGCCAAAAGATAGCAATCTGGGAATGTGGGCGAGTGAACTGATTAAGGAAATGGGGTGGGATTGCCAGGCAGCACTGAGGGGACCACTTGAGATTTGAAGTAATCAAATCGAAATTAATCTAATCAACATAATATACATTTTTCTCCAGGCATATTCAGCTGAATGGGTACAGACAGGAAACACGTGTAGGGATTGGGTTGAATTTGACCTGAATTTGGGGGTTGGTTAATTATTCTTCTGATCACCCAGACTGTAAACCTCAGGAACATTTAACTCCAGCTTTTTCTAATCTACTTTTCATTTCCAATCAATCACTAAGTTATTCGATTATACATTTGTTCAACTAATGTATATTGATTACCTATATCATTCACAGCACTGTGGCAAATATGAAAACAATTCTTGTCCTCGGGAAACATAATCTAATACAACGCAATACAATACCACAGTGTAACGTAACAAAACATATCATGAAATAGTGTTGGAGAAACCATCTGTTCACCATGAAGGTTAGACACTAACAGAGAAACACAGCACAGTGGCCCAAAAGGGAGTTGGTGAGTTAAGTGTATGATAATGGACAACTTCTCAAGAAGAGAGGCTTAAAATGTGTCTTGTAGGAGTTTGATGGATTAGCTCAGAGAAGGCATTACAGGCAGAGTACATTGCATGTACAAAAAAAAAGCCATGTAGAAGTGGGAGAGGATAGTATGTTGAGGGAACTGACGTCATTCAGCTTTAAAAGGTCAAGGCTTCTGGTCCATGCAGCCATATGCACTGAGGAAATGAGAAAGAAGAGACACCAGGGAACAAAGCACATTCCATGCTTAGAAGTTAGGATTTTACCAAGGTGATGAGGACCTGTTCTTAGAAGTCTAAAGGGAGGGACCTACATGACCACCATTATTTTTCAGAAAGTCCGTTCTGACAATCTTGGACAAGACGCATCGAAGAAGACAAAGCTTGGCTGGACAAATTATTAACCTGATAATCACTTTACATTTTTCAAGGACTCATCTTCCATTTACAGACTAGTCCCCGAACTTTTTGGCTTGATCTATACATTCCGCATTGCCTTTGCTCTCTGTAATTTTACAGCCACTAACTTAGGTGCTTCCAGTTGTTTGTTTTTATAACATTAATGTCAACTTCTTGCTAAAGCCTAGAAACTTGGGCAATAAAATTTAAGCTTGTTACCTAGTGTTTGAAGTCTTCCATGGGATTGTCTCGAACGATCCTCCTTTTCATTATCACCAAAATCTCTGCTCATACTTTTGCTCTATTCACAGCTGATCAGTAACATTCCTGGACAGGGCAGGTACTTTCAGCCCTCTCTAACTTTGTGCATAGCCTAGAATTACCCTCATCATAGAATTAATAGTATTACCAAGATACCCCTGCACATACACCCTAATTCTGCCTTCATCCAAGTTTTAACTCAAATGTTAACTCCTTATAAAGTGTTTTCTGAGCCTACTGTTTATAAATAATTGATTTTTCTTACAATGTGGATGTTTTATGTAGCTATTTTCACACTTATTTTATTCAACTATCTATATAGGAAGTTTTAGACTTAGACATTTCTTAAAGTTGGTGATCATGTCTTTTTTATCCTGGTAACGTCTACACTTAAAGGCGTGACCTTCCAAATTTTGAATCCTTGCCACGTATTTATTGAAATAGTTGACTCTTGAATTCTGAATTTATTTTGGCCAAATCAGAAATAATTTTCTATAGGTGTGTATATATGTGTGTGCATATGTGCATACATGCTTACAAAGGCATGTAGATCAATACTATCTTGTTTATTTCCCTCCAAAAGTAATTGCAAGTTTTAAGTAATTTGTCTTATCAGAATCTAAGGGGTCTCATTTTCTAGTTGTTAAATGTATTGATAACATTCGATACTTTATCTTGAAAAGACAGATGCTAACTGAAATTCTCATTCTAGTAAAGGGAAACTGAGGCCCGGTGAGATGTAATAATTCACTTCTGATGATGCACATTCCAGATGTACACTTTAGAAATTTTACAAATCCTTTGGTTTCATCTCTGATTTGATTTGGCTGTTATGCATTCCTGGTTTTAAAGAATAGCAGGGCAGAGAGGTGCTTAAAAATGCTCCAATAAAATAGCTACATTTATGGAATGCCTGCCTAGCACTGTGGTAGGCACTTTACAAAATTATGATTGATACTCACAACAACCTTTTGAAATAGGTGCTCTTGCCCCAATTTTAATGAGAAATTTAATCTTCACAACATTAAATAACTTGCCTGCAATCAATGCTAGCAAATGACAGAGCTAAATCTTAAGTATGGGTCTGTATGAGTCCAAAGTCCACACTGTTAACAATTTTAGATCAGTGTAACAGTTGACTCTTGGCCATGGTCTGTGATGAAAAAAGAGTGATATTAATTTTCAAACTGGTTCTAGAGAATTTCCTCAGCCACAGGTGAAAAACAAAGTCTTTAAGATGACCCTGTGAAAATGATGTTTGTTTAACACACATTTCATCCATCCAAGCTTTTGGTCTATTTTATTATGCATTTATTCATTGATTTACTCACTAAATTAGTAGCAGCTGCTATGACCTAGCCACTATTCTAGGCACTCCTGGGATATGTTCATGGGCAAGACAAAAAAGACCCCTCCGTCTGAGAGCTGATATTTTAGCAAAAGTGAGACCCAAATTAAACAGTAATCACAATGAATGAGCTAATTATATCATGTGTTAGATGACAATAAATGTCATGGAAATTTAAGAAAAATAGTAAAGTAGCTAAGAATTGTAGGATGGCAAAAGGAACAGCTGGTGCAAAGGTATGATTGCATGTTGGAGGAATAGCAAGACCAGTGTGTTGGGGTGGAGTGTGCCAGGGGCTGGACTTCAACAGGGGACATCTAGAGATGTCCAGGCGGGGAGTCTCTATCTCTGCTGGACTCCTGATCCAAACACTAGTCAAAGACTTGGTAACTAGGTACTTTACAGAACCCATGCTCTGTATACTTTCCCGCGTTCCTGTTTTATCTTAGTCTGACACCCTTGGTTTTTGATTTTGCCCTTTCATAGCTTTGGGTCAGGAAATCAATCATGCCACACAGGGGTTTTATTACTCATAAGTGGAAACCTCATCTTTACAGATGGCACTTACGACAGTGAAGTCTACATACAATGGAGACTCTGTCCCTCGCAGGGGTGGGGAACCTGTGGCCTTGGGGCCACATGTGGCCTTCTGGATCTTTGACTACAGCCTTTTGACTGAATCTAGATTTTACAGAACAAATCCCCTCATTAAAAGGGGTGCAGCAGAGAAAGGTGAAGCTTTTCCTGCCTCCTTTGGTGCTTAAAAAAGAACAATCTCGAAATCAGAAGGCCACAGGTTCCCCACCCTGGTCAGAAAATAAAAGCAGATTCCTGAGTTTAGATTAGATCTCTGAGTCCCCTTTGCCAGGTCTCTGACCAGACTTTGTCTTTTCTTTGAGTTGACATTGACTCTCAGGGGTAGAGCGTCTCTAGGGTCTCGAGCAAAACACATGGCTCTTTACTCCAGGAACTGATAAAAAGATCTCAGACAAACAGATATTTAGTTTTCTAAAATTTCTCAGAAATTATTGTGAAGTCCACTCTACCCCTGATCTGGACACCAGTCAGAGACTTGGTAACTGGGTAATTTACAGAAAAATCTTGAGACTGAAGTCCTTAAATTCTAAATTTAAAAGCTCAAAAACCCTTTGTCTTGAAGAGAATGAAAAGGCTGCTCTCTGCCCTTGAATTTTCACTCCAATTAAGCACTGCTTCTCAAAAGCATCTAGCATCTCCACTAGATGCTAGAATTTATTTATTTTTTTTTTAATTTTTTAGCTTTAACAAAAAGCATGATGATTTCTCCCTCAAGAATCACTGATCATCAGAGAAAATCTCAAATGCATTCCATTGATTAGCATCTCCAAGCAAAACACGGATTTTTAAATCCTGGCTAGACTTTCTAACTGATTATCTCTGGGAGGAAACACACACACACACACACACACACAACAGCTCAAGGAGAGATTTTAAGTTTATTTTCCCTTTTTGTACTTACAATGAAGACTTTCCATTGAAAACAATCAACAGCTCATTGGCTGGAACCCAGGGCTGGCTCATTAGAAATTCAGGCCTGAAATGGCAGTGGGAAGCTGTCTTTTTGTACAATATCTCAAGAAAAAGAAAACAAATCTGATCATTATGAAGCCTGTGTTGCCCTGTGACTAGGCTGCCGTCCTTGATATTCCTGCCATTTTATGAACAGCCAGAGCTCTTAGCGTGGACAGCCGCCTTGTTCTAACTTGCGATTAGCGTCAGTCACCCTGTATATCTGCTTAGAAGTCTTCGACAACTCTGTTCTCCCCCCCCCCCCCCAGAAATATAACACATAAACATTTGGTTTTAGCTAATATATACTGGGTCCAAATTCTGAGCCAAATTCCATACTAGAAGCCTTTGGGGCCAAATGTTGAAGATTGGAGACAGAGCAAAAAGCTGCCCAGAGAGTATGGCCAGGCTCAGAGCTGGATGGATTTTCCCCGGAGCTGGGGGGGGTGGGGGGAGGAATGGAATTAGAAATCAAGGCCTTCGAAAATAGTGCACTTATTTATGCTGACAAATTATTCAAAGATCCAGCATGAACATCTTGCTTTAATGGAAAAGGAAAAAAAATAAAACTTCATAAAATCCATTTCAACGATCTGATTAAGCTAAAATGTGAGTTGAAGTTGACTGTCTTATTTGGCACCTACATGCATCAATTTTCTTTTTTTCTTTGCAAATTAGTAGTCATGACAGGACCAGGCGGAACATCTGGCAGGTGAGGATTTTAGCACTAACTTGATTTTACTGGACTAAGTGGTGACTGGGGCAGAAAAGAAGAAAGAAGTGGGTGGGGTGGGGAATCCAAATAACATCCCGGATACCAGCAGAGTAATTAAGCTTCGGCTAAACAACATTTAAGTGAAGGGCTTCTAAGGCAGGCATCTTAAGTGAGCAGAAAGATGTTCCCAGAGCTTATCGGCAGTCTTTGATCACATACTTATTTTCCTTTTATCTTTTCCACAGGATCTAAGCATCAAAATTGCCATGCCGATTGGAGAGGGTAAAGTCTGGGACTTTGGGAACAGCAGCAGGTGGACAGGAGATCTATTTGGGGACAGAAAAGCCTTACTTGTCTCTCTCAAGTCATTCCGTTTACTCTAGGCGTGCCCCATACACAGCCCTCAGCCTTGCTTTAGCAGCTGGAGTCCAACATTTTACCTGGCATGATGGAAGGAACATGGTAACTGCCCCACTAAAAAGTTTTCAGCGATTCCCAGTAATAATCAGAGTAACATCTAAATCCTTAACAACACACTGGGTTATCTTTCCCACCCTCCTTCCATGTCCCTGCCATTCCAGCCACAGTGAAATTGATTTCCTTGAATCTCTCTCTCTCTCTCTCTCTCTCTCTCTCTCTCTCTCTCTCTCTCTTTTACTCCAAGCTTTCACACTTTTATTGCCTCAGACAATAGAAGGCAGAGCAGGCATAAAGAAATGCTAACTCACACTCAAGTCTCACTTGGGTACACACTTAGTCCGAGAAGTCTTCCCAGATCTTTGTCCTGGGCTCACGGATCATGACTCACTGAACTTAACAGCCTTTTTCCCTTTTCTTCTCATTCACATTGACCTGGTGCCCAGCACACTGCCTGGCTCAATGAACTCATTAATTCATCACATATTTTTATAACGGGATCGTATTGACAGAGAAACAGCAGACCTTGGTGCTAACATCAACTCTCATATCATAACTTGGATTAACTTAACTTTTTTCAGCCTCAATATCATATTCCATAAATGAGAAATGTGATTATGATCGTTCTCATACGATGTTTTGGTTTCTAGAAATATCTCTCCCCAGATAAAGTAGCAGCCATGGAAGGGAACTTAGGCATTTTGTCAATCACAACACCCAGAAATGACAGCCTGGTAATCAGAGTAGAGCGTTAGCACAACTGGAAAAGTGCATATGTCGGTATCTCCAGAAATAATCATAAAATTTCCACTCTTTAGAAAATGATTCTTCAAGAAAATGCCCACGTTATCATAATCATTATTAAATTTTCATTTGCACGATGATTCTATTCATATTGCATGGTCTTGATATACAAGTCCATCAATCCTCGTGTAACACACGATTTATTGTTTGCTCGCGTTAACTTTTTCTCTTTGAAAGTTGATTTGGTAAATCCTCCTCTGATGACTTCTGAGCCTAACTGTTGGGAAGAAAAATGAGAGGAAGGAAAAATAGACATTTTTATTGTTAAAAGAGAGAATAAATCTATCATGGAGAGCAATGCTGTTAATATTCTGAACCACATGGTCAAAGTTATGTTTCCTGTACAGGATAAGAAGCTGTAGGGTAATAAACAAGGCTTTCCGTGGCTTCATTTTTCCAGCTGTTTGTGGAAATACTTGACATTTAACAATATGCACTCGGCTGTTCGACAGAAAATGGAATTATCACATCTTCCAGCAGTTGTCCACGAGGCAGATCCCACTCCACACTGCTGCCAAATGTCTTCTTGAGCTTAGAGTGGAATTCCCTGCGGAGGAAATTTCAAATGCCATGGAAATAAAGGGTGGGGGGACATTTAAAGCAATGGCAAGAAATAGCTCTTAACTGCGGCAATTTTCTAGACTGTGTCTTATTCTTCTGATGAGAATGGAAAAAAAAAATTCTGACACCTCAGTCATCTCTCCTACCCTCAGACTCACAAAAGGAACAATCTTTAGCGAATAAATGATGGCATTATGTCGTTGTCATCTTTGCTAAGCTCATGTATTCTCTTCATTGGTAGGGAGGTTAAAGAGGTAACATTCTATTGGAAGAAGCACAAAAATTAGATGTGGGGAGCTCATTTAGTAATTGGCTTCCCCCTCCAGTTTTTTTTTTCTTTGCTGAAATCCTAAGACTCCTGAACAATGCCATTGCTAAGCAACAGATCAGACATTTCCTTGCAGGATGCAGGTGAATAGAAAGGTATAATGTGTGCTCAGTCAGAACCCTCATGGATGCATCAGTCCTCTCCACTTCAGGGCATGGGGTCTGGGCAACTCTTTTTTTGTGTTCTGGTGGTGGGGGACAGGCACCTACCAGGATGCAGGAGGCCAGGACTCTCCCCCCAAAAGTAACAGTAAGAATGTGAATTTGCCTAAGCAATATCATGTCTCTAGACCTCAATCTTCCAATGTGTAAATGAAGGCGGTTGAGCTAGTATTTCTCAAATTTTACTTGCATGAGAATTATCTGAAGAAGATATTCCAATAATTTCTAATTCAATAGATTTTGGAGATTGGAGATGAAGGTAGCCGGTCTATAGTTTTAAACAATCTCCACTAGTGATTCTGACACAAACCAAAGATTGGGATTGGTTACACTAAACAGTTTCTGAGAATTCTTTCTATTCTTTCTATGGGTTTAAAATTTTGTATTAAATGAGCTCAAAATGGTTCATTGGACAAAAATCTGGTAGACAAATCTTTAGGAAAATCCTGTCATCACTGAACCAAGAAAGCTTTGTTTATTTCATCGACATCATTTTACTTAACATTCTAATCTCTATAAGCAGCAGCAGCATCTGACCACTCAGGTCCCTGAAGCTAGTTTGTTCTTTCTCTTCTGTTACCCATATGCAATTAATACTTGCAATGATAATAGTAGCTAATACTTACAGAGTACCAATTTTGTTCCAGGAATCCTTCTAAGTCCTTTATTTTTATTAACAAATTTAATCTTTCCAACAAATCTATACAATAAGTATAATTATTAGCCCTATTTTACAGATGAGCGAAAGTAGGCACAGATAGCTTAAATAAATTACTCAGGACCCCACAGATAGTATGACAGCAAGCCCAGGCAATCTTGCACCTATGTTCATTCTCACTGCTATGCTGGTATGAATCTAGTTTGTTGGTGTACTTTTGTTATTGACATAATTTATGGTGTCCCCCGACTTATTCTTATCTTTTAATTCCTACTAACAAATCTCTGGTTTATGTTGATGCCAATTAACCATAATAAACAACTTCAGAACATAGTGAGCACCTTAAAATGTGGGCAGAATCGTGCTACGCTATATAATCATCAAAATCTCTGCTTTTAAGGAATTACATAGCCTTTTGAATAAACTTGCAGGTTTTCTTACTTCTGGTCTGTCTGACACCATTTCTAGAAGTGGCTTTGATGATAAATTTGCCTTCAAGAGCACAAATTTTCTACGAACTTCCAAATGCTTTGCATTATACTTTAAGTCCCAGTAATTAAAAACCTTTTATCTTCTATTTCCATTGTAAGTAAAGGTACTCATTGCTAATAGTCCTTCGGCCGAACTCTCATACAAAGCAGTTGAGATGTTACATAGAAATGTTACCTCTACATAAATCTTCTAAATCAACCTTTCCCCAAATCTCTGAAAACCCTGTTTGAATTTACATTTGCTAGAAAATCCTAATTCAAATTAACCAAAATTGATTTCCAAAGCATTTCAAACTCCCAAAAGGATATTTGGCAAGTATGATTATAGATGTGTTTGAACACATTTGTGGAACAGTCTCACTTATAGATGATATTCAGAATTTTATATGAAAAAGCTACTTTGAATTCTGATCTTAGCTGGTGGAAGAAGATATAAATGCAATCATGTGTCAAAATGTAACTCTCGAAATATTAAAAACTTAATTCTTATGTAAATAAATAGCGATCATTTGTCAAATTTTTATTTAATTTATTAATGAGGGAAGCAGTGATTTGAGAAAACTTATTAAAATATATAAATATGATTTTATTTAATTTATGAAATAAAAAGAATTTTAATGTGAGAGTTTTACATTTGATTTTTAAAAAAAATCAAATGATTTATATGTTAAAAATCATAGACTTTAAGTTATCTTTCCTAGTTACAAAATATAAAGTCATCTTGTTTTGTTATTGTTCTAACAGTTAACCAATAGCTCTATGAAGTGTAAAATATCTAAGCCATAATCAATAGTAAATAGTATGCCAAACATGCTTAAAATCCCTAAGAGAGTCAGTTGGCCCTTAGGTAAAATGATGGACAATGTTCCAGCATAGCATTACATTTTTATGCAGTCAATATTTTGCTTTATTTTCACTTTGTGGATGGTTTGGAGACATTTTCATTTCATAGAATCTATCACGCATTCACAAATTCAGCTCATTTGGGTGGATTGCAGTTCTTTTTAGTGTTAATAGTAACCTTACAGGGTAGATCTTTCCCTGAGGAAAAGTCATAGATCATAAGACATTGTGTCAGTACAGGAGAGACTAAAGTCTGGTCTAGCATTTTTCACCTGCACCATAATAAATGATTACATTTATGATCATTTAAGTCTGTGATAACTGCTTACACAGAAAGACAATCACTGGTACATAGGAGTTGGTGCAAAAGCATAAATTGCATAAATATGTCTAAGTATAACTTGAAGGTAAACAACTGACTCCAAAAGCAATCTGCTGTGGTCTAAATGTTAAAATTCATTTGTTAAAATGTAGCCAGGGGGTGGCACATGCCTATAATTCTAGCTACTCAGAGGCTGAGGTGGGAAGATCACTTGAGGCCAGGAGTTTGAGACCAAGATGGGCAATATAGCAAGACAACCCCATCACTAAAAATAAATGAAAAAAATGAGCCAGGCATGGTGGCACTAGCCTGTAGTCCTAGCTACTCAGGTGGCTGAGAGAGGAGGATTGCTTTAGCCCAGGAGTTTGAGGCTGCAGTGAGCTATGATCGTGTCACTGCACTCCAGCCAGGGCAACAGAGAGAAACTCCATCTCTTAAAAAAAAATACTAATCACTAAGGTGATGGTATCAGTAGGCAGGCCTTTGAGGAGGTGATTATGTCATGAGGGCAGAGCTCGTGACCTTATAAAAGAGGCCCCATGGAGTTGCTTTGCTTTCCCCACTGTAGGAGGACACAGTGAGAAGGTGCCATCGAGGAGAAAGCTGGTGCTCACCAGACACCAAAACTACCAGTGCCTTGAGCTTGGAATTTCACTCCCAGAATGGTGAAAAATAAGTATTTGCTGCTTATAAGCCACCCAGTATATGGCATTTTCATTATAGCAGCCCGAATGGACTAAGACACTACTCATTGGGCAAGATAAGTGAACAAAAGCTTGATTAGGTGGCCAGTTCTTTTAAAAGTAGTCTGAAGTTTGAGACTATATTTTCTGATCCGTTTTATTACCTGAAATCACCACATCTGTTATTCTGTTAATAACCCCAAATGCAGTGCACTGATATTTTCTTTGCCATTTGTCTTTTGTGACTGCATTTGCTGTTCCCTCTGCCTGGAATATTCTTCCCTGAGACATGCACAGGGTTCTGTCTCTCTGCTTTCAGTTTTCCACTCATGTGGCATCCTCACAGGTACTTTCCCTGGCCACCTTGTCTGAAATAGAAATCTCACTCTAGGTTCTCCTTATCCTGCTTTGCTTTTCCTTAGAGCTAGAGTTTTTTTTTTTTTTTTTTTTTTTTTGAGACAGAGTCTCACTTTATTGCCCAGGCTAGAGTAAGTGCCGTGGCATCAGCCTAGCTCACAGCAACTTCAAACTCCTGGGCTCAAGCAATCCTGCTGCCTCAGCCTCCCAAGCAACTGGGACTACAGGCATGCGCCACCATGCCCGGCTAATTTTTTTTTCTACATATATTAGTTGGCCAATTAATTTCTTTCCGTTTATAGTAGAGATGGGGTCTCGCTCTTGCTCAGGCTGGTCTCGAACTCCTGAGCTCAAATGATCCGCCCACCTTGGCCTCCCAGAGAGCTAGGATTACAGGCGTGAGCCACCGCGCCCGGCCAGAGCTAGAGATTTTAACACCAGTATTTCTTTATTTTTTTTCAAATATACATTAATTTTAGAGCATTGTAGTTTCACAAAAAAAAATGCATAAAGTACAGAGTTCCCCTAAACACCTCCCCTCCAACACACACAGACTCCTCCACTATCAAGATCTTTCACCAGGTACATTTATTTGTTAAAATCAACGATCCTACATGGACAAGTCCCCATTATCATCCAAAATCCATAGTTTGTATTAGGATCCACTCTTGGTGTTGTACTATGGGTTTTGACAGATATATAATAACATTTATCTACTATTATGGTATCATCCGGAATAGTCTCACTGCCCTAAACATCCTCACTGTTCAGACTGTTCACCCCTACCTCCCCGCAACCCTTGGCAACCACTGATATTTGTATTGCAGAGGAAATCAAAATAAGCTTCCAGAATTCTTATTTGACTCTCTCAAAGAATGGTAAAATCTTTGGAGTATAGAAACTGTATTGTATAAGAGCGTTTAACTTCCAAACACCTAATAAAATGTTTCCTGTCATAGTAGAATCACAGACATGCTAATTGATCAGTTGATTGATTGACCTTGAGAAGTGGAAAATGAAAAGGAACTGGTATACAGTGGTCAGAAGTAGCATAGAACAGAGCGGTTGGTATTTTAGCAGCAATTTTTGTTTATTTTCTTATTTTAAAGTGTTTTGTTTAATTCACTCAACCCTTGTTGCTTTTGGATGGCATGACACCAAATCCATATGATGACTGATAGGTTATGTGTTCAGATGATTCATATGAGAATTTTCTCTAATGTCAGGAAAGAACTTGAAAGTCCAATCTGCACACACCTGCAGAGTCAAGCATGCCTGCCTTGCTTCTTGCTAATGTTTCTAGGAAACTAACTACCATGCCAGGTACATGACTTGTTGCCTGGCAACCTCAGGACCCACGCTTTCACTGAATTGTACAAATGCTTCTCTGATGTGGGTCCAGGGTTATTTTGGGAACTCGCCTCAGAACACTAAGATCTGTTGTCTGTATTCAAAGTCGAAGATGGAGACAATTTTCCAGAACATTCACAAAAATCATCGTATTGTTCTAATTACCCCAAATCATTAAACTTTTGAAATAAAAATCCTCAGATTTTGATGCAGTTTATCATCATCGAAGTTGTGATTATTTAATGGGCGTGAAGAATCCACTTCTTTCCCAGAGGAAACTAGAGTACTAAATTTTATGTTGTGGTTCAGAGACGGCAGCAAACTGTAGGAATTAAAAAAACTCTCCTCTTTCAGCAGCTGGGACCACTTGACCCTCAACTACACGCTAAGTCTAATTTTTAGCTAACAATTTTGCAACACTTATGTGAGAAGGCAGTGAGCTAAGCTCTTCACACGGAATAACTTATTTAATCATCACAAATTTCGTAAGAGGTAGGTGCCACGTTTTATTGCACAGGTGAGAACACTGAAACAGGGATTAAGCACAGTGATCTCCCCTTATCTGCGGTTTCATTTTCTGAGGCTTCAGTCACCCAAGGTCAACTACAATCCAAAAATATTAAAGAAAATATTACAGAAATGAACAATTCGTCAGTTTTCAATTGTACGCCATTCTGAGTAGCAAGATCAAAAGTCCCCAACCATCCCTTTCTGCTCTGCTAGGGAAAATGAAACCTCCCTTTGTCATCAGATCCACACTGAGTGCACTGCCCAATTGTCAGTCACTTAGGAGCCATTCCCATTATCAGATCGACTGTCACAGTGTCGTGATGCTTGTGTTCAAGTCACCCTTATTTTGCTTCATAATGGCCCCAAAGTGCAAGAGCAGTGATGTGTGAGGCTGGCTGGACATGCCAAAGAGAAGCCAGGAAGTGCTTTCTGTAAGTGAAAAGTGAAAGTTCTTGACTTAATAAGGAAAGAAAAAAAGTCATGTGCTGAGTTTGCTAAGATCTAGGTAAGAATGAATCTTCTGTGAAATTGTGAAGAAGGAAAAAAAATTCATGAAAGTTTTGCTGCAGCACCTTAAACTGCAAACGTTAGTCACAGTGTATGATGCATGCTCTGTTAAGATGGAAAAGGCATTAAATTTGGGGGTGGAGACACGAACAGAAACATGTTCTGATTGACAGCGATTGGCTTCAGTGCTTTCCCAGGTTTCAGTCCTCCGCTGGAGGTTTTGCAATGTATCTCCAGTGAATAAGGTGGTTTAATGTACTTAGAGAAATTTTATGAAGGGCACTGTTAATGGTTAAGCTAGGATTTGGGCCCATGCAGTTTGACTCTAGTTTTTATTTCCTTAAGGCTCTGGAGCCAAGTCTGACCAAAACAGGGCTATAAGAAAAATTATTATTATTATTATCATTATTTTCTGGAGACAGGGTCTCACTCTACTGAGTGGTGTCATCACAGCTCCCTGCAACCTTGAAATCCTGGGCTCTTGCAATCCTCCTGCCTCAGCTCCTGGAGTAGCTAGTACTAAAAGTACACATCATGACACCCAGCTAATTTTTAAGATTTTTTGTAGAGATGGGATCTTACTATGTTGCTCAGGCTGGTCTCAAACTCCTGGGCTCAACGGATCCTCCTGCTGTGGCCTCCCAAAGTGCTAGGATAATAGGCATGAACCACTGCACCCAGCCTACAGGGACGCAATAAATTCTGTCTTAACACATCAGTGGCTTAAAAGAATTTAGTTGATCTAGACAAGCTCTAACCTTACAGCCTAACTGACAATTGGATTTTGCATTATTCTTAAGGCCAAATCCCCCACTCCTAGAAACATTCTATTTACCAGATCCCAACTCTTTCCAATCTGAATGATACACTTTGCCCAGCAACTTCACAAGTTAGGAAAGAAGTATTAGTTTTGAAGGTTGTTTCAATCATTGGCTCATTTACTTATTCATCAAGTATCATTTGCCAGCAAAACACTTTGTGTTAGGAATACAAAAAAATAACAATTCTAGGAGGCATGACTCCCCGTAATTGATAGTATAGCCTTTGGTGTCATGGTGATCTTGTGATTTAACCCAGTTTCTCCACTGATAAAATTTCAACAATAAAAAAGCTGCTAGCTGATTGGGTTGTTGTGAGGATTAAATGAGGTAAAGCAGGCAGAGTACATAATGCTTGGCAAAGAGTAATCGCTTAGTCAAGAAAAACATGATCTCAGGCCTTAATAGCACAAGATTTGATTAGAGCTATAAGGAGACAGAATTTATACTCTTATGTGCTAAACACAAAAGATATGGCTAGACATTAAGGGAAATATTAATAGCTTGAAGACATCAGAAAGGAGGAGGTAATAACTGAGCTCTGTTTCAAAAGATGACTTAAGAAGTAGCCAGTTGAAAGGAGGGAAGTCAGTAAAGGCAAGTGATGGAGAAGGAATTCCAGGTATAGTGGATATCACACGCAATAGCAGAGAGATTAAGAAATATTTATTGAGTGCCTACTATGTGCTGAGCTTTGCTCTAAGCGATTGGAATATGAGAGTGACCAAAACACAGTTCCTGCTCCCATGGGACTTATGCCTTATACTCTAGTAGGGGGAGCAAGTAGAAACAAATTTATGTCATGTACCGAAACATATATGCTATGTTAAAGTTAGAAAAGTGTTACGAAGCAAAATAAACAAGGGTAAGGAGAAAGATGGCAAAGAAGGGGTGAGTATTTCATATAAGAAGGTCAGGAAGACTTCCCTGTGAAGATAACATTTGGAGATAAAATCAGAAGGCAAGAGGGAGGAAGCCTTGCAGGTGTATGGGGGTGCACGGAGGTTAGAATTATGGGAAAGTGAAGAATAATCGCAAATACCCTGAGGCAGAAGCATGCAACAAGGAAACTAATATGTTTGAAGCGAGAGACTTAGTAGGAGAGTAGAAGAAAATGTACCTAGAAAGATGTCAGCAGCATGGACCGTGTAAAAATTTGCAAACCACATAAGAGCTTGAGTGAGGTTGGATTAAGAATGTGGCACAAATCGTTGACTTCCTGATGTTATTTATTAAGGCCCATATATTAGTTCATTTAAGCATTATGAAAAAATCTCATTCATTCTCAGAGAATCACAGATTATTAAAGACGGAAAGGGCATTCGTGTTATCGAGTAGGGCCATAAATCTTACACTCAATGCTCTCGTGCAATATCAAAGCAACAGCAACTGCACTAATGACTTAAGTGCTTAGCGAGTGCTTTCGTGTTAATCATTGTGCAAAAGACTTTATGTACTTTTTTTTTTAAATTTCAGTCTCAGAAAGAGATGATAAAAATAAGGCTCACAGAATGAAATAGCATCTTTGCGAGTGGACCATACAGTCTGCTTGGAAAATGCCAGGGAGGGGAAAGTCGCCATGCTGAGGATGGGGCTGACACTAAGAATGTGCTTCGTGATGACATGGGTCATTATGCTTTCTATTTTTCCCCTTCACTCTCCTCCCCACCCCCTTTTTTTGTGAAGTTTTTTGAAGAGAGAAAGAGAGAGAGAGTGTGTGTATATGTATATTTTCCCCAAATACGTGTGATAGGCATGGCCATTAGAGTAGTTTGAATACGAACAGTGGATGTGCCACCATGAAATTAGGGACACGGGGGCAGTATTTAAAGAGCCCTCACAGGGCCAATTTTAAATTGTCCAAGGTTGAGTGTAAACTGTTGAGTCTTATAAACTCAGAAACCTCAGGACATCCACTGTTCCATCAGAGGCCGTCTCACATTAACCAAGTTCGCAGATACCGAAATACAAAATCATCAAACCCATTTATTATCGTGCAGTAAGAATTACAATTGCTAAGGAGCCTGGAAACTCGAGCTCTTCATCTGATGCACTGTTTTCCTGTGGGCATGCAACATGCAAAGCTGGAATATCATGAGAAGATTGCATGGAACCAGAACAAAAGAATTAGATCATCTAAATTTATATTGATATCAAGCTAAAATTCCTGGTTATCAGCGACACAGATAGGATGAGTCCTCAGGCCTCACAGTCTCCCAGACAGTGCTCAGAGGAGCACTGCAAACATTCCCCAAGTGTTTCTCCACTGTCCATGGTGGTTTTATGGTTGAATTACCTCCCTTATTTTTTGTAACGTAGCACAACAATAAACAGGGGTCCCATATGTCCTGTTTCTTACATGGTGACACTTTAAAGATACCACAGTCTAGCAAGAGTAATTAAAAAACAATTCTAGCCTTTACTTGGAGCTTTCCCTGAACATTAATGAGGATCCAATTCTTAACCCACAGCAGGAATCCACAAAAAGATTTTCTTTTCTGCTTCTCTTCAATTCCCTCACAAACTGCAGGTGCCCTGAGCCTCCCATGATGTAATTACTTTTAGCTCCTTTCCTGAAACAGCCCGAGACATCCCGTCTGTGTAGAACCTTTGCTTCCCTCCTTCCCTAGCACACTGCTGTGCCCCGGCTCCCTGAAAGTGGCTGTTTACATCTACAGTCCCGCTCACCAGCTGTGCCAAATTGCTTTTAGACGGTTGGAGGAGCCAGCAGCGTCCCATGCCTCAGTCTCCCTCAATCTGCAAGAAGCAGAGTTCACCGAGCACCCTGGGAGTGCATTTGTTCTCACACCCAGCCTGATTTTCTCAGGAGTAATTTCAATAGACGACTCTCAAGGTTGAGTTCTGGCAGATAAAATTCTCCATTGTGTTAATATCTACATGTAGCATCATGTTCAATAAGGTCACTGAGGGTCTGGTCAAGGTCCCTTCAAGGTGACCTTGTTTTTCTCTGCTCTAAACCATTATCAGTAGATAATATACTCCGAATAGCTAAGGAAAATACTATTTTCTTCATGTTCGAGTTCTTCTTTTTTTTTATTATTTCGGCATATTATGGGGGTACAGATTTTAAGGTTTCGATAAATGTTCGAGTTCTTAATTGACATCTCACCATAGCCCCTGGACCTCCACACTCCGTAATTATCCAAACGAAGGGTCGGTTAATATTTTCCCAACACTTATATACTTTTCTCCCTCAGGCTCCATTAAAGCAGCAAGGAAAGTAACTTTAATTCATAAATGCCTGAAATCTTTCTTGAAAGAATTGAGGGAACCTGTAAATGAGTTATATAACCTTTTCTTTCATTTAGCTGCCAGATCCAATCTAGTCATCCACCAACGTGCTTTTGGCTGAAGTGTGAATCATACCAGTGTGATATTATACAGCTGGACATTGGGAGAATACACACAATCCTTCTTATAAGCAGCGATTCACTCACTGGAACTATTTTTATGGGAAATACTTAACCCATTGAAGTTTTTGTAGAAATTAAGTCAAATAGCGGCATTTGGGATCATTGAAAAGTGTTATTTGACTTCAGTGTTGAGAAGTTCTGGGTTTCTGAGCTCTCTTCCAATCCACTGCATGTTTGATGTCACATTATCTAAGTCTCCAACCTACTTTTTGTGATCTCAGTATCAAACCACTTTGGCCAGCCCATTTTATAATAGATCTCCTGTTGTTTTCCCTTTTTACCTATTTCTGACCTTGGGATTTATCTTCTTTTAATCACCTGTCATTGTTAAATGGTACTTAATATGTAGTAATATTTCTCCAGGCTTATACTATTGTGTACCAATTCAATAATTCTTCAAATGCTGCCTCTGTTTATACTGTCTTCCTCCCAACTCTTGGTATATGGATGGGTTTAGCTCCCCAAACCTTGAACTTTGTACAAAATCCTATGGCCAGCCACCCACTACATTCTCCCTGGTAATACCAGTGTGTCTAGAAGGAAATTTTAATGAAAGGTAAATTTTGTTTATGTAAATAAGAGCATTTTCACCATATAAACTGTGTATGCAATTGGAACTTTAACCCATTCATAAGAAGGAACAAAAAGGGGGTTATTGTTTGGTGCCCATGGAGTGAAATTAAAATCCTGCCTATTGCATTTAGCTCCTTGAACTGGTTGCGATTTCAGCGGAACTTTAAAATTTGTAAGGTCATCAGACATCACCTTGTCAAATTCTTTGCTTATGCATAAAGTTACACTTAAAAATCCCCAACAAATAAATGGTCTATTTTCTTTTTCCTTGAACACTTCCCATGTACCTTTCATTTCTGAAGAGCCAATTTTGCACTTAGGAAAATTATAGTCATGTTAATAAAGATATTAATTTAAAAGAATGATTGCTGGGGAAGTGATGGTTTGTGATCACATGTAATTCCCACTTAACTAACACACATTATTCTCCTTGTTGGATGCAAGCATCAGAGGTGGTGGAGAGAAAACTTCAGAAGTACGGATATGAAATATGAAGTTTGGGAGGAGTGAGATAGCATTCATTATTTAAAACCAGTAGCCTCAAACAATAACCCAAACTATCTTTTACCTGGATAGCTTAAAATATTGGTTCATATGAGTAATCGATATTTTAGCCATTAACCCTAATCGTGATCCAAATTGCTCACCAATTCTAAACCCTGAATTACAATCCTATCATCAGGGAATTCTTTGGCAAACTAGAAATAGCCAGAGATGATGATTATTTTTCCCTAATAGAAGGGTATCAAATACCGCAGTATGCATTCAAGCTAGAAAGACAAGAGTATGACTCTCAAACACAAAGTATGACGACGTCATGGTAATTAACAAACTCTTACACACATATATGCGCATGAATGCAATTTCTCCACAGCTAAAACATTTTGTATCGAAGACAGCTTTGGCATTACAGAAGTCCAGCCTGAAGGGCACACGAATAGAGAAGGAGCTATTTTAACAGGCTGAATCCCACTCCCTCAATTTCTTCACCCCCTCAATGAAATGGGAACACGGTTAAGCTTTTGACTTCCCTTCCTTGGAGGAGGGCCTGATTCCCCAACTTCAAAATGGCTGGAAGAATTCTGGGGTATAGACGCAGAGGCCCATGATCCAGCTGTTCTATAGTCTCTAGGCTGTCTTGCAGAGAAATTATGAACCACAACATCAGAGGAATGATGTGAGCTCAACTCCAGATTTGCATAAACTGAACATTAGCAAGTCCTAATATTTAAAGTGGGATAACTAAGTAAAAACTCTCTCCAAGCTGTTTGACAGCCTTATGAATATGCAGATAAGAAACCAAAGACTGACTTCCAGTAGTCTGTAGTAAATACTTCCGCAGGAATGTACAGCCAAAACACAGGATCTAAGTCCACACAGTGTTTTCTTCTAAGTACAACACTTAGAGGCAAGTTTTATTATAATGCACTGAATCTATTGAGCATTCAAATCAGCTGATAGCATTTTTAAATCACAGTTATTTTGGCATTTCTTATTGAAAGCAATAGAAGAGCACCCAGAAGTAATAAATTTGTTTGTGAAAACCAGCCTTGCTCATGGTTGCTGTACATTGTTGTAACTAGGACAAAATTATGCAATAAATTTACAGATGTATTGCCTTTATTGCCAGCAATGGCCAGCTTTTTCCTGTTTATTTTAAGCACGTTTATACATAGAATTGCTTACGTTTTAATCATCATTGCTTGAGCAAATACTTTAACCAAACTATTTCTACTAGAAGACAAGGCTCAGGCTATTTGAATAAACAATGTGCCTTCCTAAACCCTGGATTTGCAGCAGGAACTTGGGTACATGTTTTGACAAATTCCAGGAAATTATTATTTTTAAATGCATATCTCTGTCTGAATACCTCCCACAATTGGTTTCCACTCCCTAAACGTATATGGGGAAGAGAGGGAAGAGGTGTGTCAGTCACTCCTGAAAAACTAGGTTGGGCATATATTTAAAATATCTTTTTTAATTATAGGGAGTGGATGGGAAGCAGATTCTAATGTGTCCTTAGTCTTGGGTATAATGAGTTTGACTAACACATTTATAATCATGTTTCTGTTCAAGAGGTATTGAATTCCCTATCTTCTCACCCAAAGCTGGGATAGCTGTGTGATTATTAATAGATGTCATGTGTTCTGCAACTTGAGTAAACCATATAGAATTATCGTTTCTCTACCTTTAAAACATGAAACAAATTTGAGGATTTCCTATGAAACAAGAGAGGTAATCTATTTCTAAAGGGATGAAACAGGAGTAGAGGTTTCATGTATGTGTAGTTACGGGAAAGAGCAACTGCTTGGCAGTTCATCATTGTGTTCCTACAAAGGAAAAAAGAAAAGGAATAAAGTCAACAGATGCTTGAATTCATAGGAGCCCTTGTGGCTTGCATAGTCTAGCAGGTTTTAAGGCCCTACCGAACAGTGATTTAATTCCTGGATTGTCAACAGAATACAGCCAGGGGACAGAGCTTAAAAAGAGAGACTGGACTCATTTTCTCGATGGAAATAATAAAGAAAAAAAAAATATTCTCCCCTCCCACTTATCAACGTTCACCTCTGTATCTTTCCCCTGTCCCTGATGCAGCGATTTTGATAACACGTTAAACAAACAAGTGACAGAATTATAGCTTGGCGTGGACAAGAAATAAGTGGGAGTCCAGAGGGGAAGTCTTTTCTCCAACTGTGTACTCCAACTCCTCATTACTGGCGTGGAAATAATATGTGATTGCATCCTCAAGGCTACGGAAGTCCCAGACTGAACTTAGCACACAGTCCTGCTGCCTAGTAATCAGCTACGTCTGAGCCAAGGATAATGAACCTGGATTTCACTTCTCTTCACCAGGAACTGCGCTCCTCCCCTCCTATGATCAGCTCCCTCTCCCAGCTCCCAGCCCCAGCCATTTCCAGTGTGTTAAATCTCCATTAATGGTTTTATTACCCCACCCTGCCACCCAAGCTGGAAACCTTAGGAGTCTTCCTCTGTGTGGGCTTCCTGCTGACTCCTACCCCATGTCTCATATCCTACCCATGCTGCTTCCTAAACATTCTTCAGTCTGTTTCGGTTTCTTGAAATTGCCCCCCTCTTTCCCCTAAACCACCATATACATTTTTTTTCCTCCCCTTCGGACACTCTTCATCACTGCAGCCCATCTCTCCTGCACTAGCACAAGCTCCTCGGGCAGGGCAGTCTCACATTCAGGCAAGTCTTTCTTTCTTTCTTTTTTTTTTTTTAATTTCCCAAATTTTATTTTATTTTATTATTTATTTTTTTTTATTTCAGAATATGACAGGGATACAAATGTTTTAGGTTACGCACTTGAAGCTCTGACTCAGGTGGGGCAGAGGCAACTCTTTCTCTTCCTTCCAACCCACGTTTAAGGCGACACTCAAAAACGTGCAGAGGTTAACTCTGGAGCGAGACCACCCGTTTCTGTAGCCCACACCGTCACTTACAGCTGCGTGTCCCATATCACAGCTCTGACCAGCTTTGCCTTACTTTCCTTACCTTTAAAATGGAGATAATAGCGCATCAGGTGGTTGTTTCGAATGTTCAATGAGCCAGCTTCTTTCCAAATGGTAAGTGCTCCCAGCTCAGCGCCAATGGCATCAAGTGGGAGCTTATAAAGATGCAGAATGATGGATCCACCCCCTTATTCACGACATCAGAATCTGCATTACCTAAACTAGACTCTCAGGTGATTCACAGACATGCTAAAGTTAGAGGAGTGTGAGGAATTTAGCACAAAGCCTGGTGTCATTTAACATAAGTGATTACCTTACCGTTGTCATTCTCATTGCTTTTATTCCCGGTCTCTAACATATGCTATGTTTCCTGCTGGATTCTTTTATCAGCTCTGTACTTCCAGTTTTATTAAATGCATGCCATTTTATAGCGAATGTTTATTTAAAATTTGTTTTTTGCCATCAGGCTATGCATTAGTGTTCATCTTTTCACTGCCATATTTCTAGAACCTGGAGTGGTGCCTGGTAGACAGCAAGTGCTCAGGAAATCTAGCCAAATGAGCAAATCTCACCCTTGACTCCTCTATCCTCATGGACAGAACCCTGATCCAAATTAACACTTTTTTTAAAAAAAATGTTTTGTGTAGGTTGTTTGAATACCTTCTCAGTTAGAGTTTTTGTTTTCAGTCTCCATCTACTTCAATCCATTCTGTTTAGTTCCATTCATGAAGTGCAGAGGATTAGGCATATTCCCCCTGGTTAGGTACCTGAGCATCATAGTCCCCTCAGTACCAGCAATTCTAGAATGCAGGGGAAGAACCATACACAAAAGAGGCACGGTTGTGCTTGTAGAAGGCAATGAGCAAATTCTACCTTTTGACTTTCCTTCAGTACTTACGTGGCTGATAAGCATATTACTAAGTTTCTGTAGGCTGTAGATTAGCATTCTAGAGAGAGGATGACGGCGTGGGGGGCCAGTGATGCATGCTGGCCAGGGATTGCTACCTTTGAGACAAAAGAAGGAGTGCATCTAAGGACAGCATGCATAATGATAATGCTGCCAGCTCAGAAGTTCTGCCCAAAATTTTCATGGAGATTCTGGGGACCTAGATAGCTACACAGGCTGCGCCTGCTCCAGATGGTTCTCTAGACCCTCCACCTGTTCATGCAGAGTCTGAACAGCTAGATTAAGAGTAATGACTAAGAAGAGGTGGAGGACTGCAAGCTCACAGTCACTAAATGTGTTAAGTCTTCTAAGATGGTGACTCTACCTTTCAGGGTTCTGTGTTGGAAGTGGCAGTGGTAGAGTAAGCATACATCCATCTGCCAACCAGGGGCTCAGTGCTGGTGCATGTATGGATATTCATTCTGAGTTCCCCAAACTGGTAGTGATGAAGACTAATATGAGATAAACTGATTATTTATCCTCAAATTATGTGGCATTAAGATGAATTACACCACAAAGTCACTGGACCACACTAAACATCTTAGAGGGCACAAACACCATTAATGGGCAATGCTAGGATTCTTTTCTATTAATGCGTGGGTTGTCTGGAAAGTATCCAGCCATGTAACCATTCTCGTTATATTAACAATGGCTGGATACTTTCCAGACAGCCCTCGTATTATGCCCTCACTCTATCCTGTATCCTCTGCCCTAGAGCATGGAAAGGTAGGGAATTGGAAAAAAAAAACTAAGTTGATGAGAACTACTTTCTGAAAATTTAGAAGTATCTCATATTCGTACAGTGTTCTATTCAGGGTCTTCAACCAAGTCTATAATCGAATTATGAAAGGAAGGACATGCAAGATCAGTTCCTTTCCTCAAATTAATCTAATAACTTCCTGCTGCCTGCTTGCTCTTGGATACAGATTAGACTTTCATAATACATGTCGTTTAGAGACATTGCAGGGAAATATTTGGGGAATCCTCTCTCTAATACTTTTATCAGAAGGCGATGTGATTCTTCGTGACTCTTGATACACTCTGATTTCTACATCCCTTCCCCCATAAAAATTGATGAACTGTGTATTACACATTGATTGCAATCCATCAATAGCTCTTTTATCTGAGACACATCTCTACTCATCCTTTCTTGAGGATTGCCATTTCGTCTCCACTTCCATAAAGGAAATTGGGACTTAGAAAGCTCTCCCAGCTAGTCATTGGGAAAGGGGAAGCTAGAAGCCAGCGTTGGGCACATGAAGAAATAATTGTATGTACATGATGATGAAAAAAGGAAATGTGATTGTGATTGAGATAATGTCCATGAATGCTATGGTATACAAGACAGCCAATCAGACACAGAGAATACGGAGGAAGTTTCCAAGGCCTTGGGGGAACTGAGAGTGCATGAGAGGGAAGGGCACCTGGATTTGAGGTTCTGTCAATTAGAGAAGAGCTTCTCAGGAGAACCCCTTGACCATGAGCAGCCCCACTGGGCTTTGAGGGAGTCAGAATATATACATATTTATTTATTTATTTATTTATTTATGAAACCACTGCGATTTTAGCATTATTACAGAAATTAGCAAACTACGGCTAATACAGATATCGAACCAAAAGTGATTATATATATGAATTACTCTTACAGAAGAGAATTCTAGTTTTCTCCCTTGTTCAAATTGTTATTTCCTGATTTATTGAAATGCCTTCCCTACCATATATAATGAGATAATGAACTCTGAATGCTAATACATTGAGTCCAAATAATGCTTCTGATTTGGTGTGGTTTTTTTCCCCCATTCAAAAAAAATCCATTTGATAAAAAGGGTAACAGGAAAACACTTCTCTTGTTACAGGGAAAAGTACATAATTTAGCTGTACTAAAACAGGGAGGTGAATCTATGGCTTTTTCCAAGCCTGTTAGAATAGAAATTTAGCAGGAAGGTAAGGCGCTGGTACATGGGATGTAAATACCAAAAGCAGGGATTAATTATGTCTGAGAGATATTCCTGGAAAGCTGTTAATCCAATGTTTTTCACCCGTTGTCAGAGCAACCACTAGAAATGAGTGGACTGCCAATAATAATCAGAGGAGAGTGGAGTCAGGTCATGAACTCTTACAATTGACAAGTGTAAAACCTCCAAATGGAAATTTTTAAAAAAATATAACTCTTAGGTGCTGAGGCCAGCAAGAGGCTTGAGCGAGGAGAGGAGAGCAGGTCTCGGTGACAGATGGTAGCTGGCAATGTGCCATCCGATGCCAGGCCTGGTCACTTCTCTCTTCTCTGGAGCTGTGCTGAACCAGAACTCTGCTGTCAACGTGATTGTCCCAGCTGCCATGGAAGTTGCATTGTGGTCTTGTGATCATAAAAATTAGCATTTAATAGCTTCATTAAAGATAAACATGTTTGGACACTAAAGATTAAATATCTCTTTCTTCAATTATGATATTAAAGCAAATAAAGGATTTTAGTAGACAAACAAAGAACAATGCCAGGCATACAGGGCAGATGAGAGGAAGGGAAACAGAGAGGAAAGCAAAGCTCTTGGGAGAAAGAGGGTGTCAGAAATCTCTCCCAATTATAGGAGAGATGCAGTCGACGTAAAGCAATATGGAGGGCAGTATTGCAAGAACAGATAAAACAGTCAGACACAGACTATCAGAGTACTCCATCAGGAAGGAAGTCAGTTGAAATGTATGAACAGAAATATGAATTATTTCAGCTAAATCAGCAAAAGGGCAAAAGTTTTTTCATTGTAGTTAGACAATATGAGAGTCAGGCAGCAAGACGAAACAAAACAAAAAAATAGAATCAAACAAATGGCAAAATTTGAAAACCACATTCAAATATTCAGCTACATTCTTCTTAGAATATAACATTTAATTAATACAGATTTAATGAACATAAAAAGAAGGATCTGACTGCTTTCACTTTAAATTTATATAGAAACATATGGGGATTGGGCATGGTGGCTCATACGTATACTCCCAGAACTTTGGGAGGCCAAGGCAGGAGGATGGCTTGAGACCAGGAGTTGAAGACCAGCCTGGGCAACACTGTGATACATTGTCTCTACAAAAAATTTAAAAATTAGCTGGGCATGTTGGCACATGCCTACTATAGTCCCAGCTACTACTCAGAGGGAGAATTGCTCCAGGCCAGAAGTTCAAGGCTGCAGTGAGCTATGATCACACCACTGCGCTCCAGCCTGGGGAACAGGGCAAGACCTAGTCTCTTGGAAAAAAGAAAGAAATATATGAATGAAAAGAATTTTTGCAATATCATCTAATGCAATCTGGTGATTACATTTATAACAATAAGATAATAAAATTATTAATGTATAAGATATGATAAGTCTTACATAATATCCATAATATTATATATAGTATATACAATATATACTATATATAATACATGGTATATATGATATTCTATAATATATAATACCTGTAAGATAATATACCTAATATAGCATACCTATAACTTATAACACTTGTATTTTCTATAATAGCTATATTATATAATATATGTGTGCATTGTATAGATTTTATATATCGTGTAATATCTATATATTAGATTTCATAGTTTGTAACATATGTTATATAATTATAATACATAATAATGTAATGTTCAATATGTATAATTATGTTATATATTATATGTATGTATATGTATGCACATACATGTATATGTATGTATAAGCACTATGTATACATATGTGTATGTGTATGTATACATGCATATAGGCACTAAACATACACATATATAATACAATAATGTAATGTATTATTTTATAATTATGTGTAAAATATGTAATATGATATACATATTACATATTTTATATATTTATAGATAGTTTATTTACAGATATTTATAGATAGTTTATTATATATGTGTATTATATATTTTAGTGTAAAATATATAATATATGCATTATATATATCATAAAATATATACTATAAGTATATATAAATATATAGGAATACTATATTGTATATATAAAGTACATGCAACCTGTATATTATATATTATATAATTATAATTATAATTATAATATATATTATTATATATTATATATAAATATATATTATATAATTATTATATGTTATATAATTATAATATATTATAATTATATAATATGTATTATATGTTATATATATAATATATACAGTCCATATATAATATGGACTATATATAATTTCTAATGCCTACAATATATATAAAACTTGTGAGCAGTCTGTCTTCAGAGAGTTTAATTTCTCATCAAGTTGACACAGCAATCTATGGAATTTGGATTCAAACTTCTATATCTCACTCTAAATTTGATTCTCTACTATAGCATTCTAACAAGGGGGTTGTCAGAGATATTTTTCTGTCATTCAGTTATTAAAACTATTTTGTTCACTAATTAGTTGTTAAAGTAGTGACACCAGTGGTACCTAACTTGAATACACATTTTCACTATCAGTAATATAAGTAAGCTTCCTGTGCCTGAGTTCAGTGGTCCTGAAGTTGGCTCAGCACCACATCCCCTGTGGCTTGGGTATAGATGACCATCACCGGTTCTTCTATTATCACAATCCCTGTGACAGGGATCTGGGATGCTAGATATTAAAGAAGCAACCCTGGAGAGTTTGATGAAAGATCTTTAAGAAATTCTAATGAATCCCTCGCCTTTCTGAGAACCTACAAACGTTCAAGCACAATGCGAAGATATACATTTTTAATAATCCTGGAATCGGTAGCTCATAATGACTAAATATTATAACATTTTTTGGACTTCATGACAAGAATGAGAAGTGAGGGCCATTATAAAATATAAAATTCAGATACCAATCTACAACTTTTCTCTATTAACAGAGTTTTTATGATGCTCACCTTCAATAACTTTTTATTGGCATGTCTTAACATCTTTACTTTTGCCTGAATCTCATTTCTTCCAGCGTTATCTTCAAAGGAAACAGAAGCACCCTGAGGTCTCAGATTAAATTCACTTTATGTGAACAAAGTTTCACCTGCCTTGACTGCTTACTTAACATAAGAGAGTTTAAGAGTATTCATATTTATCTTTTAGTAAACTGTACCAAGAGAAATTTCTCCCTTTGGCTCAAAGTATGAACTGGAGGGCTTAGGACCCTTATTTGTACTAAGTGTCATGATGGCTGTGTTGCATGTGACCCCCTGAAGCCTCCAACTCTAAGGTCCCCATGGTGGTGCTGAATCTCTTCTAACATTTCTGAACACCCAGAAAATATTTGCACTGAGGTCTCTAACAACCTGACCCTGTCCTGTCCCTAAGAGTCTGCGTGTATTTTTCTTCTTTGCTGTAGATAGGGGATTAAAGCAGTATTGACTTGGATTCTTTTTTTGTTTGTTCGTTTTATTTTAAGCACTTTATGGGAGCCCAACATAAAAATAGCCAAGTCCTCACTTAACATCATCGGTAGGTTCTTGGAAACCATGACTTTAAACCAAACGATGTGTAATGAAACCAATTTTACGATGGTCTAACTGGTATTATAAACAAGGTTCAGTTGCTATGACATATTTCCGGTGGCAAAAACATCACCAAATTCCTAAATAAAAGCCCCAAACACTTCTAAAATTCAACAGCAAAATAAATCTGAGTTGTGTAATACATATATTTAAGAAAAATTAATCGAAATGAATAACATAATTATTTATAAAGGTGGCGTGTTAAATGAAGGAATAAATGTTTGCAAAGCAACAATTGTCAGGAGCTCCTCTCCTACCATGCAGTTTTAAAATAGTCAGAAATACGGTGGGCTCTCTGAGTGTTTCTGTTCTGCATAGTTTATTGTCATGTATTTGTATTATTATTGTAGACCTGGTGAATTTTTATTTGACGATCATTTGTATTCATTCATTTCCCAACCTACTTATTCTAGTTCAGGGTTGTGGGTGGCCAGAACCTCTCCCAGCAACTCAGGATGTCAGGCAGGAACTAGCTATGCAGGGCACACCCAGAACCACCCACGCTCACTCACCTGGGGACCATGTGGACACACATTGAACCTGACATGCACAGATGTGGGATGTGGGTGGAAACTGGAGCACCCAGAGAAAACCCACACAGACATGGGGAGAACATACAGACTCCACTCACAGTGGCCCCAGTATAATAAACTTCACCCTGTATTGTGTATCATTTGATGAGATTTAACATATATCTATTTATAAAACTACCACCACCATCAAGGAAACGGACATTTCCATCACCCCTAGGTTTCTTCATGCCCGTTGTCATCTATCCTTCCCTCCGCCTCCATTTCTAAGGAACCATGGATTTGCTTTCCTTCCCTACAGACTAGTTTGCTTTTTCTGGAATTAATCATACAGTATATTTTACTCTCGTTTTTCTTTGTGTTGCCTCTTTTACTTGGGATAATGATTTTAAGAGTAATCCAAGGTGTCTACTGGCCTGGATTATTATCTGGAATCTCTAGGGGATAATTTACTTCCAAGTTTATTAAGGTTGGCACCCAACGGCAGGTCAGAGATTCCCTGTTCGCCAGTCGGGCAGTGTTCTTGGGTTCTAAAGGCCACTGACATCCCCCCTCACACCCCCTTCATGCAGACTCAAAGCCAGCAGTGGGATGGCAAGTCGGATCTCCCCCACCTCCTTGTCCACCCGTCTCTCCCTCTGCTCTTCTCTTCTGTTTGCAGCTGGACAAAGTTCTTAGTTTTTAGAGACTCATGTGATTAGACCAGATTCACACAGATTATCCAGGTTACTCTGCTTATCTTTAAGGTCTGGCACCTGAGTGTGAAATTCCTTTTTCTCTGCTATGAAACATTCACGGGTTCCAGGGATTAGGGGGGTCAATATTTTGGGGAGGCCACAATTCCACCTGTCACACCTTCCTTCAGAGTTCACTACAGTCACAATCAAGCTCTCATCTCCATTAGACTGGATATACCTCAGTCTAACCTCAAATCTCCCCCTCCTTTCCGTTTGGGAATCCCACTGTGCCCTTGGGTTTTCATGGTCAGTGATCATCAATACGTGCCATTGTCTTAAAATTTTCCTGAATGATTTCTAAACCTTCTGGCTTCAAATGAGTCTGGTCGCCACGTGAGTGGTAGAGTGGTGAGTGGCTTCTTCTGCTCTGTTCTTGAAGGGAGTCTATGTTTCCCATATTAAGCATCCTTGGCTAAAAAGTGATGTTAGACCACCTCACTCTATATAGCCGATTACAAACCACGTCTCCCCCTTTCTCCCTGAAACATCTCAAAACATTCGAAGCACATGATATAAGATTGCACATCCATTATCCCTGCTTTTTAAAGTTTCTACCGTTACGTCAATCACTTTTCCTCATTCATCGAAGCTATTAGTGCCTGGGGTTACTACCTTTTTCCTCCGTATCATTTCTAGCTGAAAAATTATATACCCACATAGACAATCTGTCCAACTTATTGGACTCTCAGTCCCTTGAGCTCCTTTTTCTTCATGATCTGGGCACCCACCCTGATTCACCTACTTGACTTCCACCGTCAAACTGTATGCTCTTCAATTAGCAATAACTGTACCACATGCAAAATCTCAAGGTCAAGAGTCCCTCTGCTTGACTACCAACCTATATCTCTTCACTTCATTCTTTGTATCATCCGACAATACAGTGACCCCCCCCAATGGGACCTACGATACACGAACCCCTCTACTCTTTAACCAATTATCATGCTCTTCATTTTCTCAGTTCTTCCTGTGCTTCACTCAGATTCCATGTCCTATTGCCCCTTACCTATTCCCTAAACTTCCTACCTCTGCTTCCCTCCATTGTGTTCATGGCAAAACCCTAGTTATGATTAAATCCATCTACTCTCGGCCCATACTTTAAGCAGAGGAAAATTTTGAAAGAAACACTGATATTTGCTGCTGACCCAATTTTCATCAAAATTTCAGAGGCTTTAGTGCTTTCGAGCAACTAAACGCGTTTTCTTATTAAGTTCATTGTTTTGATCTCTGAAGCGACTGCATCTCATCTCTTCCCAAAATTGAGCAATCTCTCCTCTTCCTCAATCTAAGTATGCAAAACGATTTTTGTTTTACTGAGAAAATAAAAGCACCTAGAAGAAAATCTTCTATATGTGCCTACCAAGAAATCTATCAAAATGTATGGTTATGCACTAAAAAATTCGTTTGCCTTCATATTACAATGGATAAACTATTCTTGCTTTTATCTAAGACTAACACCTTCCCCTACATTAAATCTACTCTCACTTTTCTAAAGTCCCCTTTTCTGCAATTATTTTCCTTCTTTTGTTCATCATCAATTTTTTTTTCTTTCTCTCTCTACTGGATAATTTCCATTAGTACATCAACATGCTACCCGTACATTGTAACTTAAGTGTTTCTCTCTAATGCGTATCTCACTGTCCCATTTTACTACTCCTCTTTATAGCACAACTTCTCGAAAGAGTGGTTTGCATTTGCTGCATCTAATCTCCTTTCTCTCATTATGACTTGAAACCCTCTAATCAGATTTTTGAACTCCCATTCCTCTACCAAAACTGCCCTCAATGAAGCTGTAAATTATAAATACATTGAAAAATTTATAATTTTACAGTCCTGGTTAGTCTCAGTGTTATTTCACATAGATGCTCAGTTTGTACTTCCTGAAAATCTTTCATGCTTTAGGTTCTAGAAAACCATACCATCTTGTTTCTGATAATTCCCTGGCACTTCATGCTCAGTCTTATTTGACAAATCTTCCCTTCAACTCAACCTCTAAATTTTAGAGAGTCCCAGGTTCCAGCTCTGAGATCTCTTCATTTGTCTATCTACACGCAGCTCCTAAGTGATCTTAATTCAGTCTGATAGTCCTAAGTATGGTCTGTCTGGGAATGGTTCAAAAAGTGTTTGTTTCTATTTCTCCACACTTCTGTGAACTCCATATTTTTTTGTATAACCAATTGTTCAATTCCACTTGGAGGTCAAATAAACAACTGAAATATTTCAGGTCCAAAAGTGAACCTTTCATTCTCCTGACATGTACACATTTCTTCCACCTGTGTTTCCATAACAATAAATGTTACTTTTCTTCTCTTGGGTGATCAGACCACAAGCCCTTGTATTATTTATTTCTGAGATCCCCTGTGGTATGTCTCACAGTGTGAGAAGGAGGTGTTAGGCTATCGTGCCCGTATTACTAAATGTTTTTGCAGTCTTCAGTTTTCTTCAACCCAATTCTGAACGTGTTATTATATAAATTAGTCTTCTCAAGCCACCAACTATCTTTAGAAAATTAATGGTTCTCTGTTACCTGAAGGAGAAACCCCAAATATTTACATAGTCATTTAATGTCTTCTACTTCTTGCCCTAATCTTCTCCGTGAATTTCATCTCCTAATACTGTATTTCATAAGTCTTCTATGCCTACCAAATATTGATATGTCATGGTTTGAACTCTTCTCATATTCTTTTCTGTTCATGTTCTTTTCCATCTTGCAATGCCATCTTTTAAAATTTCTATCAATCATACTTTTAGCTTGTCTACTTTAAGTCCTAGCTACTACCAGTTATTCTCCATTAAAATTCTTAAGATGTTTTCTGGTTTCCAAAGACAATAATTTTCTTCCTCCAATCTTCTCCAAAGTTCATCACTTTGTATAATACTCATAAATAGTGTATTGCTTAATGTGTTATAACTATTTTTTGCATGTATGTATATCTATAAATACCTCCAGATCCTATAATTAAAAATTGCCTAAACGTTTGCAGGTGAAATTGTGGCTAATAATTCTCTGAATTCTTTAAAGTGCGTAGCAAAATACACTTACATCTATTAGATACCAAATAAATATTTGGAAAAAAATGAATTAGTCATAGACATCAATTTAATACATAAATGAAAAGATTTTACTCCCACAAATAGGGAAATTATTCTAAGTTTGGGGATAACAAAGCATATTAACTAGAGTGCCGCCAGTACAAATAAGCCATGCCAATTATTTTAGCACAGATAATTTAAGAACTGTTGACTAGGTATTAAAAATCTGAAAATTCAAAAGGGAATATTAAGGAATCACACAAGTTAGCAACTACAGGAAACAGGTAAAATCCTTAGTGCTAGAAAAAAAACGGAAGAGGTCAGAATTGTTAAAGCTCAGAAGGTTGTTGGAGAATTTCTGGAGCTAAAACACAGACCTTTAAGAAGCAGGCATGACTCAGTGGGTGCTGGTGTATCTTGGAGAGGAGACACAGGGGGTTAGGGAACAGACTTACATGGAGCACCATCAATTGGCTGGTACTGATTGGCTTGAGTGGCCATGATGCAGCAGGTACTGAAGGTATTGTAAAAAACTGCAAACCAGAATTAATTGATGCTACTGAACAAATTGACCCTGCCTGAGGGAAGAAGTATTGCTGGAATGGCACTAGAAAAAAAAACTTGCCAAAAAGAGAAGAAAAGGTAGTGAATGGGAAGAAGTGTGCTTTTCCTCCTCCTGCATTTGAGTCTCTTTCTAGTGTTCCTTATTGGCAGGGCCTACAAGAGAGCAGCTGGGAGGACTGAAATGTGGTTGGCAGAGCCCTAGCCCCAGCATTACAAGGCAGAATATAGAAGAGTGAGTTTGAAGCAGAAATAGTAGCTGAATTCCTGGCACACACAGACACCCCTTAACTCCAAATGGCAACTGCTCTCTTACAAACTACACTGAGTCAGGAATATAAAATGAGCAAAAGAAAAATCATTTAAAACAGGTCAATATCTTGTAGCATTTAGTGATGTTGCAAAAATATCCCTTTATTTTTGCAATATCAACACATACATTTTAGGCGGGACGAATGAAGAAACCACTGATTTTTATAGAAAGTTCTTAGACATTTTTTTTTAAAGTTTAATGAACAATTAATTTTAGATGTTTTTCATTGAATCTTTTTGACTGGCAAATAGGAAAATTCAACAGGTTTTCTGTTTTTCTTTTTGCATTTAAGAAATTCTTGATTATTTGATAGCATTATATTACTTGGCTGCCAATGTATTCTCAAGTGTTTACTGCAGCTATCCTTTGGAATATTTTCTTATATAACTGATCTACCCAAAGGAACAAGTGCATTACAACAAATCCCTCTGAAGCTTGCTCAGAAATTCTCTGGTCAAAGGAAAATATACTCACTAGACTGTATCTCTTCTAAACTGAATTCCTAAGGCTTGTCTATCATGTCTGTGGAATTTTATTAGGTGCTACCACTAAGTCAGGAAGATTTACAAACCAAGGAACAAAAGATACTATTAGATAAAAAATGTATATTATGGCTTTTATATTCTCTATTCCAGTTCAAGTTTATCAGGGAAAAGTCATGTCATAGTTGAATTAATACTGAGGAAACTGAATATGCATATCGTTTGGCCTTCCAGAAGAGATGGAAAGGGAGGGAATTAAAAACATAAATATGATTCTTTTAATTAAATCACATATACTTGAATCCCTGGAGTTGTTTCAAATGGAAAAATCTTTATTAACAGAAAAGCATTTTGCACCTTCCAAATCTCTTGCCACCATGTAAGAGGAACCCAAAGGAAAGGTTTTGCACCATAGTATGAGTCTATCATGGCTGACTCTGATGAAATTCTCAGTGCTTAGTAACAATATGTAACATAATAAATTATTCATCCATTCATCAAATATTAATTGAATGGCTACTATTTATAGTCATTAAATCAGGTAATTTAAGGCATTTTTTTAAATTCAAGAGCAAAAATTCTTTCTACTTGCTCATTCCATGTATCCTTTCGACTTTGATTCACACTAAGAATATATACCTATAAAGAACATTAAGGATCTCAGTTGAGAAATCAGTTCTAGCCAAGCAACTAACTTTAATTTGTTCTGATGTCCATAAAACCCACTCCAATTTCTCCAATTGTTAGCTACATGGTTTGCTACTCAAACAGAATAAAATGTTACCTTTCCTTGCCTCCCTGGCACCATGGGTGACCATTTGGCTAAGTCTGCCCAAAGAGATATAAGCAGAAGTGTTTTGAAAGGTTTCTGGGTAATCTTAAAGGTAACTGACTGCAGGGCATTTTTGTTTGTTTAGTTTTCTTTCTTTGTTTTTTTTTTTTAATTTTTATTTTTTTATTTTGAGTTTTTTGACCATTTTTTTTCTTCTTACAGCCTGAAAATAAAGAGCTATACCAGCCATCTTAGACTTTAAACATGACCTTGAGGAAAAAACCTAGAACTAGAAGGTTAAAACAAATGACCAGGGAGCCACCATACTAACTTCACAGTGATTGAATTTTAATATACTTTACATAAATAAAAACTTAAATTACATTTTATATGAATTACTGGTATTTTGAGATTTTCTCTTACAGGAAGCTGACCATAATACTAATTGAAAGCCAAAAATTAATTTTATCATTGTTTTGTAGAAAAGAAAACTATAGGTTGTTTTCATTCTTTTAATGTTATCTCTAAATATTAAATATAAATATTTAATCTAAACTTTCTACCTAAAATTATTTAGAGTTTCTATTTTCCTCTAAAAGATGATGAAAATATTGGCATGATTTATCCATTGCACCAAAATTTCCCTTTAACTTTTTAATGTTGTTAGAGATTTGGTTCTACCATTTTTATAGTAAATATACAAATTTGTTTTTAATTTAACAGCTGATGATTAATTAGATTTATCAACATTGATTTCTGTGTCCACTGCTATTTAGTGAATGCCTCACCTTTCTTCCTTGATGCAGCTTTCTTTTGACTTACGTCTATGGTTTCCTAATACTTTTCTCTCATAATTTGTATATCTGAAAAAGTTTTTATGTCACATGATCTTGAAAGATAGTCCAGTTCAATACAGAATTTTAGATTCATAATAATTTCCCTAGAAGTTTTTTTAAATATCACTTTATTTTCTTCTAGAGTCTTCTGGAGACATCATCTGTATATCTGTGACTCCTTTGAGTTAGTCTGTCTTCTTTTGCGGTATCTTCTCTCTCTATTGGTCTTCTATACTTCACAATAATGAATCCTAGCATGGATTTGTTTTTACTTATCCATCTTGATTCTTGGAGTTTTTGTTGTTGTTGTTGTTGTTGTTACTGGTTTGTTTGTTTGTTATACTGAACATTATGTTGGATGACTTTGAAATATTAAACTGGCACATTCTGGAGTAGACCTCACTTAGCCACTACGTTAGTTTTCTATTGCTGCTCTGACAAATCACAAAAAAAAATTCTGTGGCATGAATATATTATCTTGTAGTTGCGGAAGTCAGAAGCCCTAAAATCAATGTGTTGGCAGGGCTGCATTTCTTCCAGAGGCTTTCTTGCCTCTTTTGACTTGCAAAGATTGCCTACATTCCTTGGGTCATGTTCTTTGCTCTATCTCTAAAGAAGCCAGCCATGTAGCATCTTCAAATCCCTCTCTCTCTTCCCTCATCTATACTCCAATAATTACATCTCTTTCTCTGACTCTGGTCCTCCTAACTCCTCCTCTTCCTCATAATTACCTTTGTAGTTACATCGAACCCACTTGGCAAATCCAGAACACTCTCCCCATATCAAGGTCCTTAATTTAATTCTACATGCAAAGTCCCTACTGCCACAAAGTAACATAGTCACAGATTCTAGGAATGAAGACATGGGCACCTTAGGTTGAGGGAGGCATCCTTCTGCCAACCATAGTTTTGCCGTATTATCTGTTTTATGTAATGTTAGGTTTGATTTGATAAATTTTTGTCTGAAGTTTCAATCTGCACTTATAAAAATATCGATATTTAGTTTTCTGTTCTTAACATGTTTTTGTCTAGTTTTGGTATCAAGGCAATGCTGTCCACATAGAATGAGTTGCAAAGTATTCCTCCCTCTTCCATATTTAGGAAGAGTTTATGTAAATTTAGCATTATTTCTTTCTCTTAATGTTTGCCAGAATTCAGTAACAAAGGCATGTATGCTTGGAGCTGCCTTTGTGGGAAAATTTTCAACTACAAATTCAATGTCTTTAATAAGATGCAGGACCCTTCAGATTATTTATTTATATTTAAATGAGCTTTGTTATTTAGTATTGCTCAAGAAATTTATTTATTTATTTATTTAATTTGTTGAATTTATTGGCACAAAGATTTTCATAGTAGTCTCTTGTCCTCCTTTTATTATCTGCAGAATCTGTACAGAGTGTTACCAACTCTTTCAGAACTGTAATCTGCACCTCTTCTCTTTTTTCCCTAATCAAATAGGCTGTAAGTTTGTCAATTTTATGGATGTTCTCAAAGATATATCTTTCAGTTTATTAATTTTCTCTGTTGTTTCTACTTTATTTCTATACTGATTTCTATTATTTCCTTTTCTCTGTTCACCTCATATTTAATTTGTAATTATTTTTCTAATGTATTATGATAGAAGAAAGACTTTTTTATAGTTTTCTGGTATAGTCATTTAAAGATAAAAATTCTACCCCAACTACTGCTTTAGTGACATCCCATGAATTTTAATACATATTTTGTTTTTATTCTCACTTAGTAGAAAATATGTTCTCATTTCCATTTTCTTTCTTCATTAACCCATAGATTACTTAGAGGCATATTATTTTGCTTTCAAATATTGGGGAAGTTTCAAAAGATCTTTCTGTTATTGATTTATAATTTAATTCCATTGTGATAAGAGAAGATACTTTGTGTGACTTGAAATTGTTCACATTTATTCAGATATGTTTTATGACCCAGAATACGGCCTATTACAGTAAATGTTCCACATGCACCTGAACAAAATGTGCAGCCTGGTGTTTTGGGATGGAGAGTTCTATTTTATAAATTTTAATTAAGACACCTTATTAAATATATACTTAAGTTACCTAATTTATTGCTGACTTTCTGGCAATTGGTTCTATTAGTTACTGAGATGGGGATATTAAAATCTCTAACTCTTAATTGTGAATGTATCTGTCCTTGCAATTTTATCAGTTTTTTTCTTTGTGTATTTTTAGGTACAACTTAGTTTGTTTCATGCTGCTATAACAGAATACTACAGACTAGGTAATTTATAAATAATAGAAATGTATTTCTCACTGTATTGAAGGCTGGGAAATCCAAGATCCAGAGTGTGGCAAGTTGATTTTCCAATAAGAGTATGGTCTCTGTTCCCATGACAGTGCCTTGAATTATTTGAACATATGGAGTACAGTTATTATAATTGTTTTAATGACTTTTCTTGCTATTTCCAGCATCAATATGAGTTCAGGATCAGGTTTTTTTTTAATATAGATACATACTAAGTATGCATAATTTCAGAGTACTTGTGATAATTTAATACATTCATATAATTTGTAAAGATCAAATCAGTGGACTTGGGGTGTCTATCACCTTAAATATTTGTCTTTTCTTTATGCTACAACCATTTGAATTCTTTCTCCTAGAAATTTTGAAATATACAATAGATTATTGTACACTACAGTCATCCTACTGATCTATTTAAAACGAAGTCTTATTTCGTTTATCAAACTGAAGTTGATTAATGAATCAGCTTTAATGGACTGATTTTTCTCTCAATTGTAGGCTGCAGTTCACCATTCGTTTGTATGCTTTATACAATAATTATTGATCATTGCCATACTCTGCAGATTTCATCTTCTTGGGTACTGGATATTTTGTATTCCTTTAACTATTCTTGAGCTTCATTTTGAAATTACTTGGAACGATTTTGATCCTTTCATATCTGATTTGCTAGGCATTGCTAGTGTTCTAGTTTTGCCTCATTAATAAAGCAAAATTCTCCTGCATATTCTATCCACTGTTCCATAAATTTTGATGTTTTCTAGTCTGGCTGGTGAAAACAGGCATTATTACTTGCTCAGTGTGAGCACCAGCTACTGATCCCCCCTTGTTCTTTAGGGTGGTTCTCTCCCCGGCCTGGAATATTTCCCTCATGCATATGGCATATGTGCTGGTCAGTACTTTAGGGTCACATACCAAGAGGGGCCCTATGTATTACAGGTCACCAGGGTTCTCTCTCTGTGTAGCTCTCTTTGTCCTGTGAACTGTAAGTATTTTTGTCTCACTGGATTTCCAACTTGGTCTCCACTTAGTGAATCCACTGGGCTCTGCTTGAGTTTTCCTTCCCTATACCACAGTCTGAAATTTCTATGAAGTCAGTGAACTGGGAAAATCATAGTGTTTACTTCAATTTTCTTTCTTTCTCTGGGATCCTTGTCCTTCAGTGGTCCTTATAAAACCCTATGATTTAGGAAAAACATACTAATTCATTATGTTGTTTTACATAAGGAGGAAACTAGACTCAGAATAATTGATTTCTCTCCTATTATAAGTGTGATTACAAAAGCACTTTCCATTATCTTACCTGGTTTTTTACAGAATCTGTGTGCTAACATTGTCCCTAATCATTATGTGCTATATTCAGAAACTATTTATTGAAAAATGTCCAGACTTCTGAATTAGTGGGATAGAATAAGATCCACTTCTAGTTTTGTGTATGCAATGCTGCTCTGCAAGTTCATATTGCAGACTTTCACCCCATAGTATTTTTATGCATTCTTAATTAATTTTAAGGTTTGCTACTGTTGAAAATAAAAATTGTATTATACTCTGTAAAGCTTGATATACAATCTTGTAATGTATGGTCCAAAACAAACACCAAAGAATGATCATGCAGAAACACGCCACTCACTTCACTAGCCCCTTCCTTCTCTTTGGTCTTCAAAATTTATGTATCTCAGGAAGACAGAGATTAGTCATTGGTCGACTGAAGGCTCACACCTCAGGGCACCTTTCCAGCTATTTGTAATTGGACTCAGTTGACAACTATAGAAAAAGAAAATTAAGAACAAAATCCAGCATTTTCCTTATTTTCTTTATTTTTAAAATTATTTTCAACCATCTAAAATTTTTAGGATCAAAAGAAGGGAAAGGCATGCTTGAAATACTGGACTTTACTAAATTCAAGTACACAGATACACATACCAGCAGCATAGCTCCACTGCAACGCAAGGAAATAAAAATTTCCAGGCAGATTCGGAGACAATGTTCAATTTCTGAAGGTCAGACACCACCTGCGATGTGCAAACAGAGAAGTGCAAACTTGGGCTTCATTAGCTCTTCATTGAGGATTTTTATTTTTGATGCCCAAAGAAAATTTACTTTTTAATAATTGTAATATGGCTGACCTTTCCCAACAGCCTGTTGATTGATTATATAACCTTTCCGTCTGCTGTAGCATTGTGTGCCTTCAGCTTGTGTCCTGGGCACCAATTTAACTCAATGGGAGGAAATCAAGTGAGTTGACCTATGGAATAAGAACTGTAAAACAGTTGGGCTATTGGGAATGCCTGTAGTCCAGAAAAGATAAAAGAATAATTAACTATTGATCAAAGAAAAAGAATTCAAGAACATAGAGGTAAAAGAATAGGTATGACTGTCCCTGTGGAATCTCAGTTACCCAGGTAACCATATCTTGATTTTGGCTTATAAATCTCCAGATCTGTGTTTGGAAAAAAAAGGAAAGTCTACCTTTTTTAAAAAATCTATTTGATTTTTACCTGTGAGAAAATCATCACAGAACATGTATCATTTGAAAGGCCAGAAAAGAATCAAGCATGAAACTCATAATAGATGAACAGTACAAAAGGTTTCCTAGAGTGGTAATTATTGCTGGGAGGAAGGACTGATTGAAATAACTGCAAAAAAATTTTTTTAAGTAATGTCATAACAAGTTAGTAGAACTGTTCGAATCAAGGCATTTAAGATCTGGCATCTTCTACTATTATAAAAAAGAAAAGAAAAGAGAAAAAAGAAAGAGACTAATATTTTATTCTATTCTTTAAACTTTTAAACTTGCTCTTAGTTCTGTTTCTCTTGTATTTACATATCTTTTAGAAATCAATTATAAAATTTATACTGTTTTAGCAGAGGTAATTTCAAATAGAGCATAATATCAAATGTACACACTATTTTATTATATCATCCATGCACTGAATAAGTTTACCTGTTGAGACTATGCTACCTAAATAGAATCTCTGCCCTCAATGATAGAAATTGGAATTGTAGGAATTGGTTATTATGGGAAGAAAAGGGGAGAGGGACCAGCTATTAGGTTGTTTTGTGCGCCTAATGTCTTTATGTGATGTCAAACAAGTCATTTCATATTTCAGAATCAAGCTTTTTATTTGAGATGAAGTATTTAGGTGATTTAGGATAATTTAGAGGATCCATCTGGGTTCATGTCTAGGCATTTTTAAGAAAATTTATATATTTTTCCTTTCTGTGATTCTGAGAAAAATCAATTGAAAAATCAGAAAATTGGATAATATGTTATAATTCTCCTGTGAGAATTAAAGCTAAACTATCAATATAGAAATATTAAGGCTTTGAAAGAATTCACTCATGTCAAATTGAAACAAAGCAAAATATTCTGGCAAGTGAAGTAAAAGGTTATGGCTAACATTCCTAGAAACCAGGACAGGAACATGTAGGAGAAGTGGTCAGGTTGCATAGCCACATTCCTATCAAGGGTCAGAATAATTTAAAGTTTCAAATGCTTTAATTTTGAATTATCTTAAGTTTGAATTATTTAATTTTAGATTTCCCCCCTTTTCATCAAGATCTTTTGAATAAACCATTGTGGATGAACTTGAACAGTCTGGCTCTTTGTATTAATATGTTTGGGAACCTAGTCCTGCATCACTAGGAAGGTTTGTTCAGAAAGTGTCACATCTCATAGTGATGTTATAGGACCATAAAGCCTTTGCCAGGCTAGAAAGCTGATGGGGTATAGACCAAATTTAAAACAACATGAAGAAAGTGACTTCGTGACCTGAGTCAGGCTATATGGCTGCATTTTAATTAAGGCACGTCTTTGAGCTGCCATCATGTTAGTTTTCTCAGTTGTGGGTTGACTCCATTGCAAACAAATGCCACAGCAGCAGTGAAGAAAAAAAAAAAAAAAAAAACAGGACAAAATACAGCAGATGATTGTAATTCAAAGAATAAGTAACAGCTTTTGCCACCAAGTTTCCCCAAGATCTTAGCCAATCATTAGAGAGGATGTTGGATCTGAAAGTTAGTTACTTTGGTTTTCATATCAGCCATTAATTTAGTGATGTTATCTAATTGATAGATATACCCACAATACTCAGTTTTTATGATAGCACAGTGGGCTGCAGTGAGTATGTTAAAGTCTTACAGTTCTGTAATACAGCCTTTCTCATAAGATCAACTTCATTGCCTAATAAATAGATACCTACACAGCTACATTTAGGGCTTTCTTTGTATAATTGGTTGGAGCCTCTACATTCCACATGATATCCTCAATACCTCGTTGTGGCCGAAAGACGAAAGCCAAATGATCACAGCAGTAGAATACAGAATGAACCCAATGAGATTATAATTGAAGAAGATTTGCAGGTTTCCAAGGGTACAAACTAGTCAACCTTGTGCCCAGGCATAACACAAATGACACCACCACCTTGACCATCCTGGAAGTAACTATAGCCATAGATTGGTGTCACTTAGCCAATACATTCCATTCTGACCTGGCCAATAAATACCCAACTGTTGTGCTCATTCAGTGGCATACCAGTCCGTCCTTTGTAATCTAATATAGTGTTGAGTGTGGTACAAGTTTAGAAGTGCTTCCACAGTGCTATTTCTTTGGTTGCTCTTATTAACTGGGCAGTAGCACTTATTGCTCTCATCCAGGTTGGTAATCTTTTAGCCACAGGGTACAGTTATTGATTATAGCATCCTACAGGTCTATTTTGATCTCAGAGTCAGAACACCTAAGGTATTTCTCTGATTTTCATGAACAAACAATGAAAATAAAAGATTACAGTTTAGATGCCCTAACTCTGGGGCATCTATAAGATTCTTTTTAATTTCTTTTAATGTCAACTGATTTTCTTCTGTTCATTCCAGGAGGGGTTGTTTATCTTGTTTTCGAAGCGTAGACAAGGGTTGAGTTTTTAAGAAGTTTGGAATCCAATTTCCACAGTATCCCAGGACATTTGATTGGCAAAATTAACTAGATCATGAGTTTGAAACAACTGGGGCATTTATTATAATTGCCAGTCTTCATCTAATCCATTTATAAAGTTTGAGAGAGTATCATTTTGATGATTATCAAAACTCTCTTCTGATAGGACTGAATATTCTTTAAGTGTTTTCTCAAATCTTTCATAGTATGATACTACAGTTCCATCAAGACTTTGCTGGCATCGTTCTATTTTATTCCAACCAACTACTCTTTGGAAAACTAAGGGGATAGTGTCTAGTGAAGATTTGGCAGTATTATGAGCCAACTCACAATCTGCTTCAGGAAATTTGTGGAAGCCTTGTAAAGCTACGGCTTGTGGACCCGTACCAGTCTGTAGCCCGTTAAGGACCAGGCAGCAGAGCTCCATGCCCCCCCCACCCCCAGGGTCAAAAAATTGTCTTCCATTTCTATGAAATGTAGGAGGGGGAGATGCACATCAGGAGAAGAGTGGCAGGCCAGGGAAGCTACTTCATCTGTATTTACAGCAGGTCCCCATGGCTTACATCACCACCTGAGCTCCGCCCTCAACTGCCTCCTCCCTCCTCCCACCACCTCACCCCGTGGAAAAATTGTCTTTGATGAAACCAGTCCCTGGTGCCAAAAAGGACTGGGACCACTTCTGTAAAGGATTCCTCCAGTTTTCATTTGTTCTTCAACCTTTGGCTTTTTGACTTTCAGACACTAACATGTGAACAAGCTGATACAAATCAGAGAAGCTAGAGTCATAAATAAACCCCATGGGGTCCTGGAGATGATCTGAGAATTATTAAATTATGCCTTTAAGTTCTACTTTTGGCCACAGCAGGTTCCCTTCTATTGGATCCAGGGTATTCCTGAAATGGGGCCAGAACAACAGTAGAAGGAAGAGGAGGTAAGTCCAGACAAGGAAGTTCTGACAAAAGAAAAGAAAGAGCTAGAGGAGAGGGTAAGATTTCTCACAGTCTTTTACAATTCAGAGATTGTTTTAGACAATCTTTTGGTTTTTTTCTTGCAAAGAAATGACTTTATCAGAACCTCTTTTAAAATCTTCCATATAGAAGCTTTGCTTTCTGTTGAAAATAGCTCTCCCAGCTATTTTGTTTTAATTTAGAGTGTGCTTTTTCTAATTGAGTACTCAGATAAACTGGTTTAGGTAATTTGAAGGCATCCCATTTTGGCCACTGGAATTTGGGGTCTCCATGAGTTATCTGAGAACATTTTTCCAAATACTTGCATGAAAAGGTCCCATAAGTATTAAATATAAATCCATCTGGTGTTTCTGATGGTAGGGCTCTCCTTGAAAAGGAAGAATTAATTTTAGAAGTATGATTGCTCATAATTTAGTCTTTCCTTTTGAATAACCATTAAAGACCTCATGGGAATTTATTTTGCACCAGGCGTGGTGCTTGTGGGCATAACTCCTCAAGGTGTCACTATCGAGTTGCTTTTTCCCTTTTACATGAGTCAGTGGCTCCAAGAAATGTGGGCACATAAGGCACCAGGTGATTGTCCTTTTTGTGAGCCTACTGGAATGAGGAAGCTTCCCTACATGTCCTTCTTGAGGGACCCCCTGTGAAACCATTGCATGTTGAGGACAATAAGCTCCAACATTCCTGCAAGACCTTAGTTGCCTAAGGTGCCTTGCAGTCAGGAGAAACCGTGTCTCTTATCTTAAGCATTTATCCTGTCTTCATAAAGAGGCTTCCATTAATATTTATTTTGTTCACTGAAGAAGAAAGTTTAGATTTGCCAATTGAACTGAGTTTCAGAAACTTGCCAGTTTTGAAGATTATACATTTTTTTTTACTTAAGCCACAAAGATTCACTTCCTCTTTTTAGAGAGAAACTGTTTTTCTCCCTGATCAAAATTTGAAACAAGAGAAAAGGTTAAAAAATCTAAGGGGTGATTCCAAACAGAACATTAACCTTAGAGAAGAGTGAAAATCACAAATCCATGATTAGCAGAATCTCTAGAGAACAACAAACAAAACTCGTACCTTGCAGTAGCCCTTCAATTCCAACCCCATCAGGTTAAGAATGTGCATAGCTCAAATAAAGTCTGAATTCTCAACCAAGCCTGGGAGGAGTCAAACCCAAAAGGGGTTTTGCTAGTGAGGTCGGGTGAAAGAAAGTAATTCCAGCTTGTACCAGGGCTCTGACTGTTGGCAAAGTGACAGGGATCATTGGAAATCTGTTTCAGGTCTCATCTGGATTGCCAAAATGCCAACCTTAAATAATGAGATTCAGAAAATATGATTAAGTATAGAATTTAATAGAGTGCAAAGCTTGAGGATGGCCAACTAGAAACACCAACTCCAAATGAATGAGATCAACATTCCAAAGTGGAGAAGGTAAAAGTTTCACTCATATAGAAATTTTAGCAGGATTACATTTTCCATACAAGACCAGTGCATATGCCACAGCGATTTGATTGGTTACAGATTGCTACATTCCAAACAAGATTACTTTATTACTTTGTAAGTAAGGGTAATGATCTTAGAGGGTCTTATCTCTGGAGACATTTGGTCTTAATTTATAGGGGGAAAACAGTCAGAAGTTACAGCTGCATGCTGTATGACTCGCATTGCATAGCCACATTCCTATCAAGGCTCAGAATAATTTAGTTTCAACAGCTTTAAGTTTGAATTATTTTTTATTTGAATTAGTTAATTTTACACTTGTCTTTCCACCTTTTGGTAGCAGTACTTATAGGCTTCTATTGAAGATTTGCTTTCACTCCTCATCACTCCGTGTTTTTCTACTATGCCTAAAAATCCCACTCTCTGTGGCTACAAAGCTGAGTATGAGACCCTGGGTTGGCTACTCAAGAGTTCTCTGAAATTTCCTCAACTTGAAGTAGAGACATAGTTTTCTTTTCTGACTTTCATTGTACGTAAGCTCAGGGTGCTAGCAATCACAGACGCTAACCATATAGAAAAGCCAGAGAGAAAGCTAAATGCAACTGCAGAGGCTGTGATAAGAAACTGAAAAAGACAAAAAAAAAAAAAAAAAAAAAAGAATATGAAGACAGACTCAGAATTCCTGAGACTGTTTGAGATTATGGATTCAGTTTAGAGTGAAAACAATTGCATCCTTTAATTTGTAAGGTATGGCAGTAAATATCTCAACTATTCTCTTGTTGTTAACGTTAAAGCTTGCTTGAGTTGGGCTCTGTCACTTGCAGACAAAAGGGACTCTGACAAATATTAAACATTTCTCTTTTACAGAGAAAGCTCTTTGCCTTTTCAAGACTGGAGGATTTATAGTTTATGAGCAATATCTTTCTAAATTAAGCATCTTTGGCATTACATTAGTAAACAATGTCTATTTAGTTTCATGGACTCTTACTAACCCTTCCTGGTCTTTCCCAGTACTGTTGATAATATTCGTAATATAGGAAATGTTACCTTTATCAAATAATTTTATTCATCTATGTTGCTATAAACTACATTTCTTCTATTACTCCGAACTGGTGCATGGTACTCTGTTCGTATCCACCATATTTTACACATCCACTTTCCTGATGATGGATAGACAGATGTCCCCTCCAAATGCGTGCCACCACTAATAACACAGTAATAAACATCCTCAAACTTGTCCCTGTACACATATTATGTATAATATATGCATCATATACATATTATATATGAAAGAATTTTTGTAAAGTTTATTTATTTATTTTAGAGACAGTCAGGTTGGAGTGCCAGTGGTGCAAATTTCTGTAAGGTTTATATTCAGCAGTAAAATTGCTGGATTCTGTTCCTGTGTATATTTAGTTCCAGAGCGCTTCCTTTCATTGTCTACATTCCCGCTGCCAGTGTAGGAGAGCTTCAGTAATCACACATCATTGTAGGGAGTGTCAAGCTTTCTAATGTAAAGTGATATTTTATTGTTGTTTTAATTTACATTTTTTTCTTATTGTTAATAAGATTTAATGTTTTACTGGCATGTTAGCTAATTGGGTTTCTTCTTATATAAATTGCCTCTTCATATATTTTTATATTTTGCCCAATTATTCTACCGAGGTGTCTTTTTCATGGTGATTCGCAAAAATTCTTCAGCTCTTCTGTCAACGTTACACACAATATACACTATCATCTGTCCACTGATTTATTCAAGGATTTCTTTATTGAACAGAAATCCTTTCTTTTGATATAAACAAATCTCTCTCTCTGCCCTGCTTCACATCTCACCTTCTTTTTCTGTCTTCATCTTTCTGTTTCCAACTATCTCTCTTTTCCCCACTCCTTATGGTTTATACTGAGAGCCCACTTAATTATTTATGTGATACTACCCAGAAAAATGTTGTTCTAAATATTTTCTAAATGTTTTTTCTAAAAATAAATTTTTTTTCAAGTTTTTCTTACTACCTATATGTATTCTACTTTTTATATTTATGTCCTTATTGTGCCTAGTATTTATGCGATATTAAATAAGGAGCCAGTTTTTACAAAATGTCTACTATACCAAATGTCCCTCCTTGTTGATGAATAGAATTCATTTGTCATAATATATATATATGATAAATATTTGTTTTAGAGGTCTCCATCCTCTTACCTTGCTATATTTGCCCCTTTATTTTTCAATACTATAATGTTTTTATTATAAAGGCATTATAATACATCCTAATTTTTTGAGGGAAGACTAATCTCCTTTATTATTCTTTCAGAAATGCTTTCATTAATTACAAATCTTTTTTTTTTTTCTGGTCTCAATCTTCTATTTTTATTAAAATGTATGCAAATATATTTCACTTGCAAATTATTTTTTTTAATTTCAGAATATTACAGGAGTACAAACATTTAGGTTATATATATTGCCTTTGAACCTCCTGAGTCAGAACTGCAAGTGTGCCTATTCCCCAGACAGTGCACTCTGCACCCGTTAGATGCAAATTTACCCATTCCCTCCTCCCCTTTCCCCAGTTTCAAATCTTTACTCTTCCATGTTTACTTTAGAGTAAGTTTACCATGTTCTTAAAAGAAAAGTTGTACTGGAATTTTAATTTGTATTGCATTCATATTTTTATGTTAATTTGAGAAAATTTTATATCTTCCTAACATTTTCTTTCCATATAAGAACATGGACCTTATTAAGACTATCTTCTATATCTTTTATTAATGCTTAAATTGTGTATGTGAGAGTCTTTTTAAAGAGTAGTCAATTCCTAGATCCTTCATAGGCTTTGCTACAGTTAGGAATGATATCTTATTTGTATTATGTTGTTTTAAGGTGACTATTGCTGTTGTTGTAAAATTATATTGATTTTTTTTCCTATAAGGTGATCTTATATCTGTCATTCTTGATTATTTTGCTTATTTTTATTGTCTTTATTTCTGTATTATCTTTTCCCTTTCACTCTATATACTTATTGGTTCTTTTTATTTGTTTATGACGTATGTCAGTCCACTTTTTCAGAATCAAGTGTTCTGTTTAAGATGAGATATGCCAAAACCTTCAGAACAATGTTAAATAGTTATGAAGATCCAAGGCACATGTATTTATTCCCAACTTAAAGAAAATGCATCAAGATTTTCTCTATTAAGTATAATGATTACTGTACATTTTGGAATATAGCCTTAATGGAAATCAGGCTATTCTTTTCCATTTCTTCTTTATTAAAAGTTAGTACTAAAACTTTTAGGTGTGCAAATATATATTTTTGTTCATTAAAAAATATAAATTGCTTAACTCATTCTATGAGGATAGTGTAATCTAGATTATAATAATATATAGGCAACAAAACTATAAAAATATTTAGAGTTTATTTCACTATGAACATAGTTACAAAAGTGTTACACAAAGTATTTACTTTGTAAATGCAAGCTATGTTTTAAAAAGTTATTATGTAAAGGAGTTTACCCAGTTGTGCAAGAATACAAGAATAAGTCAGAAAAGCTATCACAGTAATTCACCACATTAAAAAAGTATTATTGCATCTATGTTCATGAAAGATAATATTCTCTAGTTTTCTTTTTTTTTTTTTTTCCTAATATCCTTATCAGGTTTGGTATTGGGGCAATGCTGGCCCTATAGAATGAGTTAGGAAGTAATCTCTCTACTTTTACTTTAAGGAAGAGATGGTGGAGAATTGGTATCATTGCTTCCTTGGATGTTTGGTAAAATTCACCAGTGAAACCATCTTGGATGGTCATTTATTTTTTGGAAGAGTATTAATTATTGATTTAATTTCTTTGATAGATATTGTTCTATTCATATCCCATTTCTCACTAAGTTTTCTCTATTTGTGTCTTTCAAGAAATTTGTTCATTTCTACTAAATATCAAATTTGGGAACATAAGAATTTTTCACAGTATTATTTATGATCTTTTAAATGTCTGTGAGCTCAATAGCAATTATCCTTTTTTTATTTACAATATTGTTAATTTGCATCTTCATTCTTTTTTTTTCTTGTTAGTGTGACTTTTGCAGTGATATTGATCTTTTCAGAGAAACACAAGGTCACAGCCTTGAGACATAGATGCAGCTTCTGTTTTTGATGATTTTCTCTACTACTTTCCTGTTTTCAATTTCATTGATTTCTGCTCTAATTTTTATTATTTATTTTATTCTACTTGCTTTAGACTTAAATAACTCTTCTTTTTCTACATTCCCAAGGTAGAAGTTTATTGGTTTTAGATATTTTTGTCTAATATATGTATTTAATCCAGTAAATTCCCTTATAAACTCATAAATTTTGACAAATTATATTTTTATTTTATTTAGTTATAAATTTGAAAATATTTTCTCTTGAGAACTCTTGACCCATGTTTTATTTAGAACTACATTGTTTAATTTCCAGTTATTTGGGGATATCTCACCTGTTTTTCTGTTACTGATTTCTAGCTGAATTCCACTGTGGTCTGAGAATATATTTTGTATAATTTCTGCGATGGTTCATTTTATGTGTCAACCTGCCTGGGCCAAGTTATGCCCAGATGTTGAGCTAAACATTATTTTTTAGGCATGTCTGTGAGGGCCGTAGAATTTAATAAAATAGATGGCCGTTCCCAATGTGAATAGGTATCATCCAATGCACTGACAGCATGATTCAAACAAAAAGGCTGGGGAAGGTTAGATTTACTCTTTCTCTCCGCTTGAGCAAGGCTAGGGCACTGATCATCCCCTGCCCTGAGTGCTCTTGGTTCTCAGCCTTCAGACTTAGACTGGAATCTGCACCACCTCCTCTCCAGATGTCAATCATACCATCAACTTTATTAGCCCTCCAGCTTATAGATAGCAGATCATGGGACTTCTCAGTCTCCATAATCACATGAGCCAATACCTTATAAAAATGTATTAAATCAATCTCTCTCTTTTTCCATATCTAAATAGTTAGACAGATCTTCCATTGGTTCTGTTTCTCTGGAGGACTCTAACTAATACAGGTTTTAGTACCAAGAGTGGTTCTAGAGAAACATAATTTTAAGAATGCATCAAATTGGTTATGGAGTTCATGGAATTGGTTCTTTAATCTGATTAGATTTAAAGACACTAACGATTCTATTTCCAGTAGTAAAGATCTGGCAATTGAGATATGCAAAATATCTGCACTGGATGCTCTTAATTAACCATTTATAAGAAATAAGGAGCAGGGAGACCTTGTATAAGCTTTCAAACATTTTTGGAAAATTAACAAATTTAATAAGGTTGGCTAGTTGCTCCTACTGTAGCTGGACAAAGTAGGTGAACAAAATGATGAGCTCAGGGGTTCAAATGTCTAGCTCCAGGTACCATATAGACAGCCTAAAGATTTCTATAAGTACCCTTTCTATAAGTACACTTGTCTCCTATAGCCATGGGACTGAGATTGCTAAAAATCAAATGCAAAATCAGAATACCCTCCTGCAAATGGTTGAATTAGAAAGCAAGTTGAACACAAACATGCACACACACACACACACACACACATACACACACACATCCTATTGGTTCTATTTCTCTGGAAAAACTCGACTAAAGTCTAACATATTAATTATAGTTATTTTAAGTTCCCTGAATAAGAATTCGAACTTGAGTCTGGCTCCACTGCTTGCTGTGTCTTTTCAGACTTTTTTTTTCTCTTGCATTTTGCCAAGCCTTGAAATTTCACTTTGAAAGCCAGTCGATTTGTATCAGATAATAGGAACCGAGGTGAATAGGCCTTTACTGTGTGAATTTATGTTCATCCCGCTATGAGCTGTGTGGCGCTAACATTAGCCACATTGTAGGGGCCAGATGATTCAAATTTTCTAGTGTTTTTGTTTTTATCTCTACAATTGACTTTGGGTTTCGCTCTGTATTCCTCCTCAGAGAGGGTCTGCGTCTTGCAGTTCTTTCAACTGCAATCCGTTGTTGTCATGCTGGAGCACTTTTAGTGTGGTGGCTAAGATGTCAAGGAGGAGATACAGTCTACCATCTTATGTTAAAATCCTGTGATACAGTCTCAGTCCTTTAATGTGTCCTGGGGCTGCCATCTGCACAAGTGTTTCTCCAGGAGTACAGCTTACCTCCTCTTAGGTGAAACAAGAAGTCTGTAGGGAGGTAGAATTTTAGGAATACTCCTTCCCCAGATAGGATAATATTCTGGTAGAGCCTTTGTGGACATTTCTCCCCTGCCATGACCATAGAGGATCTTTCTTGACATTTTCATGTGAGAATCTGATGGGGTTTCTAGAGGTAAAACCTAAGAAAATGTTGGGACCCCCTTCAAGACTGTGGCTCCAGGAGTTTCTCATGCTCATGCTGGTCTGTATACAGCCAATAGCAATTAATCAAAACTACCATTTAAGTGCCTCTATAAGCTTATGGCTCCAGTATCTTCTGGTCCAGGTAAATGGATCTCAGCTGTGATTTTATAGGTTTGCCTATTTCTCCAGATTTGGGAGTTTGCCCTCCAACTTCCATTCCCAGAAGGGTCTAGGAAAAGTCATGGATCATTAGTTTGTTCCTGTTTTTCTTGTTTTCAGAACAAGAGTGACAACTTCCACACTCTTTACATGTTGGAGCTGAAGCTAGATGTCTTCTTTATGCTTCTTACTTTTATTCTTCTTGCTCTACCAGCTGCTGAAAAACATGTACTAAGATTTTCAGGTAAAAATGTTGATCTATATATTTTTCTGGAGTGCCATCAATTGTTCACTATATTTTGAGACTATATTCTGGGTTATGTTTATGGTGGTATATTTCTTTTTTAACAGTATGTCAGTCTTTTTCTTTGCCCCTTATGATATCTTTGGTTCTCAATTTTATTTTGACAGAGTGTAAGATTTCTAACACATTGCATTCCCTCTACGTTGACCCCATACATCATTTTTAGTTTTCAATATCTGGTTTTTTAAATACATTTTTATAGGAAATGTTATTATTGTATTTCTAATTTAATCTGAGAATTTTTAAATTGATTCTATTTATTTACTAGCTGCTATAATAGAATTTATTTCTGCCATCATTTTTTAAAATATTTTCTCTTTACTTTCTTCTTTCCCCTCAGCAGATCAAGTTTCTTTGTCTTGGTTTAAAAAGTTACACATGTTGTTTTGTTTTGAAGCAGCTTTATTGAGACATAATTCACATACCATATAATTTACCCATGTAAAGACATATTGTTCAGATTTCTGTTTCTTCCTGGTTCAATCTTGAGAGGTTGTTTGTTTCCTGGAATTTATCCATTTCATCTAGGTTTTCTAGTTTGTGCACATAGAGTTGTTTGTAGTATTCTCTAATGATCTTTGGTATTTCTGTGGCATCAGTTATACCGTCTCCTTTTTCATTTCTGATTGTGTTTATTGGGATCACATTTCTTTTTTCTTGGTTATTCTTGGTAGTGGTCTGTCAATTTTGTTTATCTTTGCAAAGAACCAACTTTTCACTTCATTAACTCTTTGTATTGTTTTTTGGTCTCAATTTCATTTACTTTTCCTGTGATCTTCGTTATTTATTTTCTTCTGCTAGCTTTGGGATTAGTTTGTTCTTTCTTTAGTTACTTGAGATGCAATGTTAGGTTATTAATTTTCAGTCTTTCTTTTTTTTATGTAGGCATTTAATGCTACCAACTTCCCTCCTAGCACTGCTTTTGCTGTATCCCACAGGTTTTGGTATCCAATTTCTTCCTATTCACTCATTTCAAAAATTATTTTTATATCCATCTTAATTTCATCATTGACCCAATGATTATTCTGGATCAGGTTACTTAATTTCCATGTATTTATATAGTTTTGAGAGTTTCTCTAGGAATTTATTTTTGTTTTATTCCACTATTGTCCAAGAAGATATTTCATATGGTTTAAATTTTTTTTTAATTTATCGAGAGTTGTTTTGTGGCCTAACATATAGTCTATCTCAAAGAATGTTCCACATGCTGTTAAGAAGACTATATTTTATGTACATTTTAGGGTAGAATGTTCTTTAAATGTCTGTTAAATGTTTAAAATGTAATTGGTAAACCAGACATTGTAAACCAAATGTCTGTTGGCTTAAAATGTAATTTAAGTCCAATGTTTTTTTGTTTATTTTCTGTCTCAGTGATCTATGTGTGCTGTGAGTGAGGTGTTAAAGTCCCCTATTATTATTGGATTGTCTATACCTTTTCTTAGGTCTACTAATATTTATTTTAACAATCTGTGTGCTCCTGTGTTGGGTGCACATATATTTAGGATTATTATATCTTCTTGTTGAGTTGATCCCTTTATCATTATATAACAACTTTCTTTGTTTTTTTGTTTGTTTGTTTGTTTTTTACTATTGTTGGCTTAAAGTCTGTTTTATTTGATACCAGTATAGTGATTCTTGTTCACTTTTGGTTACCACTTGCACGGAATATCTTTTTCCACCCCTTTACTTTCAGTCTACAAGTGTCTTTACCAGTAAGGTCAGTTTCTTGTAAGCAGCACATAGTCAGCTCATTTTTTTTAAATGATTTTAACAATCTATGTCTCTATGTCTTTTAAGTGGGGCATTTAATTCATTTATATTCAAGGTTAATAAGTGAGTTCTTTCCCCTGCCATATTGTTAACTGTTATCTAGTTGTTTTGTAGCTTCACCTGTATAATTATTTTATACCTGTGAGTTTTGTACTTTCATGTGCTTTTATCATGGTATTGACCTTTTGTTTCCATGTTTAGAACTTTCTTGAGCACCACGTTTAGAACTTTCTTGAGCATTTCCTGTAGGATTGGTTTAGTGGTGACAAATTCCCTCAGCATTTTCTTGTCTGGGAAAGATTGTATTTGCTGTTCATTTATGAAGCTTATTCTAGCAGGATACAAAATTTGTGTTTGACAGATTGTTGTTGTTGTTGTTATTTTTTCTTTAAGAAATCTGAAGACAGGACCCCAATTGCTTCAGGCTTGTAAGGTTTCTGCTCAGAAATTCATTGTTGGTGTGATGAGATTTTCTTTACAGGTGACTAGATACTTTTCTCTTGCTGATTTTAAGATGTTTTACCTTCACATTGACTTTAAAATAGTCTCATGACTGTATGACATGGTGAAGTCCTTCTCAAAATGTATTTTCCTAGAATTTTCTAAGTCTTCTATATGGACGTCTAAATCTCTAGCAAGACTAGGAAATTTTTGAAATTTTTTTTCTCAATTATTTCCTCAACTAAGTTTTCCAAACTTTTTGCTTTTTCTTCCTCCCTCATGAATACATATGACTCATAGGTTCAAACATTTTACATAATCCCATACTTTTCAAAGGCTTTGTTCATTCTTTAAAATTCTTTCTTTGTTTCTATCTAACTGGATCAATTTGAAAGGCCATTCGTCAAGTTCTGAGATTCTTTCTTCTTCTTGGTCTATTGTTAAAGCTTTCAATTATATCCCATAATTCCTTCAATGAATTTTTCATTTCCAGAAGTTCTTTTCATTCTATTTTCAAATACCTATCTTTTTGGTAAATTTCTCACTCATATCCTGAATTGACTTTTTTATTTCTTTTTATTAGTTTTTAGATTTCTTTTGAGTCTTATTGAACTTCTTTAAAATTAATATTTTGAATTCTTTATCTGGCATTTCACAAGGTCAATTTGGTTAAAATCCATTACTAGAGAGTTAGTTGATCTTCTGGGGGTATTGTAACACTTTGTTTTTACATAATCCAGAATTGTTACCCTGGTTTCTTCTCATATGAAGAAACTATCTCTTATTATTATTTTTGAATTTTATTTTGTATGAACTGGATTTAATTTTTTTTCCCCTTGATGTTATGACTGTAATGTATGTTGCATAGGGTTGTTTGTTTGGCTTTGCCTTTGGGTGTTTTCCATGGCAAAAACTCTGTATGCATTTCTTGGTTATAAATAGCTTTAATGAGGTGGCTTTCTCAAATGCTGGTTGTAGTAGGGGTGCACTGGGCATGTGAGTGTGCTTCCAGCCTCCTGAGAGGCCAGCAGAGGTCTCAAAAAATTATGTCATGCCCAAGTGCTGTGCACTCGTGTCAGCAAATTCTGTACTGGGTTATGCAGTTCAATTTCCAGGCTGGTATGTGGCACTTCCAGCTAAGAGGCAGCTGGGGCAATTGCAGTTGGACTTTATGCTTGATCTTTGCTTACCAGAAGAAGCTCACGGTTGCTGCAAGCAGTAGGGTAGTCTATAGAATACACAGTGGCCTGAGCTCCCTGCTCAGCTCCAAAGGGGCAACGAAGCTTGGCAAAGCTGGACTAGGCACTCCAACCCTGCCCATGGTTTCCCCAGTGGCATGTGCAAGCACCAGTCCCTGACGGATGGTTGGGGAACTCCTGATGTAGTGCACCAAGGCCTCCACAGGGGCAAAGGGCACCTCCCCAGGGCCACAGCCTTGACAGGCAGAAATGCAGTCTATTTTCCTGTCATGCCCCGTCCCGGCACTCAGGATGCTTGCTGCAGTCAAACACTGCTATCTCAAGGTTACAGTGTAGCTAACAGTAGGTTACAATATAGGTAACAGTCATAAAAGACCTGCCACATGGTTCGCCACTTAAATGGCTGTGGTGCAAAGCCTCTGTCTTCAGCCTCAAACACACAGCTCCTGAGCTCCCCTCCTTTACCCTCCTTTCCATGCTGTTGCTCCATGCAGAGGGGGGAAGGTGCCCCCTCTTTCACACAGTCCTGGGTCTAGTGGCAACACTGCCAGTGGGGAGCTAGTTGCCTCTAAAACCCAAGAAAGGCCATCTTCCAGTGCACTTTTGCCAACTTCCTGTGAAAGCAGCCACAGCTGTATCTGCAGCCGTGGGCAGAGCGGGAAAAGGGAGTCCCCCTCTCCACACCTAGACCCAAGCACCAAAGCCACTCTGCAAGTGGGATGGAATTATACTCCTCCCTTGCAGAGCCAAGCAAGCATTTGTATGTCTGCCCGAAGTGGGGCTGCCACTACCTGCCAATAAGCTGGGGATTCTCAAGCTCAAGAAAGCACACACTTTGGTTTCCTTTGCCCCAGTGGGTGGGTGCTTCCTTGTTGTGCTGTGCTCTCACGTCCCTTAGGAGCAGCACACCCTGAGGGGTAGACCGCTGAGAACCTTGCCACTCCCCTGGGTCCAGCCAGCCCTGTGAAGCTGCCACCTTCTTAGCAGGTGCTGGCGAATGTCAGCAGGGGTCCCATCATGTGGAGACACAAGGGCTGAGGTTCCCTGGGCACAATACAGTCCCTTGACAGCTGTGCCCCAAATATGGCACCACACCACTGCCATTCAAATCCAGGGTGAAGGCGAGGGTCCTGGCATGAGTTTGCGATCTAGTAAGATGTCCTCAAGAAGTCCACAAATTGCAGCCCACACCTGTGTCTGGTTTCACGAGGGTAGAGGAGGCTCTTCCCTATCTTATTCAGATAATAACGTGTCACCATAGTTTCTAAAACGATGTGGATAATATATCATGGAAAGTCACTTAAGTTCACTAGTAATAGTCCTGCTATGTTCTTTGAAAATTATTGCATGGCATTATGTAATAGCAATTATAATTTATTAAACTGCTTTCCTTGTAATGTTAATGGACATTTCACTTTTTCCAGTGTTCTGTTGCCTAAAAGTGTTGAAATAAAAATCTCCTTATATACATGACATTTTATATCTATGGGATGTATTTTTAAAAGTGGTGTTTCTGAGCCAAAGGATACATATTTATTTTATTGTTAAATAGACATTTCTAGGTAGATTTCCAACATGTCTGTAATAATTCCCCTTTGTTGACATCAGCGATAACAATTATAGCTCTTTTTTCCAATTTGATTGTTATTTATTGATATCTTGTTTAACTTGTCTTTAAATTTCTCTACTTGATGGTTTTTCATAATTTTGTCAGCTTTTTAAATGTCTTCTTTCATGAATTACTTATTTCTCTATTAAATTATTTCATCTCTCATTAATATAAAGAGTCCTTTGTGTATATATTATATTATACATATTTCAAATATTAACATTTTAATCAACCATTAGCTCTACAAATATTATTTTCCTGCATATTTACTTGTTGACTTTGTATCAAGTGTTGCCTGCCGTACAAAAGTTTTTGTTTGCTTTTAATTTTCATATCCTCAAATATGCCAGTATATTCTTTGTTGATGAAATTCTTGTCATAGATTTTAAATGTAGTATCTGAGCCCTTTACACAAGGCATTTTAAAAGCATTGCAATATTTTCGATCTTTACCATATCTGTATTTAATTTTTGATATAAGTTGGATGAGGGTCCCGATATCATATTATCCAGATGAAAGTCTTCTGTACCAGGGTTACTTCTGAATTAATTTACCTTTCATCTCTGAACCCAATTACGTCCATGGCCATATATTAATTTTTTATGTGTTCTGGATCTGTTTCAAATGTATGTACTATGAAAAATACGATGCTACAATCATAATTATTTTGTATTGATTTAATGACAAGTGCTTTCTTTATGATACTTTCTAATGTCTGGTGAAGCATGTGCATTAGTATACTACTTTTTCATAATCCCATTTGTTCTTGGAAATTTATTCTTATTCCATAAGATTTAATAAAGTTTTATCCGATTTGTCCAATTCTGTGTATATTTTCAATTGCTGTGTTAATTTCCTAGGGCTACCATAACAAATTACCACAAAGTTGGTGGCTTAAAACAAAAGAAATTTATTCTCTTACAGTTCTGAAGACCAGAATTTCAAACTCAAGTTATTGGCAAGGTTGTTTTCTTTTGGAGGCTCTGAGGGAGCACCCCATGACATGTCTGTCTCCTATCAATAGATTTTGGTGGCTTTAGCGACCTTTGACTGGGCTAGAAGAGCATCACTCCACTCTATATTCATCTTCAATTGGCTTTCCCCCTCAGTCTCGTCTCTATGTCTGTGTGTCACATCTCATTATCTTTTCTCTTATGAGAACATGAGTCATTGGATTAAGGAACACCCAAAATCCAAGGTGATCTCATCTTGACGTCTGCAATTTAATTATTAAATGCATCTGCAAAGGCCTTATATCCAAATATGTCACATTCACATATACCAGGAATTAGGATTTGGACATATATTTTTGGTGGGCACCATTCAACCCAGTATCATTACATTCATTTAAATAATAATTTTAAGTGAATTGGAACTCATTTATCAAAGAATATAGTATAGTTTTATATTAGTTCAAATATTTTTATACCTTGATTTTTTATTATTTTCTTTATATAGGTCAAATGTCTATCTTGTTACCTTTGTTCTTAATTTTTTTTTCATATTTTATTATGGTAAAATACACTTAAAATTTACTGTCTTAACCATTAAGTATATAGTTGTATTAAGAATATTCACATAGTTTTATTATTTATTTATTTATTTTTGTTTTAGTGTAATATGGGGGCACAAGTGTTAAGGTTACATATATTGCCCATGCCCCCCTCCCTCCTCGAGTAAGAGCTTCAAGCATGTCCATCCCCCAAATGTTGCACATCTTACTTGTTGTGGTTGTATATACCCATCCCCTCCTCCTCCTCCCACCCTCCTGACACCCGATAAATATTACTCCTATATGTCCACTTAGGTGTTGATCCGTTAATACCAATTTGCTGGTGAGTACATGTGGTGCTTGTTTTTCCATTCTTGAGATACTTCACTTAGTAGAATGGGTTCCAGCTGTACCCAGGAATATACAAGAGGTGCTATATCACCATTGTTTCTTAAAGCTGAGTAGTATTCCATGGTATACATATACCACATTTTATTAATCCACTCATGAAGTGATGGGCACTTGGGTTGTTTCCACAACTTTGCGATTGTGAATTGTGCTGCTATAAACATTCGAGTGCAGGTGTCTTTTTCATAAAGTGACTTTTGATCCTTTGGGTAGATGCCCAGTAGTGGAATTGCTGGATCAAATGGTAGATCTACTTGTATCACTTTGAGATATCTCCATATTGCTTTCTACAGAGGTTGAACTAGTTTGCAGTCCCACCAGCAGTATAGCAGTGTTCCTCTCTCTCTGCATCCACACCAGCATTTGTTGTTTGGGGACTTTTTGATAAAGGCCATTCTCACTGGAGTTAAGTGACATCTCATTGTGGTTTTGATTTGCATTTCCCTGATGGTTAGAGATGTTGAACATTTTTTCATATGTTTGTTGGCCATTATTCTGTCTTCTTTTGAGAATTTTCTGTTCATGTCCTTTGCCCATTTTTTGATAGGGTTGTTTGATTTCTTCTGGCTGATTTTCCTGAGTTCTAAATAGATTCTAGTTATCAGCCCTTTATCAGATATGTAGCTTGCAAAAATTTTCTTCCATTCTGTGGGTTGTCTGTTTGCTCTCTTGACAGTTTCTTTGGCTGTGCAGAAGCTTTTTAATTTCATCAGGTCACATTTGTTTATTTTTGTTGCTGTTGTGATTGCCTTTGGGGTCTTCTTCATAAATTCTTTGCCTAGGCCAATGTCTAGAAGAGTATTTCCAACATTTTCCTCTAGCATTCTAAGAGTTTCACGCCTAAGGTTGAAGTCTGTTACCCAGCGTGAGTTGATTTTTGTGAGAGGTGAAAGGTGCGGGTCTTGTTTCAGTCTTCTACAGGTGGCTATCCAAAAGTCCCAGCACCATTTATTGAATAAGGATTCTTTTCCCCAGTGTGTGTTTTTGTCTGCTTTGTCGAAGATTAGTTGGCTATATGAGGATGGTTTTATATCTGGGTTCTCTGTTCTGTTCCACTGGTCAATGTTCCTGTTCTTGTGTCAGTAAAAAGCTGTTTTAATGACTATAGCCTTGTAGTATAGTTTGAAGTCTGGTGAATTGATACCTCCTATTTTTTTTTTTTTTATTGCCTAGGATTGATTTTGCTATACGGGGTCTTCTCTGGTTCCATATGAAGCATAAAATTATTTTTTCTATATCTGTGAAAAATGATGATGGTATTTTGATAGGGATTGCATTGACTCTGTAGGTCACTTTGGGTAGTATAGACATTTTAACAATGTTGATTATGCCAACCCACGAGCATGATATATTCTTCCACCTGTTTACATCCTCTGCTATTTCCTTCTACAGCATTTCATAGTTCTCCCTGTAGAGATGTTTTACTTCCTTAGTTAAATATATTCCTAGGTACTTTATTTTCTTTGTTTCTATTTTGAAGGGAATTGAGTCTTTGATTTGGTTCTCACTTTTACTGTTATTGGTGTATATGAATGCCTCTGATTTCTGTGTATTGATTTTGTATCTTGAGACTTTACCAAACTTCTTTATCAATTCAAGGAGTCTCTTGGTTGAATCCTTGGAGTTTTCTAGGTATAATATCATGTCATGAGCAAAGAGTGAGAGTTTGATCTCTTCTTCTCCCATTTGGATGCCCTTCATTCTACTTTCTTGTCTGATTGCTGTAGCAAGGACTTCCAGCACTATGTTGAATAGAAGTGGAGATAGTGGGCAACCTTGTCTTGTTCCAGTTCTAAGTGGGAATGCTTTCAGTCTTTCCCCATTCAGTATGATATTGGCTGTGGGTTTGTCATATATGGCTTATATCATTTTTAGGCAAGCCCCGTCTATGCCTATTTTGTTGAGCATTCTTATCATAAAAGCGTGTTGAATTTTGTCAAATGTTTTTTCTGTGTCTATTGAGAGGATCATATGGTCTTTGTTTTTGCTTCTGTTTATATGGTGAATTACATTTATAGATTTGCATATGTTGAACCATCCCTGCATCCCTGGGATGAAGCCCACTTGGTTGTGATGGATTATTTTCTTGACAAGAACCTCGATTCGATTGGCTAGGATTTTGTTGAGAATTTTTGCATCTATATTCATAAGGGATATTGGCCTATAGTTTTCTTTTTTTGTTGTTGCATCCTTTACTGGTTTTGGTATCAGTGTTATAGGGAAGATTAATAAAAAAAAAAGTTGGTTCTTTGAAAAAATAACCAAAATTGACACATCATTGGGTAGACTAATAAAGAGCAGACTAGAAAAATCTCTAAAGCTCCAGCAGGAACAATAAAGGAGAAATTACAACTGATGCCCTGGAGATACAAGATATAATTTATGAATACTACAAAAACCTCTATGCACACAAACTGGAAAACATGGAGGAAATGGACAATTTCTTAGAAACACACAGCCTCCCTAGGCTCAACCAGGAAGAAATAGAATCCATGAACAGACCAATATCAAGTACTGAAATTGAAACAGCAATTCGGTTACACACCCGAATTTTACCACACCTACAAAGAAGAACTAGTGCCTATCCTGCAAAAATTATTCCACAACACTGAGAAGGATGGAATCCCCCCCCCCCCAACACATTTTATGAAGCGAACATAGGGCTATGGTATTTTTGTTACCGAAAACTCAGCCCTTGTCCTCAAGGCCACATCAGAAAATGAGAACAAGTGATTTGTGAAGAAAGAAAGAGAGGTTTATTATTTTGCTGGCAAAGGAGGAGGATGGAGACTCCTGTTTGAAATGTCATCATCCTAATACTAAGCAGAAATAAATAGCTTTTAAAGGGTTAGTAGTTCTCAGTTTCAGGCAATTGCTGTTTTACTACAGGTGAGGATTATGATCGCTCCCTTTCTGCTGAAGACAATCCTGTGGTCCTCCACCTAGGACCTCCCTCTGCCACGTCAGGGCTGAGCCATCTCCTGTAGCACAAAGAAGAAAAGAGGTTACCCTCCCCCTCACAACCACTAGTCTGAAGCAGGGGTGCAAGTTTTACTTCTCAAAAAGGAATGGAGGATGTTTTAAAGAAACACAGAATATTGTTGCCCATCTTTTGAGGCCATTCCCTCTGCTACATGTTCCTCACTGTCAATATTTCCCTTCCATATCTATGGGACTAGGGGTGGCTATTCTGTTACATTCTTCCTAAAAATCAGTAAGTCCAGTCTAATTATAAGAAAACATCAGATAAACTGAAATTGAGGGACATTCTATAAAATAAGGGAATAGTACTTCTTATGAGTGTCAAGGTCATGAGAGACAGGGAAAGACTGGGAAGCTGTGACAGATTAGAGGGTAAGACTAAGAAGTATCACAGATTAAGGGAGTATTTAGCACATGATGATTAAATACAGTATGGTATCCTGGGTTGGATCCTGGAATGGAAAAGGACATGCATTTAAAAAGTGATAAAATTGGCTGGGCGTGGTGGCTCACACCTATAATCCTAGCACTTTGGGAGGCCGAGGCGGGTGGATTGCACAAGGTCAGGAGTTTGAAACCAGCCTGAGCAAGAGCGAGACCCCGTCTCTACTAAAAAGACAGAAAGAAATTAATTGGCCAACTAAAACTATACAGAAAAATATTAGCCAGCCACAGTGGCGCATGCCTGTAGTCCCAGCTACTCGGGAGACTGAGGCAGAAGGATCGCTTGAGCCCAGGAGTTTGAGGTTGCTGTGAGCTAGGCTGACGCCACGGCACTTTAGCCCAGGCAACAGAGTGAGACTCTGTCTCAAAAAAAAAAAAAAAAAAGTGATAAAATCAAAATAAAGAGTTTGATTTAGTTAATAGTATTGTGGCAATGTACATTTTTTTAGTTTGAATAAATGTACTGTTTATGTAAGATGTTAACATTTTAAGAATCTGGGGAAAAGATATGCATGAACTCCCTCTTCTATCTTTGCCTGTCTTTTGTAAATATAAAATATTTCAAAATAGATTTTTTAAAAGTGGATGTCCAAAGGGATACTAGGCAAAAGAAAAAAGAAAATGGAGGGAAGGAAGGGAAGGAGGGAGAGAGGAGAATGCAGGAATGGCAATGTTAAAATCAGATTCATTATATGGCTAAATACTCCGAAGAGAAAAAGAAAGTTATACCATAGAACACAGAAATATTTTGGGAGAATGTAAAATGTATTTGCAACTGTATCCATAAAACCACATAGAAACTAAAAATTAAAAATATAAGTTTTAAAGTTAATACAAATGCAAGCAGAATGTGACAGGTTACTACCTGTTGGTCACTCAGCGGTATGAGAATTTATTTTCAAGAAATAGATGAGGATTGAAAGAAGAGAGATGGGGTGAAGTCATATTGTTTTTTCCTCAGGCAGTTTCACGACGTGAAATTATTTTCGAGTGGCCTTTGTGCATTTTCTTGAAAAACACATGCTTTGGTTCTGGAGGCAGCTGTGACCAACAACAGTGTGTGGGTGAGGTTCTTGCAACTTCCTGGCTCTCTGTGAGTCAGCATCCAGGGGAGAGGTTTTTTGGGGGGTCTCTGACCTCTGCTCTCCCAGCTCTCTAATAGTTCTGTCGGTACCCAATTAGTCTTCCTCAATCTTGCCCTGCTTGGAATAGCTGACACGTTTTATTTTCTGACTGAAGTTCCCAGATACAGAGATCTTCATAAATATAAAACTGCACTGGTAGATTTTAAAAGAAACATCTCTTTCGGAATTGTCATATCTAACCAAAAACAAAAAGAAAGAAAGAAGAAAGGAAATAGATAAATTGAATAAAAGTATTAACAAATTCAATTTAATAGGTCCATAGAGAATGTATATATCTTGAAATTGTATTTCTGGAAACACATAAAACTATCAATCCTACAATTGGTATATCAACTAATATTTTGAAGTAGAGAATTTATAAACTATGTTATTTGATCATAATATAATCATGTGAAAAATAAATTAATGATAAAAACGTAACCCTCCAAAATATTGACTAGCAAGAAAATAAGGCACTTTCATTATAATAACTCTTGGCTGAAAGTATAAATTAGATATTTAATTATAAAATATCTAAAAAAGAAGAATTTAAAAGATAAATTTATATCAAATCTAAAGGACCTAGAAAAATTTAACTCATAAAATAAATTAAACAGATAAACACCTCCAGAAGGAAGATCAATACTCAACTTAGGAAAAATGAGAAAGAAGCAAAACAAATCAGTAAAAAATTAATAACAACAGTAATGGTACATAATAAACATAAAACCTAAAGCTGATGAAAGAGAAACAAAAGAAAAAAAATGTAGGAATGATGAATAAATCCAAAAGCTTATCTTTAAAAAAATAAGTTTAAACAAAATAGATAAAGCTTTTGTGAGACTGAGATAAAGAGACAAAAGAATTATGAGTTTAAGAACAAGAACAGAGAATAGCCAGACATATATAAGAGCATTAAAGATTGTTTTTAATTCTTTTATCCTGCAATAAATTATATTGCTTTTATGCTGAATGGGTTTTTTCCTCTCCATTTAAAGATAAGATTGGTCCATCATTTATTTCTTCTAGATTTTAAAAATTGTGTATATATGCGTGTGTACGTGCATGTGTGTGTGTGCATGTGTGTGTGTTTCTAACTCTTGGGCTGCTTAAAACACATTGTGATATGCGCGTGGTGGGAGGAATGTTATTTGTGTGCCCAAATCCATTCTCTCACTGTGTCGTAATGGAGTTGTAGCTGTCACATGGTCGTTCAGCTGTAGAACCCATTTCCAAGCCTGCATCAAGGTTTTTCCACATGACTAAGTCATCACCAACAGACGGTGGGTGGAAGTGGTGTGTATCATATTCAAATTCCCTATAGCTATGGGCATGCACCCTCCCCTCATGCACACTAGCCTCCCTTTCCGTGAGCCGGCACATGGATGTATAGCGTTTGCAATCCAAGTTTCAACCCATCAAGTGAAAGCAAAGTCCCAGGGAATGAACAATGGAAAATTAGTCCTCTGCCTGATTCTTTAACCACAGATTTTTGTCACTATTTTTTACAGTTATTTATTCTTTACTCTAATTACTATGTTACATAAAAGTTAACTGACTTTTTCCCAAAAGTGCTCAACTGTACAAACTGAATTTCCTCCTTTTGACTTCCCAGCTTCGGTATATAAAAATCTCGTATATTCTAATCTCTTTTTCTGAATCATCTATGCAACTCTGCTCTGTCCCATTTACTTTTGTTTGGTTAAGCACAAGAAAAATATGTGATCAAAGAGTCAGAAGATCTTAGAGCTAAGGGGCCATTTGGTCCATTGTTTCCCAGATGTTTTTAAAAAAAATGATGTTCTGTAAGATGTGAATAGATTTTTCTAAAAATGAGGAGTAAATCAAAGAGTTTCCATGGTTAATTAAGTTTGGGAGATCCTGTATACTTTTCTCTCATGAAGATTTTTAGAATGCATTAGGATATCAAAGGCTTTGTGAAATCCTGCAGTAACTAAGACTTTCTCAAATGTATATAATCATTATAGTCATTTTAAATGGGACACCTTTCAATGACTTGACAAGGTCTCGTGTTCCACCAAACACTAGGAAACATACATGGGATTTATGTACCACCCCATATGGTATCTTTTGTATCACATCTAACTCCAACTCACAGATGCCTAGTAACGAGGCACCCTGTGGAGTTTTGTTTTCCATTACTAGATTGTCTTAAATGGGCTATAAAATATAAGAAATGAAAGTTCAGTGGTGTTGGCAAATTTTATAATTTCTCACAGAAGCATAATCTCTCTTATATGGTTAAGGGGAAACATGCTCATTGCTTTTGATGGCAGAGAGTGGGTGCCAGAATGGAGAATAAATTATCAAAAACTCCTCAGAATAGGTGGTTTGAGATGCTCAGTCCCATGTAGATCAGAAAATGTATGGGTCCTGCAAATGTTCCCGCATGACACCCTGGCAGTGACAATGACAGCCCTCATTTGCTTGGAGGCTGAGATATGTCTAGGTGCTGATTCTCTTTGCCTGCTTTGCCCCTCCTCCCCGACCCAGGGGTCTCTCCTTTTCATCTAATTTTATAATTCATTTTTTTCTCCAATCCTCAAAATTATTTGTACTCTTAGAAGTGATACATTTTGTTTTCACAGGGTAGAGAACATGTGGCCACATGTGGTCATCTTGAGTGTGGCCTTTTGACTGAACCCAAATTTCACAGAAAAAATCCTCTTAATAAAAGATTACTCCATTCCTCCCATGGTCACTCCTTTTCATAACTGAAGCAGCTAGCCCATCACACCAAGACATCTTTCCTCCAGACCAGACATTCTTTCAATTATTCTTGATAGGTGATCACTTCCACATTGTCTATTACTTTCCTGATGTCTTCCTTCTGGTCCTAATCCAAGTGCATTCTTAGAACTTATGGTTCCATAGATCCTATGCTCAGCAAAAATACAGCCTTTCCTGAAGAAATACCACTGGAGAGTTACTTCACCCTACCTGTCTTTTCAAAAAATAATATTTTACTATTAAACTAGGCTTGACCATAAGTAACATTTTTCTTTGGATGTGCCTCATTATTTCTGCATAATTTTATTTGAAATACACATACTGTCCTGGCACACATGACATAAAGTTTTTTAATAGTTTTCTGTGGAAAATATTTCTCAGAAGTTTTTTTTTTTTTTTATAGACCCATGGGAACCTTAGCACTGTTGGTTGGCAAGAAGAGAAAGAACAAGTATGCCAATAAGAGAGTGCATTAGTTTTCTATTACAGCCATAACAAATCACCATAAACTTAGGCAGCTTAAAACAATGCCTGTATTATTTTACAGTTCTGTAGGTCAGAAGTTTGACATGGGTCTTACTAGACTAAAATCAAGGCATCAGCAGGGCTATGTTTCTTCCTGGAGCCTCTTAGGGATAACTAAGTTCCTCGCTCATGCAGGTTATTGGCAGAATTTAGTTTCTTACAGTTGTAGAACTGAGGTTTCCTCTTTCTTGCTAGCTGAGATCCACTGGCCATCATCTGGAGGCTTCCTGCACACCTTGGTTCAGGGACCTCTTCCTTCATGCTCAAAGTCAATAATGGTGTGTTGAGTTCCTCATGCTCTTTAAACCTCTCCTGGCCCTTCTTCAATCATCACATGCTCAGACCAACTCTTTTGCCTTCCTCCTCCACTTTTAAGGGTCTATGTGATTGCACTGGGCCTACTCAGCTAATCCGGGATAACTCTGGGCTCTCTTTCCTGGGAGCAATATCTACCACAAATCAAGGTGTGTTAACTCTGAATCTGAGATACCACCTAAAGAAGTTTTTCATGTAAGTTCAAAAATGCTATCTCAATGTCTGTATTTGAAAAAAAAAAAAGTCTGTATTTGTATTTGTTTTATTCAGAATACGGGTGAATAAGGCATAAAATATGCTTTATTTGTTCATCTCCAAGGCAGAAAAAGTGCTACATAGTCACCAAATAATTTCATTTCTTTCTGCATAGGCAGAAAAACCACACAGTTTAGCTTCAGTGTATTTAAGTTGGTCCATATGACTATTGTTGCCCGATAGTATGTTGGTAAATATAATGTGTGCCACTTCCAGACTTGGCCAGTTGAAAATTTAAACCTTCCATGAGTGATTTTTCTCTTTTTCTCCCTTTTGTTCTGTCCAGGGAGGAAATGTATTGAGGATGGTGGCATCATGGTATGAAAGAGCTTGGGTCCTTGAATAACTAAATAAAGCACATCATCCTACCAACCCCACCCGTGTAAGGGATGTTATGTGAAGAAGGAATACACTTTATGTTAAGCCTTGAGGTTTGGGGATACTTTGATATAGGTTCTAGCCCATTCTGACAAATGTCACCTGTCAAATGCTTGCTGAGTCCTTACTTTCCCAAAATTTTTAATTACAAATTGTCAAATAAAAGAAATGGGAAATTTTTACATCAGTGGTCCCAGTGTGACTTGGCTGCATCTGAAACACTTGGGAAAAATTTTCAAAATATATATGTTGCTGGTCCTAATCCAGCAATAGGGAATGAGTGATTCTAATCATCAACGACTTTAGAGAATACTAGGTCTAACTTTCATTTCGTCCAGACGAGAAATCTAAAAATCAAAGCTTCTTCAGTGATTGCTCTACAGAATGTTGGTAGCACAGTCAGCACCAGAATCCACATTTCTTGATTCTTAGCCCAGTAATGTTTTATTTCTTCCATATTGTCACTCTTAGGATAACTCATGAGAATTGATGGAGTGATAATTGAGAGGATATGTAAATTAAGTAATTAGAAGCCAAAATATTAAAACTATGTTTCTAAAATTAACCGTCAATTAGATTATAACTCCCCAATTTTATAGCAACTTTACCTTAACCCAATTATGTAAACATGAATGTCAACAATTAGACAACTTCATGTCATAAAAGATATTGTGTGGGATATAAAAGCTATGTCAACTATCATGAGCACGGTTTGTTGAGTCCCAATTTCAACTCAGGACATTTTGTGACTAATTCTTTCTCTTAGACACTCTTCACTCTACGCCCACTCCATTTAAATTTTGCTTAACCACAGGAATTTTGTCAAATATTTGAAAAGCAGTGATTGGAGAGAAATATTTTTGCTTTTAAAAAAGACACATTTGAATTAATTGGAAACTGAAAAAATGTCGACAGTTGTAGACTTGCTGTCGAGTAAGTGAGAAGACTATGTTGATGGCAACTGAGAAAAGAGTCAGCAAAAGCATCCAAGCTAACCCACCTGCTCTCACCAGGCATGTTTTTAATGATTGTTTTGTCAAATATAAGACTTCTTGACAGTGATCCCAAGTAAAATACATATTTTTTTCCAATAACAGGAGTTGCTTATGAAAAAGAATTCCCACCCCTTACCACCTACACTAAACTCATCAACTAGAAGTAAATTAAGAGCCTGTTTAAAGTAACCCAAGTTAATAAAGTTTACACATAACACACACACATGCACACATGTAAAGCAATTCATTTAAACCTTGACGGCAATATTCCCCTTTTGTTTTCTGTCAATACAGAGATGTGAAACCTACTTAAATTATTAGCCAGATTAAAATTTTACTTCCCCTTTTTACCTATGTTTATCAAATTAAGTGGGTGAATAGAGTTCAAGAAATTGCATTATCCCCAATAGAAGAAAATGAGAAAGGGTGTGAAATGGGTTGGGGATGGCAGAAAAAGATTATATAAAATTACAGTTCTTCTGTGTTTCTGACTGCTGGTCACAGCCAGAATGTGTCTAGAGAGAGGTCTCACTTGTGAAACTAGTCATGTGGAAAATGACTAGTTTTATTAAAAATAGCAGTAATGAAAAACATGTCCCTACTATCAAGTATACAATAATACAGCTCTAAACTGTGAGCATGGGTCTGGTGCTCTAGCCATCGACAGGCTTGGAATTGTGTCATGTTTTGTTCAAACCGACTTAGAGTTTAACCAAAGCAGTCACATGGTACTAAGTTTATATAAAAAAAAAGTAGTCACTGATTTTTATTAATTTTTTACATGTTAATTTCAGAATATTATGGGGGTACAAAAGTTTTGGTTACATAAATTGCTTTTGTACCATCTGAGTGGAAGTTATAAGTATGCCCATCACCCAAATAGTGCAAATTGTAACCATTAGGTGTAAATTTACCCATACCCTTTTCCACCCTCCCACCTGCTTGATTTCCAATGAATGTTATTTTGATATGTGCACATAAGTGTTCATCAATTAGTTCCAACTTAATGGAAAGTACATGTGGCATCTATTTTTCCATTCTTATGATACTTCACTTACAAGAATGGTCTCCAGTTCAATTCAGATTAATACAAGAGGTATTAGTTCACCATTTTTGATGGCTGAGTAGTACTCCATAGTATACAAATAGCACATTTTATTAACCACCCATTTATTGATGGGCACTTGAGTTGTTTCCACATCCTTGCAATTATGAATTATGCTGCTATAAACATTTGAGTACGCGTATCTTTTTATAAACAGTCCTTTTTTCCTTTGGGTAAATACCAGTAGTGGGATTGCTGGATCAAATGGTAGGTCTACATTTAGTTCCTTGAGGTATCTCCATACTACCTTCCATAATGGCTGTACTAGTTTGTAGTAACATCAACAGTGTATGAGTGTTTCTATCTCTCTGCATCCACACCAGCATTTGTTGTTTTGGAACTTTTTGATAAAACCTAAAGCATAAAACTAACTATAAGAATTCTTGAACAAAATGTTGGAAAAACTCTTATAGACATGGGCCTAGGCAAATAATTTATAAAGAAGGCCCCCAAAACAATCACAGCAACAATAAAAATAACTAAATGATACCTGATTAAATTGAAAAGCTTCTGCACAGCCAAGGAAACAATCATTAGAGCAAATAGACAACTTAAAGAATGGGATAAAGTATTCATATGGTATACATCTGATAAGGGGCTAATAACCAGAATCTACAAAGAACTCAAGCAAATCAAAAAGAAAATAAAAATCCAACAACCCCATTAAAAAATGGGCAAACGACATAAACATAAAGATGATAAACTAAAAAGATGATCATCAAAAGATGATAAACTAATATCCAGCAAACATGAAAAAATGCTCAACATCTCTAACCATCAGGGAAATACAAATCAAACCATAGTGAGATAGTGCTTAATTTCAGTGAGAACATGTAAGCTTTTAATCATGTATTTTAATAGACAATTGTTGATTAATTTACTAAAATTTAAAATCTTTCTTATGTTTTTAGATTAAGAAGGAAAAAGACATAGAATGTCTGGTATTTTTGTCTTCAACATTCTGCTTGGAAGACCTCTACTTTAGTATAACTATCAATTATCGAACATGTTTATTTTTAGAAAATAACATAGGTAATGAAAAAATACACTAGACGATTCCTGTCGGATAATGACGGCTGTCTAAATACAAGTTTCTTCAGCTATTCTCCACAAACTACAGATCGACAAGGTGAACAAATAAAATCACACAGGCTTACATATAAACAGTACAATAATGAGAGAGAGGATAGCATAAACTTCAATTTACGGATGAGTTGGGAAAAAACTGCCTGAAGCCATTACAGATACTTTGCTAGAATAGATTAGCAGGAAACAACAGTATGAAAAGAGGGGTCCTAGCATTGTTTGAATCCAAGTAAAATTACTCTCGTAAGAAGTAATATCATGGTTTGGAAATACTGAGAATGGTTTCCTGACAGTTCTAGAATGGGCACAACTAATCTCTGGTGGAAAAAAATCAATCAGTCTGGATGGAGGTAGGGATTGCCTGAGAAAGGTCATGAGTGAGATTTCTGGGGTCGTGATAATGTGCTTTATTTTGAATAACTGGCTAGGTTACATTTTTATTCAACAATGTACTAATATCCAGAATATACAAGGAACTCAAACAACTCAACAGCAAAAAAAAAAAAAAAAGAAACAATTTCATTAAAAAGTGGAAACTGAATAGTCATTTTTCAAAATAAGACATACAAATGGATAACTTGTATATGGAAAACGTGCTCTATATCATTAATCAAAAAGGAAATGCAAATTGAAACCACGTTGAGCTATCATCTTACCCAGTTAGAATGTCTATACCAAAAAGATAAAATATAACAAATGCTGGCAAGGATGCAGAGCAAAGGGAACCCTTGTCCACTATTAGTGGGAATGGAAATTTGTACAGCCATTATGGAAAACAGTATGGAAGTTTTTCAAAACACTAAAAGTAGAACTACCATATGATCCATAAATCCCTGGGTATTTATTCAAAGGAAAGGAAATCAGTATATCACAGGGATACCTGTACCCCCATGTTTATTGAAGCACTACTCATAATACCAAAGATATGTTATTAACCTAAGTATCTATCAACAGAGGAATGGATAAAGAAAATGTGGTATATATAAACAATGGAATGCTATTTGGCCATAAAAAAGAATGAAATCCTATCATTTGCAGCTACAGGGATGGAATTGGAGGTCATTGTGTTAAGTAAAATAAACCAAGCACAGTAAGACAAATATCTCATGTTCTCACTCATATGTGAGATCTAAGAAATTTATTCTCATGGAGGTAGAGTAGAATGATAGTTACCAAAGCCCAGGAAACGTGTAGGGGTGGATGGGTGAGAATGAAGCAAGGTTGGTTAATGGGTGCAAACACACAGTTAGATAACAGGCATAAGTTTTAATGTTTGATAGCAGAGTAGGGTGACTACAGTTAACAAAAATGTATTGCATATTTCAAAAGAGTTAGAAGAAAGGACTTGAGATGTTCCCGACACATAAAAATGATAAATACTTAGTGATGGAGTACGTACATATCCTGACTTAATCATTACACAATCTATGCATGTAACAAAATATCACATGTACACAATAAATATGTACAAATATTATGTTTTCAAAAATATTTTAAAATAATAGATTTGAGTTTTCTATAGTTTGTCATCATCAAATTTTCCCCATTTATTCACGCTTTACCTCCTAAAGCAAACCTGAAAGATCTTGAAGGAATTTCAAACATGTTTTCATTTGCTTATTTGATTTCACTTTTTATTATTAATATGTTGTACCTAAATAATACTTTTTATTTTTATTTGCAAAAAGCTAGTACTTTTCTTCCATCACTTCCATTTTGTTTTTTAAATGTCTCTGCAAGTGTCATGGTCTCACTGAGTTATTAGAGTTTATTGACAAAAGAGACCTAGGTTCATTTCCATATTAATATCAAAAAATACTTTTTAATATTAGTATTATAAATATAACATGCAATTAGCAAGTTAACTGCAGCTATTGCAAATAACTATGAATAGAGTCATACCACTTTCTCCACTGGAAGACTTATTGCCTGCATTCTTTGGGGAAAACCTCTTCTGTTCCACTACTTGATTTTTTTTTTATATTGTTCTAAATTTTTTAATTATTATTTTACTGGCTTAAAATTTTGCATTTCAAGTTTTACAGTTATGTCAGAAATATGTTTATTGTGGAAAATATAGTTTGAATTTGATGCATTTGAGAAAAGGTCAATGAAGAAAAACACTAAAGCCATGCTTACACACACACAGAGATTTCACCAAATGTTTAAGTACTTTTATATTTTAAAAAGCCACATTTTCACTATAAATTTTCATTACTTACATCCCAATTTATATCTGTTTGTTTTTCTTTCCTTCCGGAGAGTGCAGGCCTTATAAGCACAGTGTCATATAATTCTTGGTTACTACTCTAGCCCCACTGAGTAGAATTTTACTGAACAAAAAAAAATAAGCACTAAATAAATATTTTTGAAGAACTAAGTGCGCAACTGAACAAGTGAAAATAGGTGTCTGGATGCCCAATTTTTATTTTTCTGTGGGCTTTTGATACTCAAGGAGATAATTCTTTGTCCTAATATTATATAAAAAAAGCTATCCCTAACTAATATCTAAATAAATAAATTACAAACATGAATAGAATTCCTAAAATGTCCAAACATTACAACAATGTTCACCCAGATTATATCTTAAGGAAAATTTTAAAGAAAGCTAATTTAATGAATTAATTAGAATGATTTTTTTAATGGTCCATCAATTTTGCTACAGCCAATGAATGTTTTGAAGTATTTTTAAACACTTGAAAAATCATGTTCTTTTAGGTAATTTAATCATTCCACTATCAGTCCCATTTATACAATTAATTTCCTTAGGAAGGAAAATAATTCATAAAAAGAGAAAACTTAACTTTAAGCAAAGTGGTTCAAATTGGAACATATTCTGACTTACATAAGAAATTATTACAGAATTTTATATAAAGAAGTCAACTAAAGCATGAAAAGATCCCCTAATTCCTTTATTTGAAACAAAAACAAAGTTATAGTTATACCTGACTTCCAGAGTTACAAAGATCAAATGAGATGGTATAATTGAATAAGCTTTAGATAAAAAAAAAAAAAAAAAAAAAAAAAAAACTTTATATGTATGAAGTAGCTGTTGCAATTGATAACAATTTTTCACAAAACTGGTTTGTATTTTGAACACCAACCTCTCTAAAATTCACTATATACCATTCCAAATTTAATTCAACCACTCTGTAGCTTCAGTTGCCTTTCATAATTCATAAAACAAGCCAGTTTTCTCACTCTTTGGTCTACTTGGCGACGTAAGAAGCAGCTATAATTTTAAACCAATCCTTTAAAAAGTGGGAACAATATCTCTGTAAATTCTTAGTTCATTTCAAGTCATGGTAAAAGATTAAAAAACTGTCAGCACATTTTGCTGAAGCAATGGCTCAATGCACTTTAAAGTGCTCATTTCCTTACTTTGATTTGGCACATTCAATTTAATCTCCTCGGTCATAGGTAACAAATCATAATTAAAGGAGGGGTGGAAAGGGTTCTTTTAGAAGACTGTTTCTTGCATGCCGATAATAATTAGAGTGACCTCAATATGGTGGCTTTCCTTTGTTGCTGAGAGACAAATACCTTTGTGCAACAGATAAACAAGCTCAGCTCTGCAAACCCTCAATGTGGACTGTCTCCCTGGAAGCCAGGAGCCTTCTTTGGTGTCTTTGCAGTTAGATGAAAGGCAGCAGATCCTGCAGTGAAAGCAAGAGTGGGGAAGTTGAAAGTTTGACTTTGTTGTTACCTTACCATGCAAAGTTAGCTCATTAAGAGTTTGCTCTTGCCAGAAATCAGCAGTCAAGACTCCACCATACTTCCTTTAAACACACACACACACACACACACACACACACACACACATGCACACACACAGGAAAAACAGAATACTTGGAAGAGTTTAGGAGAGAACAAGGTATAGTTGGTTTGAATTTAGAATGTTTCAATTTAATAACAAAGTTTTCTTATGGTGAGAGTTAAGAGCAATTAGAATTGGGTCTCCTCTAACATCAGCAGTGAATAGCCAAAGGATGAGGACAATTTCCACCGGAAAATAAAGCCCAATCCTAGAGAACTTTTTGGTCTAAAGAGCAAACAGACCAGTTCTGTTTTTTTTTGCCTTTTGTGAGGGTCCAAGCTGTGATCATTACAGTAATGCATTTATTTAAAAAATAATGGCAACTTATTTGACACACTAGTAAGAATTAATAGGAGATTTGGACATGTCCCAGGAGGGATATTGTTTATTTAAAATCTCCTTTTAAAAAATAAAGGAAAATGATGCCCATAGTATAATCATGGCATGGTGGTCCTATAACCCTGTTTTCAGTTAGATTTCACAAAATAGAAACTAATCTGTTTATTATTCCTATACTTGATGGTCTCCAAGAAAAGAAGTTTCAAAAACTTACCCCCGAAAATCTATTCCTTGATATTACGAAATAGTTTTTTCCAGCTATCCATTACCTCCAGTAGCTTTCTTTATTCACAGTTTTTACCATGAGACTTCGCCATGCCTTCCAACAGATATTGTATACGCCTAGGGCCCATTGACTTTGGGCTTGCCCATGTGACTTACTTTGACCAATAGCATGTGGTTAGAAGTGACAGTGTAGACTTGGAGTACAAGAAGTATGATATGCTTCTGATTCAGTTTCTGCCCTCCAAGAGTGAAAGGGGCATGACCTACATCAGACTTAGCTCTTCATTCTGTGTCCTCCAAGACCTGTAGAGCAACCCTCAACCCAGAACTGAGCCCAGCCAGACCCCACAGACAGCAACAGAGCAAACTGATGACCTAGTGGCCACCAGTGCTGGAGTGTAAGTTTTGGAATCAAGCAGCTCTGTTTCAAATCTCAGCTGTACTACTCAGTTACAACCTTGAATGAGTTGCTGACTTTTGACTTTCCGTTTTTTTGTCATGGATGCATTAAATCTGATAATGCCAACGACCCACAAGTCGTTGTGAGACACGTGCATGTCCATTTGGCCAGAGTGAGGCTCAGAAGAAATACTGAAAAATTCTTACTTTCATTCCTTCTTTGATAAGGCCCTTCCTCATGCTTCTAAATCCAGACCAAAAATATGGCCCAAGATAAGATGAAAGATAACTGAGTTAAAAAACCATCGTCAACAATGATGCTGATGAACACTAAAAATGTTGGTAATAAGGATTCGATTAGTCAAAGTCTATGCCACCTATTGCCTTAGGAGAGCTGTGAAGTTAAACCGTCTTTGAGGGTACACACCAGTTTTCCCTTAGAGTCAGAACGTTAGAGCTGGAAGGAATTTAAATGATGACTGAGTCTGATGACTGCCTTTCATGGATGAGAGAATTGAGGCTCAGAGAGATGAATTGTCTTTCCCCAAACTAGTTAATGGCAAATCTGTCACTTAAACCAACAAAATGGTTTTATAAATGGCAGTTAGATGTACTGTCTGACATATAAAGAATATACTTCTTCCCACTGTTCCCTTCTCAGAATAGTGAAATGTCTGGTTCCCAGAGCATGTCTCCTTTCTTTTCAGACTAGGCAACAATATCAGTTTCATGAGAAGGAACAGAAACTCATAAAAGGGCATAAGTTGTCAACAGGGTATCACACGTGAAGTACTGTTTGCGTGTGAAATCTCACTGCCCTCTTACTAAAGAGGCTCGATGAAGGGTCAGAGCATCTTTGCAGCTAATACAATATTTACACGCTGTCATCCACACTTCTATTTCTACGGATGTTATTTAAAGTGACAGATTCATAATTTAAACACTGGAACTCATTTACCCAGTTTTCAAAGTTTTAAGCTTTTAGGATCACATTTAAAGAAAGAGTTGAAAATATAAACACAAGAGCAGCAGTTTTCAAATTTGTTTCTTCTTAACATTTTTTTTTTCTTTTAGTTTCTGGCCATGTGATCTTCAGTGAGATGAAGGCTTTTTGGACCACCTGCTCTCTTTGCTACTATGAAAAGAAACAAAAATGTATCAGTAGCATTATAATGCAAACCGGCTTTTAATAACACTCCCATGTGGTGGCTAAAAAGGATAGAGAAAATAAAAGTAAAAGGGAAACTAAATTGAGTATTAGGCAAACAGGAAAAAAAAGAAAAAAGAAAGATGCAAGGAGAGAAAAGGAAATTTAAAAAAAGGAGATGAACAAGAGACAATAAAAGAGTGATACCAGCTGGGCGGGCACAGTGGCTCACACCTGTAATCCTAGCCCTCTGGGAGGCTGAGGCGGGAGGATCTTGAGGTCAAGAGTTTGAGACCAACCTGAGCAAGAGCAAGACTCTCTGTCTGCTAAGAATAGAAAAATTAGGTGGGTGTGGCAGTGAGCACCTGTAGCTCCAGCTACTCAGGAGGCAGGAGGTTCCTTTGAGCCTAGGATTTTGAGGCTGCTGTGAGCTAGCCTGACACCAGGGCACTCTAGCACAGGTGACAGAGGGAGACTATCTAATATATATATATATATATATATATATATATATATATATATATATAACCTACAGACTCACCATAATTCCAGGCCATAGACTCAGGCCTGGAATCATTCTCAACTTTAGCACCCCCTAAGTCCCAAATATGCCTATACCTGAACTTAGCCCCACTGATTCCCAAGAGGCAACTGTTTGACAACTTGCTTTGCTGCTGAAACTGTTGGGACCACAAGAGATTGCTAACGAGGACTCACTGGTGTGATCCCCTCCCCACTCCAAGCAGACCTGACAATTAGAAGCAGTAGACAGAGAAAGAAGCGTGGTTCCACCAAAGGGAGCAACCCCCCTCCCTCTCGGGCTGCTCTTCTCTGAATTCTCGTTTGGCAGGGAGCAGTCCCAGAAATTCAGGACCCAAGGCCATCCCTGTTGCTCTGAGGGTTTGATTTCAGAAAATCAAGCAGCCTCAGCATAGTGGTGCTCTCATTATCATGCCTTAAGCTAAGAATTCTACAAGTAAATCCATCTTGAACTATTAAATAAAACATTGTTCCTCTTAAAACTGGGTAAAGTTGTACATCACTAAATTATCTAATGTGGTGATTTTTTTTTCTTTTTCCTCTACTTCTAGGAGAACGATATGATGAATTCATAGGAAACCTCTATCTGGCCATGTGGCCACGAAGGAAGGGGGCGGTGTTGGAATTGTGCTAAAGCATTCCAGGTCTGTCCGCATGGCTTGTAAGCAGCAATTTCCCCCAGCCCCGTGAACCCCAGCAATCCATCAAGGAGAATTACTGGTGAAAATGACAGAAAAATGTCATAAACCTCGCTTTCATTTTATTCCAATGGATGTGAGGATTCATGCAGTTTAAGCAGATTATGCTACTGAACTGGAGCTTGGTTGAATGATTAAAAGATAAAACAATTCCATTTAAATCTTTACCTGAATTTATCAGCTTGGGTTTTCTGAATGGCACTATGAAGTTTTGTCATAAAATGGAAATGCTTGATTCAAAGGTAATAAAAGCTATTGATCTATGGTGAAGAAATGTTAATATACCGATTTTATAACATACCGATTTTATAATTAATTTGGTGTCACATAAAAGAAAAAATCAATATCTTCTAGTTTTGGTGATTAAAGGGAGATTGGACCTTTGAAAATGTATTTGCATGGATAGCAAGATGAACTCATTTTAGAGGTGGTACATAAAGGGTTACCTATTAGGTTTGCATATTAGATGTCCAGTTAGCAATTACATAGTTAAATGAGAAGGCAAAACATGTACATACTCTTGGCAAACTTCCTCTTAACACATTAACTGTCATGTGAGTTGTATTTAATTCATGCTAGTTTTGAGCCTGGGGCCTCATGAAGCAAAACCTGGGCAAAACCCTGCAGTTGGTTCTTGAAAACCTTAATTGTTGATGTTCTTATTGTTACCATTAATATTGACAAATTAGTTCTAAAAATGTAGAATAAAGGAATAGAGAAGTCAATAAATTTCATTTTTCATTAAATTAGAAAGGATCATTTTGTTTCCAAAGTTTTTATTTTATTTTATTTTTGTAATAAAACACTGTGGCCCCAAGGAAAAATATTTTTTTTCTGATATGGCAGTCAATGTGTTAAAAATAGGACACAGGAATATACCTTTTTGTGTGAGAGCCAAAGAACCCTCACCTGTTCTAGAGACTCTAACGAAGGGTTGCCATATCAGGAAACACAAAAGTCTGCCAAATACTATTTTTTTCTTGAAAGAAATGGCTTTTTAGAATTTATGTCCCAAGGCAAAGACAGCAGGCACAGTTGAGAGGAGAGTGGTTTCGTCTGCCCACAAGTTCTTCATCAGTAATTTTAGGAAGTGAACACTGAACACTGTGAGATGGCATGACTTCCAGCACCAGCCTAAGTCTCTTTGCAAACTCTAGCTCAGCATAAGTATATGATCCCAGATACTTACTCTCATTCCTCTGTTCCTCATCAGCTTTCCTCATCTACACAAAAGGAAGCAGACACACATTTTAGAAGTGTCTTAGTCCATTTTGTGTTGCTGTAAAGGAATACTGGAGGCTGGGTAATTTAGAAAGAAAAGAGGTTTATTTGGTATTTGCTTCAGCAGGCTGTACAAGAAGCATGGTGCCAGCATCTGCTCCTGGTGAGGGCCTCAGCCTGCTTCCACTCATGGGCGCAAGTGAAGGGAAGGCCAGTGTGTACAGAGATCACATGGTGAGAGAGGAAACAAAAGGAAGAGGGAGGAGGTGCCAGGATCTTTATAACAACCAGCTCTCCCTGGAACTAATAAAGCAAGAACTCACTTGCCCTCCCCAGTGAGGGCACTAATCTATTCATGAGGGATTTGCCCCTATAAAAAAATGTTTCTCTAATTTATATGTTTGTGTGTGTATCTGAACTACCAGATAATAATAATAGCTAATATTTATTAAGCATTTACTATTTGACAGATACTCTAATTAGAACTTAAAGTGCATTATCTAATTTAATCATCACAATTCCCTTGAGAGAGGTTTTAGAATTTTGCCCATTTTATGGGAGAAGACATCTTCTGTACTGCCAGAAAAACCAAACAGCACAGACTATCATAAAACAATGGTTTTACATGAAAGTCATTTTAGAAACAAGAGATTATTCATAGGAATTTTCTCTTTTTGTCCTTTAGAAAATTCCTCTTTTTATCAGAATGTGAAAGACATGAGAGGGAAGATTTTCTTTGAGATGAAAATTTAAGAAACTACAAAATGAGATTTATATCTGTGTTCTACCTTTCTATATACTTTTGTAAGAAATGAGCTATTTTCAAAGATTCATAGAGTTTGAGGGAGAAATTTGGGGTCTGGAAAGTTAAAGACAACTAAAAAGCTATTATCAAGTAATTTACACTTTCTGGGGTTGAAGAATTGTATCAGTCAGGATAGAAGAGGTTGTGCTTCATAACAAGCAATCCTCAGATAATTAGTGGCTTCTAGACCAAAGGTTTTAAAGCTGTCTTTGTTTTGTTTTATTTTTCACCTCCCATGCTACATGTCCAACAACAGTCAGCTGGGGGCTGGGCTCCACATCTCTGCATACTGAGACCTAGACTGGTAGAGTGGCCCATCTCAATCTATAGCTGGGCCATTGCTGCAACAGAGGAAAGAAAGAAGTCTGGAGAGTAGCCACACCAGAAAGTAATGCTCCATCCACAGGTGCATCACTTATGCTCAAAGCTCATCGGTCTGAACTAGATATGTGGCTTTACCCAGCCCCTAAAGAGTCAGAAATTGAACCCATCCATGTGCCTGATGCCTACAGAGGTTCAGAGTAGACCAAGGAGAATTTGGCAGTGCAGTGGCCAAGGGCTGGGATGGAGCAATTATGTAGCTGCAAAGACATCCAAGTATTACTAACTCTGTGAGGAGAAGCTTATTTTTCCTAACAGCAGAATTCCCCTTAGGATGATAACTGATTGTGTGAGATTAATACTTGGATAAGCCATCTGGAACTGAGGCTGTAGGACTTATGGGACCACTGGTGCTTGGGATTGGGGTAAGGGTAGAGAGAGAGAGAATAAGAGAGAGAGAGAGATCTAAGTAGTATAGAGGGAAACAGAGGAAATCTAAGGATTAGCAGCTGAAGAGGGACTTCAGAAAATAATAGAAGTGTTTAAAGGGAATTAAAGTTGTTTGTTTCTGTTTTTCCTCCTCCCAACAGCTTCCGAGTTAAATTGATATGTTTTTCAGTGTTTTGTGAAGTAGTGGCACAGTAGTAAAGTGCTAAATTCTGCACGCAGGTTGGTCATGCCAGTCAGTACCTGACCTTTCCTTTCTTTATTCTCCATTTCCAAACTAGAGAGAGCCTACATCTAGCACTGGGGCAGCACTGAGCACTACATCTAGCGCTGAGCTATTATATTTATAATAGCTCAGTTTAGGAGAGTTTCCTCAAACTCCATACAAGTGAGCAAAAAATGTGAATGAGAATGATCATTTTTTCCACACATTTGCCATGTTTATCTGGCGTGCATGTGTCCATCACAGGTAGCAAAGTACATTCTTCTGCTTAAGTCAGATTTGACAAATTTCATACTTTAACTTCGTAAGTAGCAGTGCTGTTTTGTTCTGTATGCATTAGAATATATGCACTTCCTTCATCTGTGTTATCTCATTTAATATTAGACTCAACCCTGCTATGTAGGTAGGACACAGATTTTCTACTTATTTTACATATTTGAAAATAGAGGACTAAAGAAAACATACAAACAATCCAGCGGCTCAGCCAGAATCTGATCTCCTAACACCCAAGCCATTTCTCTGTTTATTCAATCTACTGCCTTGTCAGAAGCTAAACACTGATTTAGCCATGAAACATGGAGACATTTACCTGTTAAATTTGAAAAAAAAAAAAAAAACTCTTCTGATTTTGCTCCCATTTCCCCCTGCTCCCTTATACCTCTAGAAGTATCTGCTCGAGGGACAGTCCTTTCCAAGAGTGTCAAACCTCTTCACCACCTCACTCTCCTATGGACCGTGCGTTTTTTTAAAGTCACTCCAGGGAGAAATGAATGCTTTTCATGCTCGAGACTTTCATCGCTTCTTCTCTTTGGCAGCTTTCCTGAAGTTAGCTTTCTCCTCCCCTAGTGACCTTTAAATATTTCTTCAAAAAAAAAATCATATCTTTTTACGTTCTTATATCCTTAGACCTTAGGTCAATCATTTATCAATCACCATTGACTCACAGAGTCTTTGGACACTTAGACTTTGTTCAGTCTCTACAGGTTGATGACTTCACTGGGTATAGTTTTCCCATGTCCTGAAGGGAAAGTATGGGGAGAAGAAGCATCAAACCCTGGGGAGAGGCAGTTGCTACAATAGTATAAGATTACAAACTCTATGCTTGCATCACTTCCAAAACAGTCAAAGTTCCAAGTCAGAATAACCAACTATCCTAGACTAGGTTGCAGGCTCATGACTCCCTGAGGGTAACGGAAGGGATCCTCAGACTATTTAGGCTTCCATGGCCCCACCAAGACTCAGAGAGGGAACTCCCCCAAAGGAACTGGAATGGAAATATTGGGGTTAAAATTAAAAGGCAAACATCCACTCAAATCTAATACTTAGGCTACCAAAAATCTCAATATACCCCTTTTCTACACTTATACTTCTAAAAATGTTTAAGCATCTATGAACAAACAGTTCTCAAATGCAGCTATCCTATTATTACTGATAATGCCCCTTCCCTAAAGGGAGATGATCCAAAATCTCACCCCTCACTGCACACAGCTTCAAGTCTTACGTCTCTGGATACTCATTTCTCTACTAATTTTGCCATTATCTCACCAGTACTCAGCAATCTTGACTAAATAGAAAAGCTAAACAGCAACAATAAACCCTCTTTTCAATTGTCGGGGAAAAGAGGAAAAAAGAAAGAGAGAAAGCGCAACATAAATATGTGATACTGCAAGGAAGAGGATCAAGAGCAATCAACAATGATGATAATAGCTATTATCAATTAGTAAACAGCATTCTTAAGCACTTAATTTTGTGCTTGTTTCTACCTTACCTCATGTAACACCAATTGCAATTTTAGGAGGTAGGTGCCATTGTTATCCACATTTTTAAGGGGACAAAACTGAGGCACAGAGAGGCTGGAAGTCCACAGAGTCAGGAAGCCAGGTGCAATCCAGGTGGCCTGCTGCGTAATGTTGGTCCCCCTGTTATTGTGAAGTAGTCCACAGGGTGTGGTTACAGTCTTCCATTTTGCAACTGGACCCAAGGCAATTTAAGTTGATGACACCTATGATATTCCTTTTTTATTACACATCTGTTTGCCTCCCATTGACATCTCAGATAATTTGATTTCTTTACCCACTGGAGTCACTCAGACTTTTCTTAAGGAAGGACTCGGAATGCTGGTCTTATTGCCAGAATGAGGTTGTGTTATGATCCAAAGCACTTTTGCCCTTGCATGTAATAATATGAAGAAGTGTTGTCAGTGATCACCTGGGTTCAATTCATGCTTTTCCCTGCTTTCATTGGATGATAGCAGAGCTATTTTCTCTTAATGGTCAGGCTGAATCTACACAACCCATAGGATAATCCTTTCCTTGCCCTTTAACCTTGTGACACAAGGAGGCTTAAATTGCAAGACAGACTCCAATTTCATTGAAATTATCAATGTGTTCCCTAATGATAGCATTGCTCTTTTGGGTTCTAAATTCTAACCACCATTCCAAGGTTACAAGGAAGGGAAGCAAATGTTTTTGCTATTGAAAGTGTGATTATGAAGAATTCCACCCACTTCTGTCTTTATCCCTGAATCTATATATCAGGCATGGAAAAAATATCGCTGGCATGTCTAGATATTGTGCCACATGCTAAAGATAACACCACACCCTCATGGGTATTGTTTTCCAGCTGGTGCTGTAACCATGTCTTTAAAAATCTATTCCCCCAATCTATAAGACCAGCTGCTTCTGGGCGATGATATATTAGGTTATGATCTTTGAATCCCAAAGGCAGCCCTTCATTGTCTAGCTTCTTTCACTGTAAATTAACTTGCTTGGTAAGACTCAGTGTAATCTGAGATTCCACCAGCATCCACAAAGTTTCTATCTCATATGGTAGTGCTGAAAGATAAAGGATAGTCACAAAAAGAAAATCAGACCTAGAATTAATGTCTATTTTGTAAGGACAAATGGTGGTTCCCTCTCTGTTATGGAAGGAGTCAATGTAAAGACCCTTAAAGTCCCTTAGCAGGGGGTTAACTGCTACCTGAAAGTTATGGTACCATATAAATGCTCAAGGTTGGTTACTTCTGGTGGCATATTAGAAATTCACAGCCAGACCAGCACAGACAAGGGGAAGTGTGTTAATAGGCTCCATTCCTGCCATGAGTCTTGCCCTCAATTGACACTTCATTCAAGGTGAGCATAGGTATAATTGTGTCAACTATTATACTACAGTATGCCATATGCCTTCAGGGGACCCGTTGTGAACTATGACTTGGGTGAAGATCTCCCAGTTACTCTGGGGGAACTGATTCAATAGTTAGAAGACTCAGATTATCAAAAATATATAAAAACTAGCCAGATTTAATACAACAATTCCTATAACTTCATTAATCAGAGATAATTATATGCTTAATTGCCTGAAAATTATAACTATCTTTTAAAATATTTTTTTCTAAAAAGAGGATAATACAGAATGGTTTAGATACATGGAATCATATTAATTATGGTTAAAACTATGTTAACAATCTCAGTGGAAAGGTTTATGATTCTGAATTATTTTTCTCAGTACTTTTAGACAATGCTATCCACAGAAAAATTAAAGGAAATTACTTCACTTTTTAAAAGAAAAGAAAATTATAGTATAAGTATTAAAAGTTATTTCCACCATACAAATGTGGATTCCTCTGAGAGTTTCGCAAGGTTTTACTCACATTTAATCTTTAGTATCATTTGGTAATGATCCAGCAAAATTTTCTATATGTACTCTCCAACCTGTATTAAATAGTTAATAAAATCCTAAAAAAATGATAACACATTGTTATTTATGTCAACAATATTCTCTGTAATGCTGACCTCTGGGTAATTACACATTCCATTCAGTAGTGTCGCTTGGAAAACACTACTGCCCTTTCGTTGTGTGCATACACAGGCCCATTCGTGTGCTTTGTCTTTTTATTTATGCATGTTTTTGTGTTAATATTCTGAGTTGGGAGCTTCTTGAAAATTCTCAGCTAAATAGGTCAGACATGACCATCTGTTTTTCTCATACTGGAATCACCCAATCCCAGTCTCAATCATAGCTTGTCTTGACCATGGTCATATTTTTGGTACCACAAAAAAAATAAAAGTAAAAGAAAAAAAGGATGTGAGGAAGGGAGAGAAGGAGGATGCAGAGGGAAGAAGGAAAGAAAGACTCGCTCACTGTAATATTTACTTGCATTGACACATTTTAGGTTGGAAACTTCCTGCATCCTCTCCGAACACTTAAAGAAAAGGGATCACTAATTTCTTGCAATATCACCACTGAGAAAAATAAGTAATACAAGCGCCATTTTTAAAAAACATAATACATGTTTGCATGGCTTATTTTCTAACTTAGTACAAACTTATTTTAGAAGAGTTTAAATAAAATCAAAATAAGAAAACAAACAACAATAACACCAACTCTGTAATTCCACACTCAGAAAATCTAACTTCCAACCCTCAGCCTTCCACTTAATTACTGGGTGATTTAGGAAGATCACACATTTTCTCACTATCGGTTTTCCCATCTTCGCAATGTAAATAATACACTAATATCTCAAAATCGCTGTTAAGGTGAAATGTGATAATAAACATACCCAGCAGGATAGTGGGTACCTAGTAGGAACTAATAAATGTTAGTTTATATTTAAATCAGTTGACAGCCTCAGCAGTATCTTCTGAATAAATTGCTCTAAAATCATCAATATCTTCAGGAGGAAATCTTCTCACATGATTGAAAAACAATCTTGCACTTGTTTTACAACTTTGGGAATAACATAGGATAAATAAAGAGTAGAACTAAGTGGTTGGTGTGAAAATCTGGGTTTCAGTGAAAGCAAACGATAAGACTGAATGTGAGAGGCATGGGCATTTTTGCAACAAATTCCATTATTTAATATTTTGAATTTTCAAAGTGAAATTGAGTTGTTGCATAGACTTTATCTCAGGGACCCATAACTCATGGAAAGTCAGCAGCATTTATAGATTGAAAACTTACGGCATTGTTGTAGGTACATTTTTTCCCCTGAATTCCTTAGGCCCCAGTGCTGGGTACCTGAGGACTTACTGGTAGTAAATACATTTCTCACAAGGAAGAAAAGAGATAAGCAGCTCCTAAAACCCTCTTGCTTACCCAAACCTGTGATTTTTAGATATAGCTCATCTATGATTCCGCTCAGTGGGTGGCATTTTATGATAAAGCAGGGATGGGAAAAATATTCTACCTTTCAATTTTCAGATGCTCCAGGTTGATACCACTCTCAGAAACACAGAAATCAATTGCAACGGGAAAGTAGATCATGTAAGGTAAAGATTTGTCCCTTAGCAAAGGAAGCCCCATTGATTTCAGAAGATGTTTAATAACCTTTTAAGACTTGAACAAATTGTGAATAATCTATATTAATTTAGACAAAAGGATACATTTGATTTTATATTTGATTCTAGGGAATAACACCTAATTTAGGAGTTTGACAGCATCATGACACCCTTAGCCTTAGAAGGAATAAAGTTGGTAATTTTAACTTCCTGTTGGCATCCTGGTTTAAGTTTTAACCTTTCCTTTTCTAAATTCAATAACTTCAGATTTTAAAAAAGAGAAGGGAAGAATGAGTATCACTGTTTTAATTTTCTATATTAGATATTATGTTTCATTTTTTTTAAAAACAATAGACAAAAATGCCATATGTGCCAACCCGGAATAAAAAAAAAATGTAAAAGCTGAGAAAAATGAACAAGAAGAGAAGGTAAGAGTCCACACCACTAGAATAGATCCCCTCAGTATGTAATTTGGTCACAGTTATAATAATTCTGGAAGAGTGGACATTTTGTGAGCTTAAAAGGGCTGAAAGAATGGCCAATAAGGAAATCAGTTTACTCAATTACATTTAAAAAATGGCCATAGTTAATAAATGTGACTATGGACATAAGAAAATAATTATTCTCCTTCCCCTCAATAGATTGCCACAGTGCACTGCCACATACACACCTGGATACATTTTTTTTACTCCACAAAAGCCTGACGTTTCTCTTTCCTGATTATCTACAAGGAACAGGCACTGGTGATGGAGTCACGTAGGGTGACAATCAGGGACAATGAGGATCCATTGCTGCTAATCAATATGACTTTTGTTTGGAATCCCTCTGTAGTGAGGCAGCAGGACCAGCTAGGAGCCTGGACTGAACGTGAGGGGTGTGGCTGTTAGCAATCCACTCCATTATCTTCATGTAAGTCCCTGATACCTATAGCCCTAGGTCCCAAACAAACTTTTTCAAATGTTTTATGGCAATGTTGACTGCCTAGAAGTTGCGTGTATTTTTCTCATACAGAAAAAGAACTCTGAACACTTGGGATAGGTGTATTGAATGCTTTTTTAATCAAAACCTCAGACAACAGCAGAATGAGTATACAGTTAGGATTGGTTTTCAGGAAACTGGGGGTCCAGTAGTGCAATTGCAAACTAAGTAGCCTGGAATAGCCAACAAGAAACTACCTGTGTGGGTGTTTTCCACTCAGTGGCCTCGTGACACTGCTAAGACTAAGCAGCAGGCAAGATTTCAGCTTCCACTTTCCAGTTTATGTCTAGCGATAACATGGAAGCATTGTGACCTCTGCCTGTAGCTGCTGGTTGACATGAACTACTGCAATACGCACAGTCCTAACTGATGTTCCTGGCAACTCAGGCCCCTGTTTCTAAGCCACAAGGACCCCATATCGACAATATATCAATCCTTGCAGTATATATTTTTGAACACCCCTAATAAAAAAATGTACAGTATATCCTAAAATTAAGGAAAACATTTGCATTGAAGCATTTCTATGATTAAATACAAAAGTGTAGGTTGGGTATTCATGGTGAAATGGCAAAGTTTGAAGGTGAGAACAAAGGTCACTTGTCAAATATCAACAAAGCACATTAAATTATTCTGTGGGAAATGAGCTGGGCTTCCAGAAAAAGAGAGAGAAAACAGTCCATTGACTTCTTAATACAAGTCCCTAAATTGGTGTAATTGAATTCTCATTGACCACAAGAATGATATTTCTATCAGCTCGTGCGATAAGAAGAGTGAACAAGAAACTACACTTTTCCTTTGGTCTAAATAATAGTAGATGACAGAAGAATTTGTAAGCCAATCGGAATCAGCTGAATGAACCTTCTTTATGGTCAAATACGGCTGCACAAATATAATTTTAGGCTTGGAGTGGGAAAATTATTGTTCCAATTCAACTGATAATTGGAAAAGCTATTAGTCTGGAACGTTCGCCAACTAGTTGGAGATTGCATTGCTTATCTTATTAGATTTTTGCAGAGGAAATTGCAATGGTTGAAAGGCAGTGAGGGTTTGCTGAGAAGATAGAGATTTGAAAGAAAACAAAAGGAAGGAAGCAAAGAAAAATTCAACAAATTATAGTTGCATAAATATTAGTCCAAGAGTTGGGACACCTACATTTACCCCAGATTTTACAATTTCTAGTTGCGATTTGGGCCACGTCATTTTCCTTCTCTGAATTTCAGTTTTCTCATCTTTAAAAATTGAATTTTGTACTATATGGTCTCAAGCTGTCTTCCAGCTCTAAAAGACTTTACCCTTATAAATAGTTCTAAATTAACTTTCATTTGAGCACTAATATCTCAGGTTCCTTCTGGAAAACCTCCACCATATTTGCGAATTTGCCCATTTTATTTTTATGGGGTTTTTTGTTTATTATTTGTTGTCGTTGTTGTTGTTGTTTTGGTGTGTGCAGAAAGGCATACATTTTTAATGGTAAACAGAAAAACAAGTTTGAAAAGAAAATTCAAACTCTGGATAGAATAAGAACAGTAGGGAACAAGACATGGCATAAACACTTAAGGCAAAGGCTGTTGCCACCATTGCACAATTGGTAAAAGCCATATTGTTTCCAGAGCATCATCAAACAACATCTGTATTGTTTTGGGTTATATAAATAGAATGGTACCAATTCTAAAAGAAATCAGTTCAGGGTTTTGAAAGAAAGAAGGAAAAGAAGGAGGAGGAAGAGTTGAAGGAAAGGGAAAGTAGAGGAAAAGAAGCGAGCCATATATTGCAAAATTCCAGCGGGCACCCTTTTTACAAACAACAGCATGGACTGTGTCTTGGCATCTTGCAATGAAGTGACACTGGACGATAATCTTTCTCAGCAAAGCCACCATTATCTCCTGACACAACTCAGTGAATAGCCTCCTCTGTGGTCTTCCCACTATTCCACCTAATTCTCACTCCTTCATCCATTCTCCAAGAAGAATTTAGAAGTAACTTTCCTAAAATGAAAGATTGATCTAGTTGCTTAAAACCCTAAGTAGAGTTTCCATTGCATTTGGAATCAAATCCCAAGGTCCTGCCATGTTGTCCAAGGCTGTGTTTGATCTAAGCCCTGCCTATTTCTTCAGTCTCCTCTTGTTCCATTGTCCTTGCTCACCAGCTTTCAGCCTTGCTGGCCTTAAACTTCTTCAAACACAACCAGATTATGCCCTGCTCAAGTTCACACAAATTGTTCCCTGAGCCTGCAAAGTTACTGTCCACCTTCCCATTCTTCACTGGGATCACTCTTTTGATCTCTCTTTAAATGTTACTTTCTCACAGACCTTTCTCTTGACCTCTCCTCTCTGTCTTGCATCCCATATGGCAAGCTAAATTAATTATACTAGTATGCACGTTGATTTTATTTCATATTACTTTTCTCAGTTGATAATTATTTGCGTCATTACTTGTTCCATTCTAGCAAATGAACTTCATATCTATTTTAGCCGGCTATCGATCTCATTAATTTAGACGAGTACCTAACGTAGGCACTCAATTTATTTGTTTAATAAATGAATGAGACATATCGTTTAGTTACGAAGGACTTGAAATGCTGAATAGCCCAGGTCTTTTTATTGGGACCAAAACCTCTGATTATGAAAAATCTGCAGAAGATGAGAACAGGGAATGGCTGGGGTGACATAAAAGTTTTGTGTAATAACGGGACTGGAGGATGATTGCCCCATAAGGGATTCACTTGTTAGAGTCACAGAATACAGAAGGGCTTTCTCTGATCTTGTGCTTATAAAGCAGTAAACACTATATATACAATGAATGTGCTTCCGGGCTAGAGAAGAAAGCAAGGTCCTCTTGAACCAAGAATCAAACAAAATAAAAAAAAATAAAGATGAAGGTGGAAAACACTAAGGAAAAACAATGTTATACTAAGAGAACTTAATTAAGTGAAAGCAAGAAATTGCAAAAGGCAGTACTGGATGAAGAATGAGGAAATAGAAAGCAGAATTAGCACATCAGGAACTAAATTAGAGTTGAATTCATGTGACTTCTGCATGCATGAACTGAAGGGCACATGCCATAATAGTTGGAGTCTTCATAGGGAGGAAACTCTGCTGAGGAATTCCTTGAGAAGACAGCAGGACGTGGCGAAAAGAAAGCAATAGATTCAGGCTGGGCACCTGCTGCTGTTCCTAGATCAGCCCTTCATCTCACATGTGACTTCAGTAGGTCACGGCGTCACATGCTCATAGATAAAATGAGGAAATGGAAATGAATCTAAGTTTTAGATTGCATGTCTGGCATTTCCAGCTTTAATATTCTCGAGAAAAGCAAGTAAGTTAACACAGATTTCAAGACAAAAATAAGTATGTTTGGGATAAATATGAAGATCTCAGCCATTAAACCTCAGGGTGAAACACAAAGCCCTGGACTCACTTCCTCACATTGGTGATGCTCTCTGCTTATTGATGTATCACATCACTACTCTGACAAATCAAATGTGGGAAGCCTGATGAAAAGTTTGTGGTGCTAATAAAAATCTGTGTGTTCAAATACATTTCTAACTTTCTAGAGGGCTATATTATTTTTATTATTGCTGTTAAGAATTTCTGTGGAGTCTGACTTAGCGGCTGGCTGACGATGGCTTTTACTACCCATCACGATGATTCTAGGATGCAGCCCAGGTTGGTTACTCATATTTTACATTTTACTAGGGTGCTTTCCTTTACCAAAATTAATACTGCTATTTTCAAATGAATGGAGGTTGTGCCAGAGGGACAGGATTACTGGACCTTTTACAGCTACTTTGTGTTGGTGAGAAAATCACATGCCTTGAATTTTTATCCTCATTTCTAACCATACTGCCCAGCTCAGAACCATAATACCTCTTGCCCAGATTATTTTCACAGTATTCTAGCTATGCTTCTAGCCTTCGGTCTATCTCCCCTCAAATCCCACATGCTTTTTTTTACTCTAGTAAATATTTCTAAGTGACATGATAGTATCACTGTCTGGCTTAAAAATCCTCAAGGATGAATTTCAAATTCTTTTGTGTGACATAGACGTACCTTAACAATGAGGTCAATTTCCTTTCCAGTAACTTCCCAACAAACCCATTTATTCTTTTATCTTGCATGTGCCATTTTGTATCCCTTCACATTCACTCATGCTTTTTGTTTATCCTGACTCCTGTTTCTGTCTAGTAAATTCTGACTCATCTTTAAAGCTCCAATTCGGCTGCACCTTTTTCTTGTATGTGGCTATCCCTAATATTACACTTCTCATTGCTCCACATTCACATAGGTTGTGTTCTTTCTGTGCCAGCAAAACACTCCGTGTATATTTCTATGACCCTTTTTTAAGCACCTAGCACACTTTACTGTAATAAAAGGTGTATTTATAGAGGGTATGTTTGTTTGAACCCTTGATATGGTGTCTGACACATAGCAGGCATGCAACAAATGATGGTTGAAATATTCTGAACCCAACAGAATTAAATTGAACTAAATGGTAAGAGATAGTCGTGGCTATTGAGTAGAAAAGATGGGGAGACCTTTTACAATCTGGAGAATGATGGTAAGGTACCCTTTTGAGTTCACAGAAAATGGAACTTCACTTCCTCTTTCCTCCTGAACAAACATTCTCTCCTTGGCAGCCAACTTGCTGGCTAAGTGCAGGACAACTTCTCCCTCTTCAAAGTGGAAATAATTTAGATAAACCGTAAGAAGGTAGATAAACCATAAGAGGGTAAGATGACTTGAAAAGCATTTATAAGTAGAGTGTTGAGGCCCAGAAAACAATACCCCAAAGGGAAGGCCTCAGAAACAGCCTTATTTCCTTTATTATTATTTTTAAGACGGGGCCTCACTCTGTCACCCAGGCTGGAGTGCAGTGACATCATGATAGCTCACAGCAACCTCAAACTCCTGGGCTCAAGGGATCCTGCTACCTCAGCATCCCATGTAGCTGGGACTACTGGTGTGCACCACCATGCCAGGTTAACAAACAGCCTTAGAAGTGAAACTTTGTTTCTTACTTTCTCCTGCCTTTCTGTCTCTCAGTCCCACTCTCCCCTGAGGCTAGCCATAGAAACTAGAATCCTTCTTCCCCAAGGCAGGTCATAGAAACCAGAACCCCTTTTTCCCAAAGCTAGCCATAAAACCTGAAAATATTACTCTAACGTTCCCTCTGCCTTTCTGTGTAAAAACTGGCCATAAAAAATTATCTGACCTGCCTTGTTTGACTGCGGGTCATGAGACCCCCATTCCAGAGAGGGTCCTGCCACACACCCAGAAGGAAGGATGCTGCTCAGAGAGGCCAAGAAGAATCTAGAAAGACAGGCCTGGCTGGGCTTCCCCATTCTATTAGCATCAGATCATACTTTTTGTCCAATCATATTTCTATACAGATGCCCAGACTTTGTTGAACCTAAGCATAAAAATGGACAATTCCCCCTGTATCTCTTAGTCTCCATTTCTAAGGCTCCCAAGTATACATGTTAAATCAATTTATATGCCTACTATTGCCAGTTAATCTGCCTTTTGCAAGTTGATTTTTCAGTGAAACTTCAGAGGGCCAAGGGGAAAGTTCCCCTACGAAAGCAAGATATTTTCTGACAATGTTATTTTTCCCACATGCCACTCAGTAAACACCCATGGCTTAGAAAACCCTACAGGTAAACTTTCTGTGATGAAATTTTTATGACTTTGAAGAAATAAAGGAAAATAAGAAAAATAAAGAACACACAAACACACAAGTATAGATATGTATGAGGACCAGTGTCAAACTGCCAACTGCCCTTTATTTAGAAGAACTATCCTTCGTTGTGAGATTAAATCCTTTCTGATTTCTTCCTGTTGCTATTTCCCGATTTAGAAGAAATGATTGTAACGGTAGTTGGGTAGTTGTGTGTTTGCTCCTTGATCGATATAGCTTTGTTCTTTGGGTTTTATTGTTTGGTTTTGTAAATTGTGATTTTTATTATTAAGATTCTTGTTTAAACAAATTAAAATTTAGCAACACTCTTATGGGTTTTTGAAATTTAAAAAGGGTTTTTGAAATTTAACAGACCCATAAAAGCGAAAGTCGAGGAACAAGAGAGTTCTCAAGAACACAAAGTGAAACTGTCGATGGCTACCACAAGAACAGTGGATTGGGAGGCCAGAGTTTAAGTCCTGATCCCGACACTAATTGAATAAGAGGTTGTCTGCAAACTGCTTCACATAACTATGGAAAACCCAAGTTTCTACGTTTGTGAATGAATGTAGTGAAGTAGGTTGTTGGTTCTCGAGATTTGTTACAAAGATTTCTGGGATAGTACTCAGTTCCCTCCAGAGCCACAGAGGGAAGGTGGCGAGTGTGCAGGGACATTCTCCACTCACCCCTCTACTTCAACCACAGCAGCATCTCTTTCCTCTATTTTACTTACTGGGTTTCCACACGATTTGTTTGTTTGTTTGTTTTTTGGATAAAAACTGTCTAGTTAACATCTCCACATAGATCTCTAACAGTAAAGTCCAAATAGAAACTCCCATCTTCACCCCAAATCTGCTCCGATCCACAGGTCCCCGTGTCTCTGCCGATAGTAACTCCATCCATCTTCTTGCTCAGACATATAATCTCAGCGGTCACCCTGATTCCTCCCTTTTTCTCACAACCCACACAGAAGTTTTCAGGACATCATGTTGGCTGTATCTTCAAAATACCTCCAGAATCACACCATGCCTCACGCCTGCCACCACAGTCCCACATGGCGACTCTAGGAGTAGCCACCTCTCTCTGCTTTTGCCTTTCAGTCCTATTGCCTGTTATCCATGCAGCAGTCACATGTGTACTTGGAAAACATAAGTCAAATTTATGTCATTCCTTTGCTTGGAACTCTCCGGTGGTTCTTCATCTGACTCAGGATAAAAGATAAAATCAACACCGTGAGACAAATAATCCTAACGATCTGTCCTGCAGGAGGGATGGAGGCCCTGCCACATTGACGTCTTCTGCCACTTCTCTGTCTCCACCACTGGGCTCCCACCACACTGGCCTCCTGCCTATTGTTTCAGAAGCTGGAAGGCAAGGCTCCTGCCTCAGGGCCTTCCCACTGGCTGGAAAGCTCTACTATCCCCAAATATCAAAGGACTGAAGTCTTTAAAGTCTTTGCTAACATTTCTGTGTTAGTATTTCATTTTTTTTTCCATGAGGTCTACCTCGATCACTTTATTTAAAACTCAGCCCACCATCTGCCCCCACATGGTCCTATTCTTTGATCCTATTCCACTTATTTTCTTTATCCATCATCCATTTTGATCTTACATATTTTACTTCTTATCTCTTACTATCTACACATATTTACTAGAATATAATCTTCGTGATGGGTGGCTTTTCTGCCTGCTTTTTCCTATTGATACAACTTAAACATCTAAAATAGTACCTCTAGAAAACTAAGTGCTCCATTAATATTTGTTGAACACTGAAAAGGTTAAGAAAGAATTTTATTACTTTAAAAAAAAAATAAAAGACTGCCAGACCAAATGATCACCAACATCTCTCCTAGCTACTCTAAAATATTGTTAATCTATGAGTAAACATATAAAATTGATTCTGTGGACCCCCAGGCATACTGGCTTGGCTGTGAAGCCAAGCTGCTTCTAGCAACATCAATACCAAAGCAAGGTTTGTTAACGTTTGGGTTGGCTGAAGTTGCACATTGCTCAAACCACCTTGCACATCACTGGCGGTTGATATACCCTTTCAGCTTCCCCATGCCCTTGCCTACATTCCTCTTAGAGGGATTTTTAATATCTCCTGGATTTCTTTCTTGCTTCTGGCTGCTGTAAAGTTCAGGCACTGGGAGATATTACCTGGAATTTTGCATCTCTTCCATATTCATATCTGCTAGTCAACCAGTGGCCAAAAGGAAAGATGATTTAGCAGAGGAATTCTTCATCTAGAATACAGTCTCCAGCCTGGGTCCTTGGAAAATGAGTGCAGCTGAGGCTGAAATAAGCTCTTATGACTTAAAAGATGATTAGCTTGTCAGGGGCTTGGAATATGGGAACTTCTCTCACTGGGCTGATCCAGAAGGAATCTTTCTTCAAGGAAATATGTTTTCTTCTTAATTTTGCATAGGACGTTTCTGTTTAACCTTCTTACATTATTAAACCAATACCTAAAAAACACCTCTGAGGGGTCTGAGCAAAGACAAGCAGCTAGCCAAGGGCGCTAAGGAAGCACGACGTTTAGATATGTGCTCTCCTATTACTCCTCCCTCACATCCTCCTATCACTCCTCCCTCTGTACTTATTCCAGCTGTTGACTTTCTCATATGTATTTCCTTTTGTTTTGCTTAAATTAAATACCGTAGATAAATTTTCCAAGTTTTTTTCTGGGTATGAAAATGGGTGACATGATTGGAAAAAACATGGTGAGTAAAACATTATAGTTTTTTTGTGTGTGGAAAAAAATGGAATAGTTCTTATTTTTGTTTGCCATTATCTGAATTTTTTGTCTCTTTCCTTCCTTCTTTTATTTTATTTTATTTTATTTTTTTTTACTAACTTCAATTTTTCTTGTATTCTCTTTTGCTCAGAATTTTTTTTCACTCCATAGAGGAAAAGATTTGGAATCAGAAAAGTGAGGTTGAAGTATCTTTCTGTCTCTTTAGAGTGTCTTGTGAATTTGGTTAGGGGCAGCAGTTTTTAGAAACTGTTAAGAGAATTTTGAGAAACATATGACAATTAATTTATAAATCCTCCAGGATTTTCTCCCTGTATCATTTCCCTTTTCATTATCTCTTGATGGATTTCTAATTGTAATTACTCTGTTACATCCCCCAAAGAGAAATAAAACAGGCTTAGCACTATGGAGAATTGTTTCTGAACATATTAAAGTAGACTCTATGCCAGTGTTTGATTTTCAGGACCCAGGAGGGGAAGGATGGAGAGCAAAGGTCAAAGTCAGGCAGACAAGGGCTTAACTGTGTCACCTGAAAGACATTTGTTTACAGGGATAGAATGGACAGCTCTGACATTTTTCTTTTCTAACCCTGCAGAAGTGGGAGGGTCTCCATCAGATACCGGAAAAATGCTCCTGTTCTTTGGACAGTAGTAGAGAGATTTCAGTTGGCTGTTTGAAAAGAGTAGTAAAACAAACAAATAAACAAATAATTAAAAAAAGGCATGGAAAAACTCAGCAGCTGCAGAGTTTTCTCTGCGGAATATACATTCCTCTCAATAGCACATGGAATATTCTTCAGGGTAGAGCATATTTTAGGTTGCAAAGGTCTGAACAAATTTTAAAATGTTGAAATCATATAAAGCATCTTTTCTGACCACAGTGGAATACAAGTAGAAACCAGTAACAGAAGGAACATTGGAAACTGTACAAATACATGGAAATCAAACAACATGTTCCTGAACAACAAATAGGTCAAGAAATTTAAAAGAAAATTTAAAAATGTCTTAGGATGTATGAAAATGGAAATACAAGATACGCAAACCTGTAGGATATAGTAAAAGCATTTATAAGAGGGAGGTTTATAGCAATAAATGCCTACATCAAAAACATAGGAAGATTTCAAATAAATAACATAATGTTATACTTCAAGAAACTAGTAAACAAGAGAAAACTAAGCTTGAAATTTGTAGAAGGGAAAAAATAACAAAGATCAGAGCAGAAATAAGCAAAATAGAGGTTGAAAATAATTAAAAATATCAATGAAACAAAGAGTTGTTTTTTTAAAAAGATAAACAAAATTGACAAACCTTTAGCTAAACTAATAAAAAGAGAAAAAACTCAAATAAAATTAGATGAAAAGAGACAATATAACTGATACCACAGAAATGCAAAAGATCATGAAAGACTATTATAAACAACTATATGCTAACAAACTGGAAAACATAGAGGAAATGGATAAATTCCTGAATACATACAACCTACCAAGGTTGAATCATGAAGAAACAGAAAACTTGAGCAGTAATGAGATTAAAAAAAAAATAATGAAGACTCTCCCACCAAAAGAAAAAAAAAAAAAAGAGTTCAGCATCTGATGGCTTTTCTGAATTCTATGAAACATTTAAAGAATACTAACACCAATTTGTGTTAAGTTCTTCCAAAGAACTGAAGAGAAGGAAATACTTCCAAACTCATTCTAAGAGGCCAGCATTACCCTGATTCCAAAACCAGAAAAGGACATAATAAAAAAAAGAAAAGAAAACTACAAGCCAATATCCCTGACTAATATAGATGTAAAAATTCTCAATGAAATACTAACAAACTGAATTCAATAGCACATCGAAAAGATCATTCAACATTATCGAATGGAATTCATCATAAAGATGCAAGGATGGTTCAACATATGCAAATCAATAACCATGATACATCCCATTAACAGAATCAACAATAAAAACAATATAATCATTTTGATAGATGCAGAAAAAATAATTTATGAAATTCAATGCCCCTTCATGATAAAAACTCTCAATAAATAAGTAAAATAAAGTTTTTTGCTTACTTGAATTCAACTGAAGAGGAAACAAAAATTTTCTTTTTTTAACATAAAATGATATCTATTTATTGCATACAGCATAATGTTTCCAAATGTGTATACATTGTGGCAAGGCTTAATTGAGCTAATTAACATATACATTCCCTCACGTACTTATCATATAAGAGTGATCTGATGCCACATCTGTCACCCTACTAATTGCCAGGTTGATTCTTCTGATATGGCTGGCATGGGAGTTTCCCTTTCCTCCTCCACCATTCCATGTGCATCTTTCCCATCATCCCTCACTCAGTGGAAACTGACGACCTTCCCAGATAAAGGACTGTTTTGTGGTCATGGTTATGTAAGTAGCTGTGCTCCCCTGATAGAACCTCCAAAACGAGAAAAGATGTCACATGGAGTCAGTCTGGTTAGCATTGCTGGACATATTTTGCCTGATTACTAGCTCTAACTAGACAATGTGGAAGCAGGAAAAGCCAGGTTGCATCCTAAGGTCTGTCTTCCTGATACTGACCCTCTCCAATACTGTCTCTTGCTGCCCCTTTGCCTATATGTCTGGATATAAAAATGGCACATTAAGCTCTACAAAATTACTGAAAATAAGTTGTATGTTGTGGTAGGCAGACTTCTACAATGACCCCCCCAGTGAGCTAAGCTTCCTGGGATTGAGTGTAGTCTGAACCTAGTCTTCTAATAAATAATATAAGACAAAAGTGATTAGATATCACTTCTTAGATTAGGCTGTACAAGATTGTGACTTCCATTTGCAGATACACTCTCTGGCTCCTCTCACTTCCTTGCTCTGATGAAGAAAGCTGCCACATTGTGAACTGCCCTAGGGGGAGACCCACACAGAGAAACTGAGGGTGGCCTCCAACCAGCAGTCAGTAGAAACCGAGGCCTTAGTCCAACTGCAATGACCATGTTAGTGAGCATTGAAGAGGATTTTCCCCCATCAATCTTTGAGGTGACCACAGCTGTAGATGATACCTTGATAATGAGCTGTGGAAGTTCCAGAACAGAGGACCCAAATGAGCTGTGCTGGATCTCTGACCCATAGCAATTGTGACATAATAAATGCTGTTGTCTTAGGCCACTGAATTTGGGGATAATATGTTACTTCTGTGGGTTTCTTTTAGGTGATTAATGAGCTTCTTCCAATTAGTTTGCAAATCTCTTTTTTATTTAAATAGTCACAAAACAATACTTTGGTATGCAAGATGATTTTTTATGCTTCCCATATGTGTTTCTAGGGAGAGAAAGTATGGAAGAAATATTTAGATTTGGGTTGCACCTCTACCATTATTATATAATGAGATATATATATTTGGTCTTTATCCCTGTTTCTGGCACAGAGCTCCTGAAGCCTTTGAAGTCTCCTGAGCAACAGCAGTAAGAGGAGCATCTTTGGTTACTTATAACAAGCCCCTATCAACTATATATGAGTTTATTCCAATGATGTAACTGTGGGTGGGACCATAGATAGCTTTAGGGTGGGTCTGGTTGCCAGAAAGTCCAAGCCTTGATGAACAGGTTGGCAGTTTCAGCTCCACCCCTGGACTTCTGGGAAGGTGGGGGTGGAAGTTGAGTTCAATAATGGCCAATGCTTTAATCACCACGGTTTATAATGAAGGCTTCATAAAACTCTTAAAACAATTGGGTTCAGGTAGCTTCCGGGTTTGTGAACACATTGAAGTGCTAAAAAGGTGGCACACTCAAAGAGGGCATGGAAGTTCTGTACCCCTTGCCACATACGATGCCATATGTGTCTCTTCCATTTGACAGTTTTGAATTGTATCTTTTATAATAAACTGTTATTATTATTAATGTATTAATAATAAGTAAATCACTTTCTAGTGTTCTGTGGGTTGTTCTAAGGGATTATCAAACTGGAGAGAGGGTAATGGGAACTTAACTTGCAGTCAGCCTGATAGAAATGTGGTTAGCCTGGGCACCCCATTTTCAGCAGCCACTAAAGCGGAGAAAGTCTTATGGGACTGTGCCCTTAACTTGTTGGACCTGGGCTTACACAAAAGTTAGTGTCAGTACTGAATTATTAGACATCTAATTGTTGTCAGATAATTGGAGAATTAGTTGATAGTGTTAGCAAATGTACCACATATGTGGTATCAGGGAGCAAGAAAACAACTCTCATTCACCTACTCTGTGGACCTGGGAAAACCACAGAACTGTTCTGCATTTCAGTATCCTCATTATGATATGTGCATAATTTTTTTTGCAAGGTTACTATACAATTTGAATATATATATATATATATATATATATATATATATATACACACACACACACACACACATAACTAAAAAAATTCTAAGCCCACTCACTGACTGAAAGGATCCCTCTTTGGCCAAGGGGACCCCAGAGAAATCTTAAAGCTGAGTTCCCAGCTATGACTGGATGGAAGGTCAGACATGCCTCATTGTACCCCCTCTTTTGTTAATGTCCATCTGTTTTTCCCTTTTCTCTTAGGAAAAATAGCAAAACAGAACCAAATCTGGTGGTCCAGACCAGCATTTTTTCCTGATAAGAGACCACCAACCATGGAGTGGTTTTACCAAGTCTATAGAGCATGCACAGAGAGTTTTTTCATGTTTTTGTTTCACCTATTGACATCAGAGGGCTGAGATTTATGAATATGGACTTCATAAATGGGCAGAAAGCTCAATTGCACAGGCACATGTTTCTCCTTTCTTAAATATTCATGACTTCTCCTGTATCTTGTTAAATATGTATATTTGGCCATCTCAATATAAATATAAACTCAATATAAATTCCTGTTCCCATTGCCCCTAGCTCAAAGCACATGTTCCTGGTTTCTGGCTGGGGATTTGCTTTGCAGCCTGTTGGAATGGTCATCACAGGCTGAAAACCTTCATGAGAAATAAAGCTTTCTTTTCCAAATGTATTAACACATCATTTTTCAATTAACAATATGTACATATGTGTGTTTATCATCCCCAAGTAGAGCTTGACTTGAATAGGTGATCAATAAATTCTAGCTCCAATTATTTTTGTTTTTATCATTTTTACTATTCTCATTATCAAATGTGTTTTCTATTTTCTTTTATTTATGGAGGGACTTTGCATTATTACCAATACAATAATTACAGGATCAGAAAATATTTCTAAAATCCCTTTGCACTCTTTTCTTCAGGTAAATGATTTAGTGAACAATAATTAAATGTCAGGAAATGAATCATAAATGAGTTGCCAACATTTGATAGTGTTTTTCAAATAAGGTAAATGAGTCCAGGGAGAGGTAGAAACTATTGGCGTTTCCATAAAATTTCCATCGGGCCTCTAGAGGGTGAACATGTTATTCACTGAAAATGTATGTGTATAACTAGTGAGTCCTGAGGACTTCCCAGGCTATGAAACTGAACAGGGACCCTCAGAGGGTCCCGATATGTACTCCCAGCATGGAAATAAAGGAAAATGTTCTGTTCCTTCAGGGGAAGTTCCAGACACCAGACTATCCTTCAAAAGGGAATGGACAATGTGATGAGAACAATGACCTTCCAAGCAAGCTAGAGTCACAAGGAGTTTTGGTTCTCTATGGAAACTAAAAGATGGCATCTTAACATATATTCTTCAGTTTTTTTTTTTTTCAGAAACTCCCACAAAATGGAAAATCCAGACAAATGGCAACTGGGGAATTGAACTCTGACCTTTACATTTTGTTCTAAATTTCCCCCTTGAGGGGCCTGTCACACCTATTTCAACATTCCAAGAATCTCTGAATCCACCAACAATTCCCCCAACTTTAGGATATACTACCTTTTGGGGCTAGACCAATGTTTAACCTCCAAGTATTAATTTGAAATTCTGCTCACCTGAAATGTACCACTGCCTTTTAAAATCCTGACTTGTAAGACATCAGGGAATTTGAGTATTATGCATTAGCAGCTCACTCTCCTTGCTTGGCACCCTGCAAATAAAGCCCCTTTTGGTGCTGTAACTGTCAGTCTCAGTGTTTGGGTTGGCTGTACTAGGTGATCAGACCCCAGTTTGATTCAGTAACAGCTACCCTGTATAAAGAAGCATACCACCATCTCCTTCATTTTCTACCCCGATTCCCAGGTTTATTTATTTTTTGAGACACTTATTATCATCATAATTATCTTGCTTATCTTTTCATTTCTTTGTTTAATTTCCTTCCTACAAATATATAAGTTTTATGAGAGCAGGAAGCCTATCTTTTATGTTCATCACTTTATTCTTAGTGCCCAAAACAATGTCCAGGAAGAAGTTCAATAAGTTCTTCAGTAATGAATGAATGAATGACCAATACACATAGCTTTTAAAAGAATAAAACGTACAGGTTTAGAATCTGAAGAAGGAGGTTGGGAGTGAGGTAATCTCTCTCACTTCCAGGACTGCCCAGAACAACTATAGACGGGTGCATTTGACAGGAAATAGCCATTAGCTCCATGGCCAAGTTTGGTCCTTCAATCAAGTTCTTTCTTCAAAATTAGAAAAGAATGACCGAAGTTTTTGGTCTCAGGTGGGAAGAAGCAGAGACATTCTCCAGGATGTGTTAGTCTATCAGGATGTAGTAGTCTAGACCAGGGGTCCTCAAACTTTTTAAAGAGGGGGCCAGTTCACTGTCCCTCAGACCGTTGGAGAGTGCGCACTGTGGGCCCGGGACTAGTTGGCTGCTAAGCAGGACAGGCAGTGGTGGCAAAAACACCTGGAAGGCCGGATAAATGTGCAAGGTGGCCAGCATGTGGCCCTCGGGCCATAGTTTGAGGACGCCTGGACTCTAGACTATCTATCCTTCTCCTTGGATGCTCTCAAATAGATAATTTTATTTTAAGAAGTGAAGACCTTCATCCTAATTCATGCTCCATCAGGAAAGAGAGGAAAGGCAGTCCCAGTCATATCTCAGACTGCTTTGCTCAACAGGAGTTGTCAGCCCCTCCCCCGGGTATCACCCTATTCGTCAGCCATTTTGCAGTCTGCTGTGTGTTCTGATAAGTCCCCATGTGTCAGGGCTACACCATGGTGGGCTTATCCTCCACACTCGGGATAAACTATGTGAAACAGGTCCATGCTCCTACCAGATTCAAGGCAGCCACAATATAGTCTCCTTTCTTGGGAACCAGTGACTTAGGAGATCGTAATTCTCATGCATGTGGTGGGTGGGGAAACTATTGAGGAGGTTATGCAATTTCTCACTGGTGACCAAGCTACCCATGCTCCTTTCTTTCGTGTGTTGAGTTGGACACATTGTAGCCATTCTCCAAACCGCCCACGCTATCTACGTTGCTGCAGAACTGCCATCTTTGCCTTTCTTATTTTTGAGTCATGTCCCCATTCTGAAGGTGAAATGGCTGAAATTCTGGACATATCTGGGGGCTCTAAGAGTGGAGATGCCTCATGCCCTTATCCCCAGGCCCTTGGGTTGCAGCAGAATCCCTTAGTCCCAGCACAGTGTAGTGTGTTATGTAAAAATAAAGTGGTATTACTTTATTGGTTGAATGAGATTTTATACCCATTTCAGAGCTATTTTTGTTCTATAAAAAATATGGCCCTTCATGAACTACATCTACCAGGGTTACCCTGAGGCAGCAATAAGATATCAAGGAATGCATGATGAGCTTTAGCGTCTGTCAGACCTGGATTTGAATTATAGTCTGTAATCTACTGCCTATGTGAGGTTAGGAAATTTACTAACTATTCCTGGGCTTATTCTTGATCCATAAATTGAGAAAAATAATACTTTTACCATGGAATTTGTTGGAGGGTATCATGTGAGGAGGTAAATGGAAACCCCTACCCCTATACTTGATGTGTGATATATTTTACTTCTATTTAGAATTGTTGGGGACAGGCTCAGCTTGGAATGAGTAGAAGCTGAGAATAACTGGGTTCTGGCATCAGATGGTCTGCCGTTCTGAATGGGACTCTCCAAGTTCCCGCTATGTCCGGAGTCAGGAGGAGCAGGATCTCCTGAGAGAATGGCAAAATGATTAGTCATCAGAACTGTGTGATGCTCTTAGGAGAATTCCAGCTCTCCCTCAGGCCCAGATATTTTGGATCCCATGGGTGTAGTTTTCCAATCAACCTTATATCCCCATCAATTCTTTTAATAAATCCCAATAACTTAAGTATTCTATTATCTTAATGCCTTTGCCTCTCTAAAATGACTAATTAACTGAATGAGCAACTCTTTTAAAACAATTTAGACATTAAGTAATTTTCTTGGTGCAACATTTTCAAATTACTTGTCATGTGGCAGACATTACACTAGCCTGAGGATATAAATAAACATGCATAAAACAAAGCCCTCATCCTCCAAGAGCTCAAAATATGATGTAAAAGATGGATACATATCTATCTTTATAAACAATCAATTAAAAGAATGTGTGAAGAGCACAATAAAAGAAGTGCTCTTTTATTGATTTATCCATCATATTTAGGACATGATGGTTCTCGGTTTGACTGTTGCTGGTGTATAAGAATGCTACTGATTTCCGTGCATTGATTTTGTAACCTGAAATTTGCTGAATTTGTTTATCCATTCCAGTAGTCTCATGGCAGAATCTTTGGGGTTTTCTGGATATAAGATCATATCATCAGCAAAGAGAGATAGTTTGATCTCTTCTGCCCCTATTTGGATGCCCCTGATTTCCTTCTCTTGTCTGATTGCTCTGGCTAGGACTTCCAGCACTATGTTGAATAGAAGTGGTGATAGAGGACAAACCTGCCTGGTTCCAGTTCTAAGTGAGAATCCTTTCAATTTTCCCCCATTCAGTATGATGTTGGCTGTGGGTTTGTTATATATGGCTTATATTATTTTTTTTTAGGATATGATGGACTTGGCATGAGATTAGGGGGCAGAGAAAGGATAAAACTACTATAATAATTATTGACCACCTATGTAATTACAGTGATCACCCTTCACAATAAGGATTATGGATTCCGTTTCAGAGATGAGGAAACTGAGAGTCAAGGAACTAGGTGATATATCTAAATTCAATGTCTAAGAGCAAGGCTGAGAAAAGCAGCTGGGTCAGTCAAAATTTACTGGTCTAAAACCCCTTAGTGACTACTTGGCAGAAAGAGATTCAGAACCTTACTACCCAGTTCAACTACACCTCAAGTGTTTGTTCGGTGGTGACTTGTACATCTGCCACCAGAGAATTCCTAAAAAGTCCATTAACATCTACAAGAAAGGGGCATTGCATTTTCTTCAAGTACTCTGTTATGAGTATTGGTCTTATAGCATACCCATGCCTTTTCTTGCCAAGTATATTAAATCTGATGCATTTACTGTACATTTTTATTCCTTTTCTAGATCTGGTTGAAAGAGAAGGCTTTTCCCTAATTAGTTGGTATATTAGAGTTTATGCATCTTTCTGGAACTACCTAGAGACCCACTGGTGTTATAGGTACAATATAAATACTAGTTGCTATCATGATAAAACCCCAAGAAATAATAAGCAATGTGAAGTCATAATTTGGGGAGTTCATGGAAGAATCTGAAATAATTCAAATCAGATTCCATTATTAGCAGTTGCTGGGCTGTTCTCAGTAACACATAGTGCTTTGTTCATTTTTACCCTAGGTGTTCTTCTACAGGACTCTATTTGGACAGGCAAAAGCAATTAAAGTCACTGTTTTGGAACTTAGCTCATCTTCTTTGCCATTCCTGCTTCTCATCTTCTCTCTCCATCCATTACGCCATTAGCATACACCACACAATGCTCTGGTCTTGAGCTGGCCTCAGCAGAGCTAAAGACAGAGGAATAGCATTCCTAGGAAGGAGAAACACCTACCAGGGAGTGTGAAGGGCTTTGCACTGGGACTCAAGCACCCTAGAGGCTGCCTGTGCCTTCCAGCATTTGAAGGTGTGTGCAGCCGCAACTTAACCACAGACACAAGTGTGTGCACTTTCCTAAGTGCTGCGATCAACAGAGTGGAACGCTGGCCATTGGTAAAGGGAGAACTCCTTACGAGATGCTCAAAAAAGACTGCTTCCTGCTCTTTATAGATGCTGAAAGCCTGGACAAAGGCAGATGGAAAGGAGTGCCTCTTGTGGCTATATCAGGGCTTTTCCTCATGTTTATGGAGGAATATGTTGCACGCACAGACTGAAATAGGCTTCTTCAGCTAGAACCCTGTAACATTGAAGCAGGTGGTGGAGGGGAGCACTGTCTTCACTTAATTTAGATCATCTGTGCACCAGAATCTTGACTCTAATAGGGATGTTCTAACAAGCCAAGCTAACTAACTACATATTTAATAACTAGAAAGAGTGATCTTCTTTTAGAATTGTCCTAAAGCTATATTAAATATATGAATCTTAAATGTGCAGCTTGGTTAATTTTTCCACATGTCCACCTGTGCAACCACAGCCTCCATAAAAATCTACATCCTCACTACCCCCAGGGGGTCTCCGGCTCCTTTGCCTGGAGGAATTCCTGACAATATGATGTAAAATGTAACCAAAATGTTCCCACTTTCATATTTTCTTGAAATAAAATAAAAGTGGATGCATTGTTTTGAGCAATGAATAATCACACATTCAGCAATGGTAATGTAGGAAAAAAAAAAAACGCTATAAAGATAATCCTGGGTGGGCTTCTTGTATTCTTATTTTATTTGTTTTTATGTCACTCTTAAGATCCTTCTCATCAGGGAATTCATGGCCACTCAATCCGGATGGCAAAGGGAATGGGTCTGGCACAGTCTGAGTCTTTATCTTTAGGTCTTTCTTATTGCCTCTGTTCCTTATTGTCTGTTCCAGAGAGGAAGTTTCTTGTATTATATCAAGGCCTCTACCCATGCATTTTATGCGTTTGCTCAAGATGAATTTCTTAAGATCTAAAACGGAGTTACTTTCGGGTGGCCTCACTTCCTGCTTGGACCTTCCATCTTCAAAGTGCCATGAAAGTCCATCTGTGTGTGATACCATGAACACCCTCAGCCCATCCCACAGCAGTGCATAGCTTCTAATGACAAGGTGGTTATTTGATGTCACATACCTTGCAAACTCATGAGACAGAAAATCACTATAACTCATTTAACTGGAGTTTTATATTTTACCAGTTAATTTACCACACATTAAATTCACATAATTATCCTGTGAAGGAGATATTCTTACCAGCTTCATCTAATACAGGAAGTGTAGGAGACTTCAGAAAGAAGCAATTCTGCCAATACAAGGCAGAACTGGGATTTGAAGCCAAGTAGTCTACTTCCAAACCCTATTCATGTTGTATATATAAATATAGGATGCTATCCCCAGCCAGAATAAATTTTGGGGATGTTAAATCTAGATGGAGGAAATCAGTCTGTCTTCTTTATTTCTATTGGTGGTTGGTGGGTATGTCATGCTGCTGTTATTACTCTTTGTTTGTTTATATGTATTATCTAAGATTAAAATGCAATAACAAATTGTTCAATGGCACCACTAAAGGGTCAGAGGTTTAAGACTTCATGTCACAATGCTATCTCTGCTTTGCTCCTGAAAGTATCTTCTTGAATTACAAATATGACATATTAATCTCTTGCTTAACACTTACACTGTCTTCTCATCTTTTTTTTTTCTTTTTTTGAGCGGGGGGAGAGATAGGGTTTTACTGTGTTGCCCTCGCTAGAGTAAAATGGCATCATCATAGCTCACTGCAACCTCAAGTGATTCTCCTGCTTCAGCCTCCTGAGTAGCTGGAGACTACAGATGCACACCACCATCTGGCTAAATTTTGTATTTTTAGTAAAGGCAGGATCTCGCTCTTACTCGGGCTGATCTCAAACTCCAGATCTCAAGTGATTCTCCCACCTTGGCTTCCCAAAGTGCTAGGATTACAGGTGTGAGCCACCATGCCCAGCCTGTCTTCTTGTCTTCTACAGGTAGAGCAGAAAGCTGTTAACTAAGCTCATGCCATGGCACACACCTCTCTAGATCCATCTACCTCTATAGCCTCAACACATACACTTTCTCAAAATCTACACTTCAGCCAACATGATCTTTTACTTCCTCTCACCGCCTGATTTTCCTCACTTCCTGGCCTTTGTGCATGTTCTTCTTGTGAGTTGGTTCAATTTCCAACCTTGTCTTTGTTCAGTTGACTTTATCTCAGGGTAGCTCACAAGTCACTTCCGTTGAGAAGTTCTCCCTTGCGATAGATTATTTTGGGTTTGTATTACCATTTCTAGTATATACTAAGCTCCAAATAAATTTTGGCTAAATAAAATAAAATTGGCAGGTACAGATTAACATGGGAAAGAGAAGTGCAGAGTGTAAGTCTGTTGTTTATTTTTAGAAGGGTGGAACACTGAGATTGAAAATGTAGCTAAGATAGGAAGTATTTTTTAGAGTTTTCCTTCTTCTCTCTTAGCTATTTCCTCCTTCTGAGGACCACCCTCTTAACTCCAGCAAACCAATACAGTCCCCAATTCCTTCCCTATTTCACAAATATGTGTCATGCATTGCAGTGCCCGGCACTGCTGCAGGTGCTGGAGCTACAGGAGTGAGCAAGACAAATGAAATGCCCCTCGTGGAGCGGAGACACCATGAAGAGGAGAGACAATGACCAAGTGAGTAAACCAGTGTACAGTTTCAGGGAGTGGTGAAGGTTTTGAAAATAAAGCAATGAGGGGAACAAAATATGATTGGTGTGGAGTCACTTGGGTCACTTTTAGCAGGAAGATTAGGGAAGGTCCTTCTGAGGAGGTGGCAATTGATCAAAGACCTGAATCATGTAAGGACATGAGCCATGCAAGTATCTGGAAAAGAGCATTCTAGGCAGAGGAAACGACAAAAGCAAAATCCTTTAGAGAAGAATGAAATGCATGGGTGTATCAGTCAGGGATCTACCAGAGAAACAGAGCGAGAGAGAGATTTATCGCAAGGAATTAGCTTACATCACTAAGCTAGGGGCCCTGGCTAGGCAAGTCTGGAATCCACAGGGCAGGCTGTCAGAAAACTCTCTGGCAGGAGCTCACTGCAGTTCACAAGTGGCATATCCTCTTCCATGGAGAAACCCCAGCTCTGCCTGTAAAGCCTTGTAACTGATTGGATCAGGTCTACACAGATTATCAAGGCTAATATCCCTTACTTAAAGCCAATTGATTGTTGGATGCTACTCACACCTACAAAATACCTTCATAGCAACACCTAGAACAGTGTTCGATCCAATAGTTAAGGACTATAATGCAGCCATGTTGTCACATAAGATCACAATCACTGAAGTGTAACATGAAGAACAGTATAAAAACCAATAAGGTCAGAGCAAAGCAGGCCAGGGAGGACGGTAAGAGACGAGCTGGAAGAGGTGTTTAGGGTGGGAACACACACATTCTTGAAGATCATGGTAGGGGGGTTCATATTCTAGTCCAAGAGAGATGGGAAAACATTGGAGGGTTCTGAGTAAGAAGTGACACAGCCTAATCAATGACATATTTTTTAAATGTTACTTCAGATGTAATGAGAAAAATAGCTTCTAGATCAATAAGCCACTTCGGAGATTATTGCTTTGGTCCATGCTGAAGCAGAGGGTGGTTTGGAGGAGGGTGGTAATAGGGAAGGAGTACAAGTAGGAGTACACCGTACACAGAATATATACTGAATGTAGAGCCTACAATATTTTCCAGTGGGTTTGGTGTGGTAGATAAAGAGGAAAAATAAAGAAGCAAGAATGACTTCTAGATTTTTGGCCCAAATAATTAGAATGAAGAAGTTATAACAGAGGCATCAAAGACTGACTTTTTGACATGTTAATTTGAGATGCCTCTTAAGTACCCAGGTGGTGATGTTAAGTTGGTAGTTTGATACGTGACTATGAAGTTTAGGAGAGGTGGGGAGTGAATTTAGGAATATCAGCATGTCCTAAGCCCTAAGACCTTGTGAGAAGAGAAAGAAAATACAGCAAAGGAGACTACTAAGGAGCAGTACTTGAGGGAGCAGAGCAGGGAACGTGTGTGTCAAAGAAGCTAACCAAAGAAGTGTTCCATGAAGGAATGACAAAGTGTACAAATATCAAGGCATTAATAGATTTCTAAACTAGCTGACAACTGTATCCCAATTTATGGCCCCCAGACTAAAACAGCTCAAAAGCATGATGGGCTGAGAAAGAATTGGGGTAGCCCGCGGACCTTGAATGGGTGTATCCATCACACCAAAACACCCCATTCATCACTACGTCTGCTATCACTCTTCCCCCAGCTTATCTTCTCCCAGCCTAAAACTTCTATTATTTCTTCATTCCTTTAAACACCATAAAAACGATAAAAATTAAGTTCTAACAGAAAGACCTCTTAAACCCTATGAGGAATCTTGGCATCTACTTAATTTGTTATTAAGTTTACCTTTGGGATTTTGAGTCTGGAAGAGGAAGCTGGAGGAGTCTGAGACCGGGCAGATTTAGAATAGGCTCGTGGATGGATGGAGGGAGGAGATCAGAAAAGCATGCCATTATGGGATGGACAGTAAGAGACAGGAGAAAAGATGCATAGAAAAGGTAGAGTAAAAACATAGATAGCAGCGTGCAAACATAAATAGATGTTATTCAACTACAGTGAGCTCTCCAGCAGATTTTCAAGGGGTAATTAATGATTATATTTATTAATACAATGCCTTAGAGAGTATTGGGCATACTATAGGCTCTCAGTGTTTTTCAACTAACTTGGTGGAGGTTTTAGCATGGTAAGAAGCATGACATCTGGGAGGTGGAAGGCCTCTTACAGACTATCTAGTACAACTCCTTTGTTTTATAGTTACAGAAAATTGGTCCCAAAGAGGTGACATAATTTGTCCAGTACCAGCTACTGATATTGAAAGCAGACATACTTTATAAAATTTAGCTCCAGTGATGGTTTAGTTATTCAACAAGTAGTTTAGGTATTTAAATGTGACATATGACTTTTTTAAAAGTAGCTCTTGAAATATCGAATTGATAAAATCCAAAATGAACAAGCCAGGTGGCTTAATGTAACTTCCAGATCAAAGACTGGGGTCGTTTGAATTGAAAAAGGCCCACAAGAAATAATTTGATGATTAGAAAAATAAGGATGGAAAAGAGAATAAATTATCTTGTACTATATTACTCTACACAGAAGAGCAATTAGCACAATCAATTTCTTAATCATTAGATTATTAGAAATGAGTAATGTAAGATTAGTAGCAATTCAAGGAAAGAAAGGTTTTTTTGGCAGTTGTGATTCAATCTGGGACGAGCTAAGACGTTTGCATAAGTTCCAACACATTTTCCCCATGTATATGTATATACCGATTTTATGTGTTCCTGAGAAGTGAGTGATACGTTGTTCAGACTACCAAACTTTCAAACTTCAGGATCTTCATCTGAAAACTGGAAAAAATAATGATACTTACTGGTGAGGACTCAATGTGATTTTCCATGTGAAGCACTTATTTCTGCAGAACTCACTCTAGCTAACATTGTAACTAATAATAAATAGGCAAAAGGCAACCAGCTACAGTAGGAAGAATGTGGGTATAGACTCTGGTCCCACAACCTGGTTCCCATGCTCACTCCTCTTCTTGTCCGTGTGACTGCAGGTGTGTCATTGTATGTCTTTCAACTTCTGTTTTTCACATGAAAAATGAGTGATGACTACACCCAGGTTTTCTGTAGAAACTGAGCAAATATATGTAAAAGAAACTAGCACTAACACTTTGTTTCTATTGCTATCTCCTCTGTCGCCCCATTTGTGTCTCTCCCTGGTCCCAGTAGCCCCCTTTGTCCTGGTGGATCACCCCATGTCTTATTTCCAAATGGAATAATGTCCTTTAGGATAATCGGTCAAAACGTCCTCAGCTACATGGGCCAAAAAACACTCTAAAGTGTTATTCTTCCCTTAAGGCATATGCATTTTAATGGAAATTCTTGAAAACCTAAAAGCCTTAAAAACCAAAAGGCATCAGTGTTCAATGGTGGAATTTGAAACATTATGACAAGGGAGAAGGCGCTGAAAGGAATTTTAGATTTCACTGAGTGCACCCAATTTATCTTATGGATGAGACAACTTAGAAGGAGAGAGGGAAATGGCAGGTGCTGCCGAGGTCCATAACTCAGGCAGAAACTCAGGTCATCAGACACATGAGAGGATGCGCTGGCTAGCATGCCAGTGGTCTGAGGGAAGACGGAGCAGAATCTGCCCAACTACCAGTGGCCTACATGTCCGGTCCTTCCTACCTGGGGCTCATGTCCAACAGCGGCTGGATCAGCTTCCTGACCCCCAGCGGCAAGAGCAGTGCTCTTTGCTGTGCATCTCATCCTAGAGAACAATGTGCTAAAGTGATACTTCATACCTAGAAGTGGTGAGGACTCTCTGGCCGTGCCTTACTTGGAGAATACTCACTAATCAACTCCTCTAAAATAATTATATGGTATTCTGCGACCATCCTATCACAGGAGGGGTTGAATTGGCTTTATTTTTATTATACCCCACTCACAAGAAGCAGACAAGTCTTAAAAACAAAGCTCTGACTTGAGGGGGGAGGGGAGGCAAGGGCAATATATGTAACCTTAACAGCATTTGTACCCCCATAATATGATGAAATAAAAAAAAACAAAGATGAAGAAACAAAAAAAGAATGGAATGGAACGAGTTGTAGATTCCAATATATTTTTGTCCCATCTCAAATTAGCTAATTAGGAGGTTGGAGGAGATCATCTTTATGTTAAGTATAGGACTATAGTGAGTTAGACAGAAAAAAATAAAAGATGTTGGGAACCTACCAACCAACTGTATTTTGAAACCCATAGGATGTATATGGTACATATGACCTACATAATAATGCCACTTACCCTGACTGGAAGATCTTTTTTCAGCCAAAATAGGTGACCTCCAGCCTTTGTCCTCAATTTGTGACCTCTCAGGCCATGTTTACTGTAAAGCTTTAGGTATTCAGGGATATCTGCTTGATCCTCCTTTAAACAACTAAGATAGCCATCTGTGTAACCAATTCTTTTAGAGAGAACTAATTCCAAACAAATGAAGGTAGGAGAGGCAAAGAAATGAGCTGGGAAAATGAATTATTTTAAATTACAAGGCCAAGAATGAGAGAGGGGAGAGACAGGTAGAATCATAGAAACAGCAAAAATAAAGTGAGATCACATTTCAAAGACATCAAGGAAAAAAGAGAGCAAAGATGATGAGAGAAAACTGTAATAAAATTGTCAAAGGAAGATCAGAGACTAGGCAAACTAAGAGAGTTAAATAAGAAATGGAATTTGCATAAAAAGAGATTAAAAAGAACTGAAAAAAATCACAAAGTAAAAGATCTAATAAAGATTATTGGAAAATAAATGAACGTGGCAACAAGAAGAGCTCTGCAAAGAACAATAAATGCATTACAGATTATAAAAGCACGGTGAGGAAAACATCAGAGAGAAACTGCAGAGTGGGTAAAAGGGAAAAAATAATTTAAAGTTCAACCCACAGAGAAACCAAGAAGATGGAGATAAAAAGGATGAACGTAGCAAGGAAGTGACAGATATTAAGACAATACACGGAAAGCATGAGAGAATGACTCTACGCAGAAAAGAGCAAAGGTGAGTGATGGCTGCAAAAGGAAACGCACACTTCATGTAAGACAGTTTTTGGCTTTTTAAACCTACTGCAAAAGCATTCAATATTGCTTGAGGTAGCATTGACAGGATGATAAAGTTACTTTTAAAATTGTAAATGCGAGTTTATTCGTGCATAAAGGCAGCTATTGCAATATTAGAAAAGTCATGTCAGGGACCCTTATATAGCTGCAAGTATCCGGGGAACTGACTCTTACCATCTGCAGGTGAAATTTAACTATATCACCTACTTCACTGGAGAAAAGACTGCAGGATTTTGCATTTAAGTATCAAAGGAAAATGGTTTTGAACTTTTTCTTCAAACATATGACATGAGTGTCAGGACATTTGAAAGAACAAGAATGAGTTCTAAGTACATCGCTATCAATGTTGCGGTGATTCTCTTCCATAGTACCCTTCCTGACTCCAAGACCCAAGCAAAATTGTAAAATATGAAGAATCACCTGCTCCATAGGACTCAGGTGTCCCTGTCTCCAGTACAGTGAGTATTGACACCTATTTATCCAGGGCCTTCCTTCCCCTGTTACCCTTTAATTTGAACAATGCACACACATCTGTTCAACATACAAAACACACCAAAACTGTACATATCAAAGCTGTATGCCATTGCTTCTAGACAGAAGGCATATTAGCCATGGGTGGGTGGCTGTCCTTATTCAACCAATTCATGGCCCTCCCATTATATCTTAAGAATTTTCTGAGTTTATAATAGCATCATAGAATGCTAGAGTAGAAAAGGCCTGAGGATACCATATAATCCACAGTCTTATTTCATAACAGGGAGAGATCAAGAACAACAATAGTGATATGACTTTCTTAATCCAAAAGGTGACACCCATATATGAGAACCTCTCCCCAATACTCTATGAGAAACACATATTCTATTTTATTTGATTATATTTTATTTAAATTTTATATTTTTAAATATAAGATCACATTTCATTTAGAAAGATTGTAAAAAATGTAATTACTTGAAAGCTTCATAGGAGAGTAAGTAAATTAGCACAAAATTAAGCAGGTATGATGTACTTGGCTGCATGGAAAAGTCAAACTTATTTACTGCATTAAGCCAGAAGTTCCCAATCATTGTTGGTCTTCAGTGCCCTCAATATCTCGGTAATTTTTTACAGCAGAAAAGAAACACATAATAGTTCAGTTTATTAAGAAAATAGGTCCAAACAACTTAGTAAGTATTTATGTCTTAAAAACATACATATAAAATAAAAGATAAAGGGATATGTTTATTTCATTCTTAACTCCAATGCTACAGCCCTCAGCCCCTTATGTGATGTTTTGCTTTCTGCAGTTTGAGTTACCTATGGATGGTCAACCATGGTCTGAAAATACAGTATTTTGAAAGAGAGAGACAGTGAGGAAGAGAGACCACATTCATATAACTTTTATTAAAGTATATTGTTATGTTTGTTATTGTTTTTAATCTCTTACTGTTCCTAGTTTATAAATTAAACTTTACCATAAGTATGTATGCATGTACAGGAAAAAACATAGTATTAATACATAGAAGGTTTGGTACCGTCCATGGTCCTGAAACGTTTCTCCTGTGAATAAGCTGGCCACTACTGTACTTGGGGTTGGGATGTGTGAACATGTTGGGTACTGCACAACTTATCAAACCTTGGAATTGCATTACATACATTCATCTTTATTTTCTGTTCCATATCAATTTTCACTCTATACTATTCATTACAACAACTGCTACAACTTCAACTTCACAAAGACATATGTCATCAAAAGGATGACCCTGTTGGAGGGACCTCAGCACAGGATTTAGGAAACAGCTAAAAAACTCTATCTTTGATCTTAGAGAAGTCACTATTAAGTCACTATTAAAGCAAAATCAAAATTAGTTCCCTTCCATATTATATTATGCAAAATTTTAAAAATCTTCTTGTTGATCTTATAAGTTACATAAGAATTTACTAACTAGCCCTCAGAATTGAGCTTAGGGTTGGAATCAGCTCAGATCTGGAGCAAAACTTCAAATTCATCTAACTAGATTCAAACATTTCAGTGGATATTCAGAATGTATTTTTTTTTCTTTTTGATGAAATTCCAAATCAGGAGGCAATAAAGCATGTCATATAAAATAAAGAAACAATCTCAACTGAATTTTTTAAATAATCTAATGCATCTTCATAACAGTAGTGTACCATTGGAGTAACTTCCTCTCTCATACCTGAGTTGATCCTCACAACAATTATGTGAGAGAGGAAAAGGCGTCATTAGTATCTTCATTTTACCTAACATAGTTTTATAATAATGATAGGAAGAAATGAGTACACTAATTAATAAATCAAAAAGTTTTATTGAGTACTTTCCCTATATCCAGCATTATGACAAAAACTACAGCATTCAAGAGAAGTATAAAATATATTTTCTCCCAAAAGAAGACTTTATGCTAAGTGTTGAAAGAAGGTATGCATAATACAATAATGAAAAGTTATTATAGAAAACAACAGCAGACAATAGTATCATAGAACGATTAAAGAATAGAACAACATATAACAACCTGGCAGTTGTGCCGTGCTGACAATAAACACAAAGTGACTTAAACCACGGAGAGATCAATGTGGCTGCAGTCATCCAAGGAGCTTCACACTCAATACTAAGGTCACCAATAAAGGATCTCAAGGACACTCCAAGTTCATTTATCTAATTTATATCTGGAATAACTGGAAGAACTTCAATGAAGATTAAGAGCATGTGCTTTTAATTTCAGTTTTGATATCAGAGTTAATGACAATATAGTGTAGTAGAGAAAGTTGCCTGTTACCTTATCAATCTTCATATTGCAATCAAGAAACTGTAACTCTAAGCAAATAGAATCAAATAGATGAATCCTTCCAAGTCAGCTCCTAAAAATTTGTTCAGAGTTTAACATAGCTAAAATGGGGGCAGGTTTTTTTTTCCTGTGGAAGATGAACAAATATGTAAGGAAGACAAGTAAAGAAAAGTCTTGGAATTGTACCTTACCTTGTTTTGCCATCCCTCATTACATTGCCAAAGCTGAGTGGGACAAGCCTATCTGATAAAGCTCAAATCTTAGGCAGCAATAAAAGGAGGAAACTATGCAGAAAGTTTTTAGAGAAGCAGAGTTTTCAGAATAATATGATGGAAATAATGTTATATTATTATAAAATTGTGTAGGAAAGAGAAGGTACCATGTGAACTCAATATTTTTTTTTTTAGATAAAGCTAAATTCAACACAAAGGATGTTTTTGAAGTCATTTTCTGAAGGAAAAGATAAAGATAGACATTTAGCTTGGTATTGACAACACAATGATAATGAGTGAAAGTTATAAGAACAAATTTATCAATTTCTCCTTAGCTTTTAATGAAAATGAGCTTCAAGATAAATGGATAGATGATAGGTAAAAATAGAATAAACATGGAGAGGAAATTGGAGTCTTAGAGACATAATGAGTTGAATTCAAGGTACTGAGATGCGTAAAATGTGATCAGGGAATGTCGAGAATGCATAAGTTTAGGAAAAAATGTACAACACAACTTTCAAGAAGTGGGAAAACGTAAATTATTGAAATTACTAACAGCAAGTTTGATACCCATTCTGGTCCATGGTTTGAAACTCATCAATAAGAGAGTTTTGTCAGCATTTAGAAAAGGAACCAGAATCTAATGAGATATTCAATTGTATGTGTAGAAGAAGAACCTCTAGGGCAAGGGAAGATAGAGACCTACCTGTTCCCCCCTAGGCCATAGCTCATTTTGGTTTAACACCTCTTTAGAGTAATAATCTGCAGCTCATTCAAAATAGATGTCATTAGGTCTACCTGATATATAGTGTTGCTTAAATATTTTATTTCCTTATTGATCTTTTGCCTAGTTGTTCTTTCTATACATTAATGAAAGTGAAATATTGAAGTCTCCAAATATTATAATAAGTCGCCAAATTTTCCCTTCATTTCAGTAAAGTTTTTGCTTCACGTATTTTGATGTTTTGTTTTGTTTTTTCTTTCTTTTTCTTTTATTTGTCTACATTCATCTCAATTCAGATGTACTGCCTGAATAACCCAGACATACAAATAAAAACCCACTCTTTCCCACTGGTTTTTAAAATAAAATCTTCACTTATAAAACTGAAACATAAAGCATTAAAATACAGAAAGCTCATTTAACTCACTTCACAAAAGCATGAACAGATGACGTATCCCTTCCGTAACTATTTAAAGAAAAACTGAGTTAACACGAACACCAGTTAATTGTAAATAGACACAGGGATACTGAACTGATGTTTTGTTATTAGGTATATGCATGATTTAATTGTTATATCTTCTTGATCAATTGATCCTTTTATGATTATAAAATGTCCCTCTTTAAATCTAGCAATATTTTTGTTTTAAAGTCTATTTTAGTTCATATAAGCATAGCTGCTACAGCTTTCTGTGTTTACTTTTTGCATGATAATGTTTTTCTATCCTTCTACATTTAATCTACTTTTATTTTTGAAACTGAAGTGGGTCTTATGCAGGTAGTATGTAGCTCTTTGGTTTTTTATACAGTCAGAAAACTCTGCCTTTTGACTGAAGTTCTTTAATCCATTTACACTTAGTGTTTTTTATGTAGTCAAACTTATAGCTGCCATTTCAATTTTTGCCTTAAATGTGTCTCAGGTCTATTTTGTTTTTATTTTCCTCCTTATCACTTTCTTTTTCATTAAGTAAATATTTTCCAATGAAGCATTAAATTACTTGAATCATTATTTACTTATTTTTTACTTTATTCTTTTAATTTAGTTTTCCATTGCTACTGTACAGTTTTCCATATACATTGTAACTTGTCAGAATCAGCTTCAGCTTTATACTACCCTTATTTTAGTAATATATATAAACATTACTCCTATATAGTTCTATTTATTTTTCCCCACTCTGTGGTATTATTGTCATACACATTACATCTAGAATTGTTACAGACATAACAATATATTTTTATTACTGTGTATAATTTTATGTCTTTTAAGGAAACTTAGAGAAGAAAAGAAAGCAAGTGCATATGCACAGATTTTAATATATTAACCTTCACATTTAACATTTCTAATTCTCTTCATTACTTCTTGTGGCTTCAAGTGGCCATCTAGAGAAAGGTCCTCAGCCCAAGACACCTTTGCTTCCACCTCTCATACCTTACTTTATCGTTCAATCATTGTTTCCTTTAGTTCTTTAAACATATTTATAGTGACTACTTTTGAAGTCTTTTTCTCTTAAGTCCAACATCTGGTCACTCTCACAGACAGTTTCTGTTGCATACCTTTTTTGTTTCTTGTTTTTGTTTTCCTAGTATACGAGTCCTACTTTCCTGTTTGTTTGCACATCTCAAATTTTTTGTTGTTGGAAACTGGAAACTGTTGGAAATTTTAAATACGATATTATGGCAACACTGGGTAATTTTTTCTCCATGGTGGCTTATTACTATTGCTTGCTCATTTATTTATTTCATGACTGGTGGGATTAATTTAGCGACATATATTTCTCTGTCTCAGTGTTAAGCTTCTGAAAATGCTTCTCAGAGAGGTGCAGTTTTGCATATGCCCCAGAACCCCCAGATAAAAATCCATCCTAGCCATTCCCTGCTGTCAACCTTGTGGGACCTTAAGCAATGAACCCGGCCAATCCCGTCATAATTTCCAACCTACAGAACTGTGAGCTAATAAATGGGTTTTGTTTAAGCCACTACATTTGTAGTAAGCTCTTGTGCATTAATAAAAAAACTGATACAATGATTAATCAGTCTCCAGTATTATCCTCCACTAATCTATTCCCCAAGCTGCTACCAGAGAATTCTTTCTAAGAAAGAAATCTGAGTGTAATCCTTCATTGTTTCCCAACAGCTTTAGAATAGAATTTAAACAGTGTAATGTCCAAGGCCTTACCTACATATGTCATCTGTGCTTAAATCAAATGGCAAATTTGCACTCCTTTTAAAAGGTAGGCTTTCATTTACCTCCATGTGATTACACGCAGACTGTCCATATCCTGCCTGCTACAACCAGCTAACTCACACTTCTTTCCTAAAACTCAATTCTTTCATGACCCCTTCTAGGAATTCTTCTATGCTACCAAACTTCAGGATACCCACGGCTTCCTTTACATACTTACTTCCTAACACAGAATATTGTGCTCAGATTTTCTAGTGTCTATTACTACAATCAGGCTAAGAACAGGTATTTCTGTCTTCATGTCTTAATCACTAGCAGAGTGCTTGACCTCAATAGATGTTTGATAAGTTTTTACTGAATTTTTAAGTATATGTTAATCAACAATTGAAATAATGCTCGATTTTAGCCCCAACCTCCCCTTGAGTCCCAAACGTGTTTATCAAATGGCTTACTTAGTATCGCACTTGAGCCTTCATATAAAAAGAATCTTAAGCTTAGTACATTCAGAAAATAACTCTGTACCACCCACTCAACACTACAAACCTGCTTCTCCACCAGATTTCCATCTCAATAAATAGCAACAAAGTTCTCTTAGTTGCTCAAGATAAAAAAAAAAAAAAAAACCCAGGGGTTATTTTTAATGCCTCACTTTCTTACATCTACTGTATTACTATATCTTATTGGCACTACCTTCAAAGTACATTCTGGGCACAACCACAGCAACCATCCTCAACCACAACCTCTTTATGCCTCACTTGGAAAACAGGTGCAACTCCTAAATGGTCTTCCTGCAGACTATCTTCCATTTGACGTCCTGCACCCAGAGGCATCCTTTAAAAAACACCTGTCGGATCATGCCATTCCATTGTTCAAAATACTCTGGTTTCTTCATCCTGCATTTAAAATGAAATCTCAACTTCCAGTCCATGAATAACTACATCTGCTCCTCCTCGCTTCACTTCCATGACTTTATCGTTTCACTTTCCCTTTGCTAACTCCGGGCACAGGTGTTCCCTTCATACAGCCTTGGGACTCCCTGTTCCCTCTGCCTGAAATGCTCTTTCCCAGATCATTGCTTGACTGACTGGATCCTTCTTATCGTTGAGACCTTAGCTCAAAAGTCATATCTCGGAAGATATCGTTGCTGTCCACTTAGTCTAAAAGAGCCCTTGAACCACACTCATATCGCCCCAATTTAGTTTATTCGTACTACATAAGTGTTATATTTTCTTATTTATTTACAGCCCTGCCTCCCACACACATTAAAATACTTGTATGAAAACAGATACCTAGACCATCTTGTTTAATGATGTCCCTATTGTTTTTAGAAAAAGGCGCAACCTGGGCACTCAATGTTTGAATGGAATAATTATTGTCGTCAGCGTGAACACAAGGTCATTAAGTATGTTTGCACTGTGCACAGCCTGTTCAACCATCCACAGGAAGCAGCCACCCAGCAGGAACGTACACTAAATGCAACCCATGATTTAATACTACAACCATGATTTAATATTCATAAGACAATTATAGGGCTATTGGGGTAAGTGGGAAGTTTTTATTTTAATTAATTTCTCCCATATGCTCAAGATTACATTATTTATTATCTTGGCGATAGTCTTGATCACTCTCACATTAGAACTGTGGCAAGTATTATAGTTGCAGAAAGGCAAGATGTGGGATAAGTGGTTGATTTATTCAGGATGATAATATAATTACACTAATTATTGTCTTACAATAAATTAATAGCAATGGAGTTCTGTGATGAAGATGTTCAGTACTTTTGGCCTAGGAACCAGAAGGCTGAAATTCATTGAGCAATCTATAAAGGCGACATGTTAAGTATTTTTTTTTTTAATTATACCTGGCTAATGTTGGCATAGGAAGAAACTTGTCATTAAAACAAGTATGAATTACTCAAATTACACAATGTGAATTTTAACTCTGAGAAAACCTCTAAAACTCTAAAGCAAATTGGATTCCAATAGTCATAGGTATATGGATTACCAAGAAAATTCATATTCATAAAGAGAAACTAGTGAATTAGGAGTTTCTGACTCATCAGCACAAGAGTGGAAGGTTTCCTTGGGAAATATTTTGGAGACACATGTCAGAAAAATGACACTAACCTCAATCATCATTTAATAATATTTTCTGGAGGAAGACATCTGTGAATCTGGTGTGAGACAATCAATTGTAGCCTCTGTAGTTTTCTACAAGTCAATTAAATTCCACAAGCATCAATTTCTACATCTATAACAGAGTGACAAAACAACAACAACTTTCCTTCCCATCACATATGACAGTTGGAGGCTCAAATGAAAAGTTAAATGATATGATATTATAAGTTGCTGTGCATTGTTAAAAATGACCTATGAATTTTAGGTAATAATGACATGCAGATTTGCTAGGCATTGAGCACCCAAATGTACAGTAACATTCCAGCCCACTCGCTTTTCATTTTCATAGCAGAGATTGCTATGAAAATCCAATAAAAATTAAATAGAATAAGAGATACATGAATAATGTGTTTGAACCTGCTAACTTTCTCCTTTATGTCCCAGGGACACTAAGTCCAGCATGAATTTCTATAGATAGGTTTACACAAACCTATCAACAGATAGGTAGGTTAAACTTTCAGACCTCATACTCAAATCTCAGGAGCACTGTATATCTTAAGATTCTTTCCTGCTCCTGAATGGGTCTGTAGCCATAAGGTTATATGTGTTCTGTAGCTTTGTGCTTTTCCTTTCTCCATTTCCCCTCCAGGTGGCATTTCTGTTGTAGCTTCTAAGTCCCCGGCCTAAGCACCAGCAGTCACAGTTGGCATGAGTGACTTCTATAAAGCATTTCAGAGTGAAAGGTGGTTCATCCACCCACAATGCTATCATTATCAGTCATCTTAGCAAAATCAGAGCTGAGCCTCCTTCCAGTGTGATAGCAGCTGCAAACTGCTGATATCCTCTTGATATGGATTTCTTGATTGTTAACCTAGAATAAAATGTATATTGCTTTGATAAAAATGCATGCGGAAAAGCTTCTTATTTGAAGGATTAAAAGTAAAATCTGGTTTTGCTCTAATTTCCTTCTGTTCTATTTGAACAGCAGGAGTACAGACTTATTTTTACTATCCTTCTGCTCAGGGCAATGGGATTTTGACATTAAACAAAAGAAAGGATTTACTTTAAATAGCGAGGCCTAGGCCAGGGAACCTGGGCTACGAGTCAGTGACATGAAAATTAGACTTTGTTATATTAGACGCAAATCAAGATATTTTTTCCTTAATTGATTCAGCCACTGCAGAAAAGTTCATTTACTGTAATCAATATTACTTTACTTTGTGCCTCAATCAAAAACTACTTTTCCATGGTCAATAGCAATTAGACAAATGGGCAGAAATGGCAGCATTGATGGTGATGGACCCCAAGATTTATACCTGCCGTTCTCAAAAAAAAAAAAAATGCCAGGGAAACATCTAATTGCATTGTATTGGATTTGCAACCTTTCAGGGAGAACCCAGAATGGGCTTTGGAAATAAGTCAGAAATATCATTGGTCAGGAAGGTGAGAAGAAAAATCTCTCTAAACCTTTCTCTCTGATATCTCCTTAAGTTAACCAAAATCTAATAAACAACAGGAAAAACATGGAAGTAGAACAATGAAAGACACAAGTGGGATATAAATTGGGACCTTGTAGGAATTTTCAAAGAAATAGAATCAGTTCATCTGGAGAAGGTCTTTGTAGACAGTTGACTTTGGTTTTCATGAAGAACTATGGTTGGTGTCCAGTGGAAAAATAATAAGGAAAAGGGCAAATCATAGCAACAAAACTTAGAAACACCAATCTCATATTCTGGTTTTCCGGTTTATAGAAGTTATTGGACTATGTTGCAAATGCTCACAAAATACTCATGAAAACTTTTTTCTCCTATCTTGCTGAAGCAACTCTTAACTTTCTTTGACCACCTGTCTTCTAGCATCTGTGCTTGCCATCGCCATACATCATCCTCGTAGTACTCAGAAAGATTTCTTTAAATGTAATGAATTGGCTAATTAATGCCATTCTCCTACCTAAACCCTTTTGATAACTTCTGATTCTGCACTGATCAGATCCCAAACTTCTCCTAGTGGTTGTGAATGACCTGCAAGTTACATGCTTCTCACTCAAAGTTTTAGTTCATGCATCTCCCCGGAGGTTACAGTTATCAATGATGAAGCACTTCTTCACCTCAGGGACTTAGAATCTCTCTCTCTCTCTCCTGCCTTGCTATTAAAAACTTTCCCTAGTGTTTGGGAGGTTATGAGACAATCTTTCTTACCAGACGACTTATTGGTATTTATTAGACAAATATATTAGTCCTGGAGAAGAACAGAATTAGCTAGAACCCTGATGATCTCTTACCATTTTTCTTTCTTTTTTTTTTTAATGGAAATATTTATTGATAGGCATTCCACTTTAATTCTTAACAGCGTGGCTCATAGATGAGACTCTCCTGGGATTTGAGAAACCCCTGTAAGAAAAGAAGGCAGACAGATGGAAAACCAACTATTACAATGGCAGTAATAAGTATGGAGAATGATCAAAGATCCAGGTAGAAATAACAAATTAAAAAGAGCAAAAAGATTGTTATCTACAGCAGGAGAAACCTAAGGAAGTAACAAACATAAAAGTTCCCAAAATTAACATACCAATGGACCTAAAAGGTCAAACACAAATTAAAATTGAACACAATATAAATTATCACAGAAAGCCAGGGAATGCAAAAAAAAAAAAAAAAGAAGTGAGAAAGCCCAGTCAGAAATACATTTTTTATTATATTTTTAACTGACTTACATGATGTAAGAATAGGAAAACAGTGAAAAAGCTGATTTTTGAGTCTTTGTAAAAAAACTCACAATTCCTAAAATTTTGACTGGTTATAAATTTAGTATAGAGCCTGAGCTCTCATTGGTCCAAAACTCAGCAGCGTTAACATTCTTCTTGTGTCCCAAAAAAGCAAAGTAGATATTAGTACTTCAGGCAGGTTTGTTTTCCTTCAATTGTGCTATACACTTTCTGCAGTGCAATGCCTTTCATCAATGATCTTTTGTTAGAAATGAAATGGTATGTGTACAATGCACACACGTCTTGTTGAAGGCAGGACAGGGCTCTTACTGTTCTAGCTTCATTCAGGCATCTAGTATAAGTCTGCTCTTATCTTAAGCTATATTGTGTTCCTACCTTCTCACTTAACAATGACACAGAGATGCAATTTATAAGCATCCAGTTGAATGCAGAGGCATTCATCTCTCTTGGGGACGTACACAAGTGTAGGAGGCACGAAGGGGTTTGCAGCGCTTGTCACAGTTCATTGGAAGTCGGAGATGAATCAACAACAAAGAGGACATTTTAAATTATCATTTTGATTTCAATTTACTGCGACACCCACAAGTCTCTCTGAGTAACAGAGCAAATAAATAATCATTCTGTAACAGGAAAACCACTCATCCTTTACACAAACCAAAAGGACTCTAATAATTGCTGGCTACTTAAAGAGGGCTAAATTGTAAACTAAAAATGATAACAAGCAGCATGAATATTGTGATTCCAAAACTAAGCTTGTAGAATTTTTCATGTTGCTTCATTTTAGTTTACTCTTCTACTAAATCATGAACCAAACCAAAGTTTAGGGGTTTTGTATCTTTGTTTTTAACATCTTAATGAAACAATATGAACAGAATAGAATCTATATAGTTTCTAAAACAATTCACCTGGAACAAAAGTAGAATATAAAAATATTCTCTAAACCAGAATAACTTTTTTAATCTAGTACTTCCAAATGATATATTATGTAATCAGAATATATTACTAAACATACACATATGGGTTTCTGCATGTGAATGATTGTGTAGTGTGTGTGTTCATGCCCGTGTTGGTTTTCTCTATTTGAAGATTGATTTTGAGGGGGATAAATTGGTAGCCATATTTCCTCTTTTTACAACATTTTGAATAAATGAAGTGACCTGTAAATAGTTTCTCAAAGGGCCCAGTACATTGTAGGGTCTTAATTCATGCTAGTCCATTTTCCCTTTTGGAATCTGGTTAAGAAAAGGGGCTGAAAAAAGTTCACTTGTACTAATTCTGTGTTCACCAAAATGTTTGAATACCTGCTATATACCAAACATCCGAGAAAGTATTTCATTTGCTCTTTGTAACAAACTAGTTGAATGGGCATTATAAGCCTCAATTTTATAAGCCTCAATTTAGAGAAAAAGGAAGGGGTATTCAGGTTTTTTTTTTAAAAAAAAAAACTAGTCTAAATGAACACAGTTAGATAGTGGTGAATGTGAGAGAGACCAAAACTTATGCCCATGGATTTTGATCCCTTTTATGAGTTAAATTGTGCCCTTCCCACTAAGAAAAAAAAAAAAAAAAAAAAAAAAACCAAAACTATGTTAAAGTCCTAACCTCAGTACCTGAGAATGTCACTTTATACAGAAACATTATATAAATCTGCAATCAGTTCATTGCAAATGAGTTAGATTAATTAGCTAAAATGAGATCATACTGTAGTACAATGGGCCATTAATTCAACATGACTGTTGTCTTTACATTATAAAAAAAGAAGACAAGACACAGAGACAGAAACACAAGGACAACACAAGCAGTGAGATAATAAATTTCTATTGCTTTAAGCCACTCAGTTTGCGGCACTTTGTTACAGCAGCTCTAGGAAATGAGTATAACCCCCAAACCAGTGCTCCTTCACCTGTGGCACACTGGCCCATCTTGTCAGAAGCAAAAGTGAGATCCAAGGGAGCCCACTTCTGGTTCTCCCTTTTCATCCTCTCCTTTAATTGGCAAACACAAAGCTAAGCACTGTACATGCATTATTTTATTCCATGCTAGCAGCAGCCCACAGAGAACTAATATAATTATTTTCTTTACATATAAAGAAACTCAGAGCGTCTGAGTCTAACTTGATGAAGATTACAAATAAATTAAGTTATAAATCTAGGATTCACAGCTATATCTGTCTGACTTCAGAGACCAAATTGAAACCACTTTGTTGTACCACATTATTCTAGTCTCAGGTAGTACCCTGGTAATATACAATTCACTATTCCTACTTCTGGATAAAGGTAAACAAAAGTAAATTAAAGAAAGATCTAAAAAAGAATGGCTAAGAAAATTGTTTCCTGTGGAGCCTTATAGAGTAAGATGTAGAAACGGTGAACACATGTTTGGTACCAGCCTACACTGCATTGGGTATGAGACAATGAAATTTACATGTCTCCTCATTTAATCCTCAAAGTATATCTTAGCTCTATTAGAGAGACAAAGCACTGAGGCTCAAGGAGACCAAATAAATTACCTATGATCAAATAGATATAAGTGACAGAGCCAGAATTCAAATCCAGAGCTTTATATCTCTTACTTTCCAATTTCACCTGAAATAGATGAGAAGTTTTATCATTAAAATCAATTTAGTGTATTCTTTCCTTCTTTTCTCTAGCCCATTTTCTATACATATCTCTACAGTATGGTAATTTGGGGCCTTCTGAGTTCCTTTGCTTTCTGTCTTTTTAGAGCTTTCTAAAATCCTACCATTTGTTCTTCAGATGTCATATTGTGAGAAATTGAGGGAGATTCCCAGAAGAATAAAAGGTTATCCTGGAAAAGATGCCTGGTGTAGAAGGCAGTGGCTGTGCATGCTCTGCCAGGACACACACATCAGCATCTTTTCTGAAGGGCAGTTGTAAGGGACTCACAGAACAGCCATGAATATAAGGAATCAAGATATCTTGGCTCCGACAACTGCATTCTCCCATGAATCATCTCCTCTACCATGGGGGGAATGAAAGTTAATTCCATTTGGTAATATAACAGATCTACACACCTCCTCTGCAATAAAATGATAACTACTGACATACAACTTGGAGGTAATTATTCAAAGTTTTGGGAAACCTTGAGAAACCTCAAATCTGGAGAAAAACCAACCAAAGACTATAGGGATAATTCCAGGTTGAGTTAGGAATGGAGGAAAGGCTGAGAAGTATAACTGAAATTCTTCTTTCCCCTAAAGCATGCTATGGGTGTTCTAAGAACTGAATTATGTTTCCCTAAGATTCATATCTTAAAACCCTAAGCCCCAATGCAATGGTATTTGAAGATAGAGTCTTTGGGAGATAATTTTCCTTAAGATCAGGTTATAAGAGTGGGACTCTACTGATGAGATTAGTGCCTTTATAAAAAGAGGCACAGCAGAACTTACTTTCTTTCCCTTTCCCCTACATGTGAAAACATGACAAGAAGGTGACTGTCTGCAAGCCAATAAAAAGGATATCACAAAGACTCAACCATGCTGACACCTTGACTTAGACTTTTAGTTTTTCAAACTGTAAGAAACAGATTTATGTTGTTGAAACCTACAGAATGGGAGAAAATATTTGTAAACTATATATTTGACAAGGAATAAATATCCAGAATAGGTAAGGAACTTAAACACCTAAACAGCAAAAAGAAAAATAACCTGATTTAAAACAGGCCAAAGACCTTAGTAGATATTGAAAATGAACAAATGGCTGATAGATATTTGAAAAAATGCTCAGCATCAGTAATCATTGGGGAAATGAAAATCAAAACCACAATGAGATGCCACCTCACTCTAGCTAGAATGGCTATGATCAAAAATAACAAAAGAAAATAAGTGTCAATGAGGACGTAGAGGAAAAGGGAACACTAACATACTGTTGGTAGGGTGTAAACTAGTATAGCCATATGGAAAATAGTGTGAATGTTCCTCAAAAAAAATTAAAAATAGAGTTACCCTTATGATCCAGCAATCTCACTACTAGGTATATGCCCAAAGAAAATAAATCAGTATGTTAAATAGATATCTACACTCCCACATTTATTGCAGCACTCTTTATAGTAACCAAGACATGAAATCAACCTAAGTGTTTAACAATGGATGAATGGATAAAGAAAATTTGGAGGGAGGATATATGTGTGTGTGTGTGTATATATATATATACACACACACACACATATATATATATATCTGTAGACAAGCACAAACAATAGAATACTATTCAGCACTAAAAAAGAATGAAATCCCATCATTTAAGACAACATGGATAAACTTGGAGGACCCATCGATATGTACAACTACAATGTGTCAATTAAAATAAATAAATAAAAAGAAGTAAGACCAAGCAGAAAATATACTAAATGATTTCCCGAAATAGGCTTGGTGGCATAGGTGTAGTCCCAAAGGAAGTAGGCTCTGGGGAGGAGATGCGCACACAAAAAGAGGGCTCCCCCAGGACAGATGCCCGACTGGAAGGATGACTGGGTAGAAGGCAGGTTTCAATTTGAAATGCTGGTCCCAGCAGACTTCTGGTGCCAAAGTGGCCCATCAGAAGTGTCTTGTCTTGAGGCAACAGGGCTGAGCCGCTGGATCCCCTATCATTTCCCGGTACACTGACCTATCATTGGTTCGGGTCTGTTCCCAGTGAAGATCATGATGTAGGAGAGGAACTTCTCTTCCACTGAGTGCATTGAAAGTGACTCATCTGACATAGTCATCTGCCAGCACACACAGCAGGTGGTGGATTGTTTGTCTCAGTCTGAAGGCATAATCTGGACTGAACACCATGACATGACATCAACCGCATTTAATTTAAAATATTTTTATTTTATCTCCATAAACATGTTCTTATCTGTTTTGACTCACAATATACCATGCCACCAAAGGTTATTGAGTATATACTGCTAACCTGAACCTAGGTTTACGTCCAAAACAAGCATTGCATAGAACACATCACACACACACACACCAAAAGACTACTTTCCTTTTTGAAGCTATTTATTTCAAAGAATAAAAGGGACAATCTTTTTGGAAAGCTTTTCTGGGAGGCTGAGAGGTCCTAACTTTAGAGCTCTGCCTATTCGTTCTATTCATCAAATGTTGAAAGGGTCCAAAAAGAGAATATAAGCCTTTTGCTTTAAAGATTAGGAAATTAAAGCCTAGAAATATATAAAGAAATGTTCAATATTTTAGTATTTTTATTCATCTATTCCACGTATCATTCATTGAATTTCAACTATGTGCCAGACACTGAGAAATGACCGGGTACAAAAGGAATGAGGAATAAAGCTTGGGTCTTACATTTGGGCGACTCTAGTTTCAAAGAAAGACAGGACAACAACTGAATTACAAAATAATGCGTCACTGCTCTGTAGTGGGTTGAATTGTGGTGCTCTAAAGATATGTTCACCTGGATCATCAGAAGTTGCCTTTATTTAAAGTAAGAATCTTTGCATATGTAATGAAGTTCAGGATCTTCAGATGCGACCATCCTGGATTTGGGTGGTCCCTCAATCCGACGATGAGTATCCCTCAAAAAGACAGACAAGGAGAAGACACACAAAGACCAGGGAAGGAGTCCACATGAAGACAGAGGCAGAGACTGGGGCTTTGCCATCCATGCCCAGAAATGCTAGAGGCCACTGGAAGCCAGAAGAGACAATAGAGTATTCTTCTCTCGAGCATCCTAAGGGAGCACGCTGATTTGGGGCTTAAGGCCTCCGAGACTATGGAAGTGCACGTGTGTGCTGTTCCAGATCGCCAGGCTGTGGCAATTTGTTGTGGCAGCCCTGGGAAATTGCTACACGCTGTAAGGGAGATATGAGCAAAATAATGTGGGGAAACAAAGTTGAACCAAGTTCTGTCTGGGGCAAGTCTTGGTTTTCCAAGGGACATAATATTTGATCTAGAACTTTAAGAAAGAATAAGTAGATGCCAGGTGATGTTAGTTTGGGGCAGAGATTGAGCTGGTGGTGGTGGTGATGATTGGATAGCCACAAGCTCCCCATACAGTTGACCCTTGAATAACACAGGTTTGAACAGTGCAGGTTCACTTATACACAGTTTTTGTTTTTTTTTTCCTGCCTCTGCCACCGCGAGACAGCAAGACTAACTCCTTCCTCTACTCCTCCTCCTCCTCAGCCTGCTCAGTGTGATGACCACAAGGATGAAGATCTTTGTGATGACCCATCGGCACTTAATAAATAGTAAATATATTTTTCCTTCTTATGACTTTTTAAAATAATATTTTCTTTTCTCTAGCTTTCTTTATGATAAGAATATAGTACATAATGCATCTAACACAGAAAATATATGTTCATTGACTGTTTATGTTATTGATAGGGCTTCTGGTCAACAGTAGGCTATTAGCAGTTAAGTTTTGGGGAAGTCAAAAGTTAGACACAGATGTTTCAATTGCACAAGAGGTCAGTGCCCCTCACCTCTGTGTTGTTTAAGAGTCAAGCATAGTTACCTTAAACTATGAAGAGATTATTTTAACAATAGACATGAGGACAAATAAACAAGGATCTTAGCCACATAGCTGGGGCCCAAGAGAACTCAGGCACAGTCAAATCCAGGCTAAGAAGGGGCAGTAACCATAGCAAACCTGAGGTCCCTAGGCTTGGACCAGCAGGTCATTTGGAACCCCAGTGGGCTCTAGAAATATTAGCAGCAAATGTTCTTTAACTCTCTCCCATGAATTCAAATTTGCTTCTGTGTCTGTCCACTTACTTTTCCATGAACGCTTCGATGATTTTTCCCCCAAAATTTTCTAGCACAAACTCCAGGAAAGGAATCACAGTGACCCACCTAATAATCTACCAAGCCATGTAAGAGCCTCCTGTTCAACCTACTCCCACTTTCAAAGGCTGTCCCTTGTGCAAAAGGGAGAGGGCACAATCCCAGAAGAGGCTGTTCATGTCACAGGCTTTCCAAAAGACATTTATAATACAGTTGTGAAGGGCCGTGCATGTCTATCTGAACAATTCCAATTTTATTCTTTGGATTGCAGGTAATTAAAACACGCTTTTACATAGGGAAATATGATGATTAGCTTTGTTTATTAGGAAAACACCAATAGAACTAATGAGTAAAATGCAATGGAACTCGTGGTAAAGATGTTAGCAAGAAGCTTTGCAAGAGTCCAAGCTAGTTAAGGGCAGAGATGTAACTAGAATCCAGTGTTTTTCTGCCATCCACTCCTTGGTGGTTTCACGTAGAAAGCTGTCTCAAATATTAAGCACACAGATTTCTCGATGTTTCATACCTTGATCTTGGCTTTTTATCCAGCTTTATTTAGCACCAACTCATCAGCACAAAAAGGGATGTGGTGACTTAGAACTAGGGGAAGATAATGTATGATGCCTCCACACCACGTGAAGGAAAAAACAATGCTTGGCATCTCTATCCATGATTTTAACAGCTTCAGTTATATAAATGCATTTTGCTACAGAAAAGCCAAGCATCAACCAGAACACCTTCCACAAAATGGCTATGGGATAAAGATTAAGTGCAAAGCAAATCCGTTTTGCTTTAGGTACAAGACAATCCCACGTATTTATTATTACAGCCTTCCTTCTGCTTTGCCTCTTTTTTTTTTTTTTCCTTTCAATTAAGAGACAGCTTTGTTCGAGTTCTAAGAGTTCTAATCATGCCATCATCAAGCCACTTTGGAGGGGGAGAGAGGGAGGATTGGCAAGAGTTATACACACACAATAGGTGCATATACAATAGGCATGGAGAAGAAAACAAAGGTTGGCGTCAGCCAGACATTTTCTATCTTACATTTCAAACTGTCGTTTTAAACAAGCAAATACAAACATTCCTGAGCAATGGGAAAAGCAAAGCAGTTTGTTGTGTGTGGGTGGATTTTTTTTTTTTTTTGGTGTTTTTTATTTGTATTTATTTATTTATTTGCTTTCATCTCTCAGTGAGTTTCCTAATAGCGCCTTTGACAAGTAACATGCTTTTTCCATTCGTGATCAAAATTGCTAAAGAATAGGCAGCTCTCCCTCCTTTAGCTGCTCTCCCCTCTGTCACTGCTGCCCTAGGAGATCATTTTTTCCCCCCAAATAAGGCCACAACCAAGACGGAGATGTTTTATAATGAGTAATCACACCAAGATCATTTCATTAACCCTTTATGGCCCTCCATTTTGATTTAACCTTCCCCCCAAAAAAGAACATAATTGAAAATATAGGAAATCTATAGCAATAAATGACAGCTGGAAGAGATATGCTTGCACGGCGTGTGATGGAAAAATGCACCTTAACGGTGGGCACTGCCTGACCTTTTCAAGAAACCAGCAGTCATAATTATGTCCTGGAAGCACGATGAGTTTCCAAAGAGACCAAAGGAAGAAGAGGACAACATATACAGTCAAATGCACTTATCCTCCGTTTACTTGGAGCTTTCTGTGAGGTTGGGAAGAGCATGGGTTGTGGAGTCAGATGGAAAGCCTGGATTCAGATTGCCCACTGGGCAGGTGACCTACCCCGTCGCATACCTGCTTGTGGTAATAGCGATTATGCTAGTTTCCAGCCATGGACAATTGTGAAGATGAAATGCAGGGCTGTTTTTAAATCTCGTAGCTTAAGGTCTGGCATACAGCAGATACCTAAAAAATGTTAGCTGTTCAAGGTAAGGTAGACAAAACACTACCATGGCACTAAAGGAATCTGTCACCTAATGTAGAGTATAAAGATTCCAGAGACATTATTGTTTCCTTTGATGAATTTGGCGAGTTGCTTTGAATTCTAGGTAAACTTGAAAGTGTTTGTTTCCTCAATCGCTACCATATATCACACAGTTGTACTTGGCCTCTGTTATCCCTCTAAAGTAGCAGTGTTTTGTTACTGTTGTCTGTGCCATATTTGGCCATAAGCACAAGAGATGACACTTGGCCCATTCAATTTTAGAATTCAACAACCATAGAAAGGTTTAGTAGTGAAGCATATTGAAAAAAATTTGTTCATAGTAGTCAAATAGACTTGGATCTAACACCTCATTTATTTGGTGATTTTAATGTAGGCACTTTCTCTTTGGGTCTCAGTTTCTTCATTTATGAAATAAGGGTAATAATATCTGCACAATGATGTTAATAAGAAGATTAAGTATGCCATTTTTAAAAATTTTATTTTGTGACAATATTAGACTGATTAGAGAGTTGTAAAAATATTAGCAACACAAGAGTTCCTTCATTCCCCTTTTCCTGATGTTAACACCTCACGTAGCCATAATACAAATATCAAAACCAGGAAATTAACATTGGATATCATTCAAATTTAGTGACTGTTAACTAATGTACCTGTATTATCCAAATGTCATCAATTTTCCTACTTGTGTCCTTTTTCTGGTCCAAAATCCAATTCAGGACTCAGGATTACATTTAGTTGTTAAGTCAGTTTGGTGACCTCCAATCTGTGATGATTTCTCAGTCTCTCTCGCTTATGATCTTGACATTTCTGAATAGTACAGTTCAGTTATTATTTAGACCCTTCTGTTGGGTTTGGCTGATAGATTGAGGTTGCACATTTTTGGCAAGAATATCACACATGTGCTGAGTACGCCTAGGTGCGTTATAACAGGGAATACGTGATGTTGTTATGTCTCGTTATTTGGTGATATTAATTTTGATTGCTTGGGAAAGATGGGCCCACCAGATTTCACCACTGTAAGGTGACCATTTTTGTCTTTGTAATGAATGTCTTGTGGTAAGATATTTTGTAACTATGCAAATGTCCTTTTTCTCACCATATATTTTGTCCACTAATTTTTATCACCCACCCCTGATTTTTGCCTGCAATGTTTATTACTGTGTTGATTGTCTAACAGTGATTTTTTTAATTCCATTGTTCCTACTTATTAACTAGAATTCTGCTGTGAGAATGAGCTATCTTTTCACAACTATTTATTCATTCATTCATTCATTCATTCATTCAGTTATTTACACACATCGGTACGAACTCATGTATGTTGCATTCTATGGATTATAATCTATTGCTATCATTATTTATTTTACTTCTTGAATTTTACAAGATTTGACCATTGGGAGTTAACGTCAAGTTAGCCCATGATCCGTTTGTATACATTTCCATCATTTTTTGAGCATTTATTTCCTTTCTGAAACCACGGAAATTCCAGGCTCAACTTTTTCTGCCCAATCCTGGAATCAGCTGTTTCTCCAAGGAGCCCTGTTTGCCTTATTGGAAAATTGCATTTAGAAATCAATATCTGTGCACCTGTAATCTCAACTACTCAGGAGGTTGAGGCAGGAGAACTGCTTAAGCCCAGGAGTTTGAGCATGCAGAGAGCTTTTGGGACATCACACCACCTGGGCAACAAAGCAAAACTCTGTCTCAAAAACAATAACAACAAAAAGAAATCAAGATCTAGATGCTAGGTGTGCTGATTCCTACTGAGATATCATTGCTTCTAGGTGCTCTCGACAAACAGGGCTAGGAAATAAGTACACGTACGTACACGCACATATACACATGCACATACACACATCTATATTTTTCATACCTATCCATTTTTATATAAATTTTAACAAAATTTTGTGTTGATGCCTGTTGTCCTCTAGAGTGGGAATTCCAATCCAGTACCACAGAAAGTAATCCAACATTTCTCCTTTCCTATTTGTAAGTCTTTTTCTTGAACAATGAGAAATACGGTTTTCATTAGTCGTTATATATTTATTTGTTAGTTCAACTTTAGTATACTCACAAAGTTGTTTCCAAATTGCTAAACCATACTTCTGTGAACACCAAATTTACTAATTGGAGGATAATATTTGTGGACAGTTCTTTTTGTCTTCGGTCTTAAGGACTACATAATCAAAAAGCTATTTTCGAAACTTATTTAAATGAGTTATTTTTTCCTTCACTTATTTCAATACACTTATGTCATTTATCTGTGATGTAGTTGGGTTCATTTGTTAATATTTGCATTCCATTTTGAGTTCCTCTAGTAATTTTTTATTTAATTTATTCATTTATTCGGGGGTATGTTCTAAAGGTCAGAACTGTAATAAAAGTTATACTTAGAGAAGTAGATTCTCATCATTCCTTTTACCACATTTTCATTTACTTATTCTTTTTACCCAAATCTCATCCTTCCCCCTTAGGTAACTGATCTCATTAACTTTTGGTTTATCTTTCCTGTATTTGTTTTTGCACAAACTATTAGATACATATATATTTTCCAATATTCTTCTCTTTCTTACATAAATGGAGCATACAATAGATACTTATATATGCTGTTTCTTCACTTAAAATTTTCTGTAAGAAATTCACCCATCTCACCTCATAGAGATCTTCTCTTTCTTACTGATTGCTGCAGAATTCTCTATTGTGCAGATAAACCTTATTTTATTTAAACCCCCTTCTATGAAGGGCACTTGGGCTGTTTCTAATATTTTGCATTTACAAATAATACATTTTTAAAGTTTTTGGTACATAGCAAAAGTTAGCCACCAATCCTTCCAAATTTGTAAAGGGCCTAGGCTCTCATTTAACTCATTGAATGCCATTCCAGAAAAAAAATAATTTTTTCCCCCCTGGGGCCATGGTGTTTCATTAAAACAAAACAATCCTTTCTAATATGCTGTTTTTTTATTGTTTTCTGTGATTGAGTTATATGCAAAGCAATCCATGTTTTTAGAATTAAATTGTCAAGATTAATTGTAACAATAAGAACATCAAGTAAGATTTTCATAAACCAATTACAGGGTTCTGCTTCATGTGTCCCTGGGCTCAAAACCAGCCTGAGTTAAATACAACTCACATGGCAATCAATGTAGTAAAGGTGTTTGAGTTAGCAATTCTTGGAGGAGGTTATTATTGGCTATGCATGTCTGATGTTTAAAGAGGAAGAAAAAGAAATGTCTCAGATTGAGAAAGCTTGCAAATCACGAGAAGGTCCAAAGCACCAAGTCTACTGGGGGAAAGAAGAGGACTAAACTTGACCTGACACAAAGGATCTACAAAGCCAGTTGAGTCAGAGGTTTGGGGAGAGGAAATCACAGGCAGGAGAGAGAGCCCGAGGCCATAATGGATGAAGTCTTCTTTCAGTGCATGGAGAAAAAACTATCATTGAAATTGTCATAAGGGGAGAAAATGACACTTGCAGAAAGTCTGGCAAGTGTGGCTTCTTTTTTGAAAACTGTAAACATTTTTTTAGACTATTATTGATGGAAATGTAATAAATAGAGACTACAGGAGGTAAAATGACAGCTTGTTCTCTGACATTTCTTGTAAATACATCTAGGGCTTCCTGACCTCATCCCTTCATTTGAGAATTCTCCCCTAAGACAATTTTCCAATTTTTATAACTTCAAATCGATGCCTATTAAAGAGAATGATCTCTGATTGTGTGACTGTTCCTTTTAATAGTATCCTGGTTTGCCTTAAGTCAAAAAGATATTAAGAGTCCATTAATGGAGCAAAAGAAAACAGAAAATCATTGAAATTATCTCTATGGTATTGTCTTGGTCTGTTTTACATTGTTGCTATAACAGAATACCACAGACTGGGTAATTCATAAACAATAGAATTGTATTTGGCTCATGGTTCTGGAGGCTGGGAAGTCCAAGATCAAGGGCCTATGTCTAGTGAGAGCCTTCTTGTCACATCAGAACATGGCAGAAGGCATCACAGGTCAAGAGAGTACACTAGAGATCAAACTCACTGCCTCAAGTTCTTTAATAATTGGCAATAATCCATTCGTGAGGTTGGAACTCTCATGACCTAAATGCCCCCCATTAGGATTCACCCCTCAACACTGCCACATTGGGATTAAGCTTCCAACACATGAACTTTGGGCAACACGTTCAACCCATAGCAGGCATCTAAAAATTCCTTCCACAAGGTAAAAGAAATGCTTAAGGTATTCATAAATACATCCATCCTTCTTATTCGAATTCTAAAATAATTGAGAGACAGAGAAATACAGAACAAAATAGCAGCTTTATTACTAAAACACAAAGCAAATCTGGGGAATGTGGTTTGCTACTTGTGATACAAGGATCCTGTTAATTCTTCATCCCCATGACAAGAGAAACAGGAAAATCGAAGGCTTCCCTTGTGAGGATCTATCTAGCAGGAAATAGAAGCTTCCTGTTGACAGGATCAGTCCAAACATGAAGAGCAGGAGGGTAGAACTGGGCACACTCAGGTATTTTTTCAAAGTTATCAATCCAATAAGTTACCTCTTCTCATAGTAGGAGCAATTAAAGATAGGGAGGGGGGATAGGGCTCTTCTGAGTGCATAAGCTGACAGAGAGAAATAGTTGCATTCTAATATTGCAAAGCCATTCTCACCATTGAGAAATAACTTCCAACATACACACTTTCAAAGTTGAGATGGGAGAGCTCTTTTAACACTCCGGATGCACCTATTTTTCAAAGGCTCACCTTTCATCTTCTGAGGTGGCCCTATGTTAAGGCCCTGGGGTTTGTTATATATACCTTGACGGATCACGACCAACTGGGTCCTGACCTCAGAGGCATACGTGGTGGCAAAGCTCTTAGCAAGGGTCCTGAGACTCCCAACCCGTGATAATTGAACACTCCAGACTCCTACCGCTTCTGTCTCTCGTTTCTGTTTTTTTGTTTTTTCTTTTTTAATCCGATGCTGCTTTTACATCTTGAATTAATTATTCTTCTAAAGCTCCTTGATGTGTTTGTCTCACGCAGGGAGAGACAGGTATGAGAGTTAATTAAATATCTTCTTGTCAGACAGCTGATGAAATCTTCAGTGCCACTGGGCTTGGAGTGAGAGTGTGTGTGTGTGTGTGTGTGTATGTGAGTGTGTGTGTTTGCACTCTTAGCTTATTTTTCTGTGAAGAGACTGAAGGTCTGTAATGGTCTCCTTATTTATTTAATGGCTGGTTGGATGTTGCTTCAAAGGAGATTAGACTACAGCAGCACAGAAGAACATGGCAGTGGAGTCTAACTGGGTGATTTATCTGACAGTGGTCGTGAGTAATTAGGGCTATGTAATCGTCAAAACCTCTTTCCTGGGCTCTGCACTACCTGCTATACCTCGGGATCTTTTTCATTGCATCCTTTGCGCTGATAGGCACGGACACAGCCCATTGCCTACAAGGATATAGGAGGCTGCCGTAGAGAATTGTGTTTCTGCGAGAAGTACAAGATTATTACAAGAACGAATATCTGGGTGAGGGACAGAGAGTGAGTGATGAGGATGCTGGCAGGGCTTAAATATCATCAAATAGAAACAAAGAGAGAGTCCCTTTGTTTCTATTTGTAACTTTATGTGCAACAAACAATAATTTCCAGACCTTTTACATCTATAGTCATAACCATTGTTTCTTTATTTTGGTTAGTTTATTTACGTATTTTAAAAAGAGTGTGTATACTGTCATTGTTGCAGAGACAATAACTGAGAGTAAGAAACACCAGATTTAAGTTTCTTTGAAATTATCTCTAATATTATTTGAGCAGAAATCTCCTGTCTCTGCAAAATAAATCATGGTTTATCACATGTAGCCAAGTACTTGATTATAAGATGATAGATAGATAGATAGATAGATAGAATGTACATTGATTCTTTTTACAAAAGGATATAATTTCTTAAAATAAGTTATTTATCTCCTGTTTTGAAATTCCCAAGAAAAGGTGCCTTGAGTTTCTTCATTTGAATAATGAGGAATATTTTTGCCACATCATGAACGAAATAATAAAATCCACTGAAGGGCCACAGCTGCCTCATCTGGTTTCCATCCCCATCCATGTGATGGTAGCTGGGCATTCATGATCCCTGTGTCTTGAAAAACATTTGCCTATGCTTTGCCCTGAGGGGAATATTCCTCTAAAATCGCCCCCAAACCTCAGATCCTTCATCAATTAACTAAAACATTGCCTCCATTGCAGTTTTCCTTATTCGTTCTAGCTAGAAGTCCTCCTTTCTTGAACTCCTATAATTTGTCACTGAACCTCACTTACAATACCTTTTGCATATTGTCTTTAGCAGCTGTTTTGGTGTGCTCCCTACTTTCTTTTGTACCTATATTTCTTAAGAGTAAGGACTTTATCTTAAGTGCACTGTCATATAAAATTTAGCATTCATTTAACATGGTTTTGTTTTCCTGGAATTCATTTCTCAAAGGAGGTGAGAGTAGAGAAGATAGAAAAATATAAAAGCAAATAAGTGTATTAACAGACAGTAATCATTTATGAAAAAATAAAACAATAGTCACCAGGGGATGGAGGGAGATTGTTATGCAAAGGTAGATGGTACATAGGTTGAATAATCAGGGAAGTTCTCTCTGATGTTCCAGCTGAAGCCTGAATGAAAAGAAAGAGCTGAAGATGCTAATATCTGGGATCCGAGTGTTTCAGGGACAAGAAATAGAGAGCAAACCCCTTAGATAGTCATGAGGTTTGAAAGCACAACAAAGAGGGGGAAAAAGATGGTCTGTGGGTGTAAGTCCTTCGTCATCTTTAGGGGATAGGCAGAATTTGAAGAGGCCATCAGATAAGCTCTTATGACCTATGAAAAGGAAGACACATGAACCAATTCTCACTTTAAAGATCCTTCTGGATGCTGGGTAGAACAGACTTATAAGGGGGCCAGAATGACAAGAGGAGAATCAGCTATAAGGATGATACTTTAGTCCAGGTGAGAGTTAATGAGGCATGGATTAGGTTGGATTACAGGATTTAGCATGGAGCTTTGTCTAGGAACACATAAGTGTGTCATTAAATGAAACAAAGAGGAAGGCCTCCTGGAATGAGGATATGTCTTCATTTTGGAAACCCATTTTTATAAATCTAGGGCAACACTAGCTCTACTCCTTACCCTAAACCAACCCCAACACTTACCCTAACCCTAACACAAACTCAAGGAATCAACAGGGCAAATTGTACTGGGGAAAAAACCTTACCCCTCTTTGGACATTTTGTTATAGGTTTAATAAAGTTGTACTTTTTATAGATGGACCAAAGATTCTGGAGTTCATTCAGAGCAGAACAGATAAACTCTGTCTCAACTAGCATTCCTGCAACTAAGCAGCTCACCTCCCTCTTCTGGCCTAAGCAGACTGAACCAGAAAATCGGATGCTAAGTAAACACAATATTAAATTAAGTTAAATATATAGGAATAAAAAGAATCTATATCTTATTATCTTACAATACTCTTAATTATATAAGTTGTAGACCTTTAAAATATTCATTTCAGTACTTCAGTAGGATTATTTTCTACCTGATATCTTGAAATTTTGGGCCATGTTTAAATAATCATTTCCCTGTTTACATATACATTTTGCCTCTGCAAATGGAGTGAAATCTTCAGGAAAGCACAGACTGGATCCTATAATATTACACATTCAGTCCTACAAGGTCATGCATATAACTGGCATTCAATAAAGGTTTTGGGGTGTTACTAATGACAAAAATCATCCACCATCCCCAAAATGATATCTCTGTGCTTTGGCATGGGAGGAAATTACCTGATGAAGAAATCCTTACTAGATAAATTCAAGTTAAACCCCAGGGGGCGTAGATCTTTCTGTAGGATTATGGCTAATGTCTTCCTGCTCATAATTCCTGACCTTTGTCCTTTGTTCCTATTTACACTGAGATTTCTTGACAATCCCTGCTCTGCCCAAGGGCAGTGACAGGTTGATATGCTAATAGCTGGTTTCTTCTTGTGCCTGCACTTACTCTTGGTCGCCAGGAAGGAAGATGCTGTGTCAGTAAAATACACTTTTATATCTTTTGAGTTCCCCAGGAAGAATGAGAGGAGCCAGGCCACTTAACTGCCTCAAAGCTGTGGTGTTCAGCAGCCCCGAGTGCTCTTTTAGCCTGTGCAGAATGTGAGCAGTGACCTCCAGGTGAAAATTTTCATTGGCCCTTCCTAAATGCCTGACCCTTCCATTCCCCTAGGATCCTGGATGTTTTGCTTTGCAAATAGAAATGCCAAAAGGTCCCTCTAAAAATTTATATTTAGTGACCCTGCAGAAAACTTGGGGCTGAGCATTTATATTTACTTAAGGAATGGTTCTAAACTCCGAATCAGCTGAAGGGATGTGAATAACCATGTGAAGGATGCCCCTGTTACCCTAAAAGGCTCAGGCCTCTGTCTGCTCTCACCTTGTTAGGTGTGCTGGGCAGTACCGAGAGCTGCAGGATGAACAACCCGTTTAACTCTGCTTTGGGACAGCAGATTGAAAATCAGTCCAGCGATGGAGATTCTTAAAGATGTTTTATTAATGTGTCCCTTGACTGTTCATTTGCTAAAGGTTTACAAATGCTTTATCAATTATTAATGATCTTTATACCTAGCTTTAAAAAAATCCTTAAACTTGGGAAGCATATGGGCATTGAATAATTCACACCCAGTGCCACTACTTCTAAACAAATGCCTTTTAACAGATAAAGCTAGGGTAATCTGGATTAAATCCATTTATCTGTGAGTTTGTTTCCTTTTCTTTCCTCTAAAATGTGGACTTTACCTTGAGGAGAGAGACATATCATCTAGTTGTTAAAATTGGAAACTAGCAGCTAGGACTTTCATGGTTTCAAGCTAATGTTTCTCCCGACCTTGGATCATGGTTGGAAAGTCATTTAATAGGTCTCTCTTCTTGACATTTTCAGATGTCTTGGGCCTTATCCTGCTACTCATCTCTAAATTAATTATTGAAGATGAATTTAACCAGCCACCCATTAGTTTGCACTTTTCTCACTCTACATATATCACATTTGGCTTGGTTTTTTTTTTTTTTTTTCCTTCTGGAGATCGAAACTATGACTATTTCTGTATTCTGACTTTCAGTAGATGCTTTTTTGATTCCTCAATTCTTCATACTTCTATTTTGTTTGCTTTTAACCAAATGTGGTTATAAATTAAACAGCATTTTGCATTCCCTACATGTGTTCGTGTGTGTGCACATGGGCATACACACATGTGTGTAAATGTGTGAATTTTCCAAGGTCAAGAAGCACAGTGAAGTTTTAGACACACCAACTTCAAAGTAGAGGGCAGTTAGGTGGGAAAGCACTTGGAATAGGCAGCACAGTGAATCAAGGCAAAGTTGTCACCCAGAGTCCCTTTGGGATATGGCCCTGAGACAACTAACCAGGCTGTAGAGATTGGTCTAGGTAAGCACGGCTGGGAGGCCCAAGACAATATCTTTGTTCCAGAAGAGTCAATTCAGATGAAAGGACATAGCAACAACAGATCTCAGGTAGAAGACAAGAATTTGCAAAGCAGGATATGAAGGTCATTTCTGTGTGTTAACTTGACTGGGCCAAGATGTATCCAAATTAAATATTATAATATTTCTGGGTGTGTCTGTGATGGTGCTTCCGGATGAGATTAACATCCAAATTGGTGGTCTTAGTAAAGTCAATCATCCTCCCAGTGTGAATGGTCATAATTAACCACTGAGGGCCTAACTAGAACAATAGGCAGAGGAAGGAAAAATCCCCCCTTTTGCTTCCTATCTCCCTGTTTTCGATGAGAAATTGGTCTTCTTCTGCCCCTGAACTGCAATTTATACCATTAGCACCCCTGGATTTTAGGGACTCGAATTACACCACTGGCTTTCCTGGCTCTCCAGCTTGCAGGTGGCATCATAGAACTTCTCGTCCTCTGTAATCCTATAAGCCAATTCCTCATAATAAACATCTTCATATATATATATATATACACACACATATATATGTATATATGTATATATATACATATATTCATATATATATGTACACACATACACATACATATACACACATGCATACACATGCATATATATATACATACACACACATGCACACACATCCTATTGACTGTTTCTCTGGACTACCTGACTAATAAACAGAGATTGCTACATTTTAGTTCTTAGATATTGGAACATGATAGAACTCCAACCAATAGTTGGACATATAAAGGGTTATAATTCAACACAGTGGGGTAAAGGACGAGAAAGGTTTGTCATAGGACTGGGCTGGAATTATTTCCAATGACCAGAAGGAATCTTGAAAAGACAGTTCCAGAAATGTATACTTCAGTGCCACACCCAAGGCTAGGCAAGGCTCACAGACCCACTCACACAGACATATGACACTGGGACTGCAGTTCACTCCCACGGTACCAAATCTTCTCTGTTTCGGCAACAAAGTTGTGCTCTGCTCACTGTTTACAAGATTGAATTTTTCTTCATTTGGTGTCTGGCTGAGAACTGAAGTTAATCTTTTTGTGTTGAGTCTTGTGAACTAAAATAAAATCCTAAGTCCACCTGCTGACTGAGTGGCCAAGGTGACCCCAGAAAAACCTTGAAACTGAGCTCCTGGCCATGCAGGGAAGGGAGGTGGTCAAACACACTTCATTATACCCCCTCCCTTTTGGAGTTCAGATACAACAATTGACCAGCATTGGCGTTAAAACAGAGATCGTAAGACTGACTAACAGTCTCTTTGTGACAATGAGATACTACATTATTAACAGGACCTAAAGTGATCCGGGGCAAAGGCCAAATCATCTTCAGGCCATCAATTTGCTTAACAGGTTGTTTTAGTATATTGTGACTGGTCTCTGATCCTTAATTTATAACATCTCAAGCCTTTAGACAAAACTTTATTCCTTTAACCAGTTACAAATCAATAATGTTTGAATACCCCTCTATAACCTGTAAGCCCCATCTTTGAGATGTCCCACCTTTACAAGCCAAGCCAATCAATACACCTTCCATGTATAGATTTATGATTTTATGTGTAATTCCTGTCTCCCTAAAATGTATAAGACCAAATTGTAACCCAGCTGCCGTGGGACTACTTGCTCAAGACTTCATGAGTACATCTGCCTGGGCCAGGATCACATACATTTGGCTCAGAATAAATCTCTTTAAATCATGTTAAAGTTTGGATTTTTTTCTGTTAACAGCCTTAGATTGCCAGCTGTATCTCCCAGAGACTTCATCTCTTCATTTCTTTTCACTCATGCTAGCTTTCTGTTACCTCCCTCTCCTCAGTAATTCTTGAAAAAAAAATCTTTCCCATCATGCTGTGTGAGTCATAGACCTGGGCAGTCAATACTGACCCCCCCCTTTAGAGTAAACTCCATCTGCAAGTCACAGGGATGATCAGTAACAGAATAAATGCTAAGGCCCACAAGATGTTGGAGTTTAGTCTGCTGATGTCAGTTCTGCTCAATCAATCCCGGGACTGATTCAGAAAGACAGAATCTTTGTCAGCCAAAGTCCCAACAGGAAACTGACGGCACACCCAAATTAGGGAAATTCAAGGAAAATTCATTCTCAAAAGCACTACTTCCATAGGTGTGGGGGTAGGAGGATCACAAGAAAGAATTTAGTAATCCTAGTCTTATCTTTCCTAAGTCCAAAGATATGAGATGAACAAGGAGCTCCTAAAACCAAGAGGGAAATGTCTGTAGTGCCGTTACCCATCTTGAGAGTACTGCCATGGAAAGTCACACCTGCCCTGGGGTGATCACAGGAAGGGAGTCATGGGGATGGGGAAAGAAGTGCCATGACTTCAATCTCCTTTCTGCTTTGATCTTTCACTGGGATTCCCAGTGGATGAATCTCCCTGAAAGTTAGAGGATGTGGGAACCCAGTCTGGTGGTCCCTATGGGCATCATTCATACCCTCCACTCTCATCATGCCAACCCAACAAGACAGCAGAAGTGTGGAGAGTGGATCCGGAGGGGCAAAAGGAAGGGAGTCCCCCAGGGTTTAAACCTACAGTTGGAACTCATCCATTGATCCCCCATGGATAAAGAAACAGGAAACTTAAGGTTGGGAAGGAAGCAGAGGCTGACAATCTGTGGCTGTTTACTCTGCACCAAATCATAGCAAGTGTAGTCAACAGAGTTGCTGAAATTAGAATCAGTATCTGTGATACTGTAAGTTGGAGGGGTCATCAAACTACAACCCATGGACCAAATCCTATAAAGTTGTGTTGGAACATATCCCCATCTATTTGATTACATATTGCTTATGGCTCTTTCCATGATATGTCAATGGGTGATCATAGAGACTACATGGCCAAGAAAGCTGAACATATATAATCTCTTGACTTTTGCAGAAAAAGTTTGCTGACTCTTACTGCTGTTTGGTCTGCAAAAGTAGAATACATAAAGTGTCCTCTATTGCATATAAAGGTAGCAGTTCTGAGAAAGGGATAGGTGGTGCTTCTGTGACTCACATATACTATTTGCTCTAGTTTCAAATAAATACATTACAATGCTGAATCTATACATGTTTGTTTTCACCCCAGCTTTCCCTATCTGAGGATCTTTTAAGTAGTCAGGAGTTTGCAAAATGTTACTGTTAAGACAGTAAGGTACTCTGCAGAAGCCTATGACAGTGACAATGAAAAGAGTAATGACAATTATGTAGAAACACACCCTAAGTCTCCTATATGCTAGGCTCTATTCTAAATGCTCAAACATAGAATAAATTGTTCAAATCTTAAAATGACTTTATCAGCAGGTACATTTAGAATCACCACCGTTTTACAGATGAACGAATAGAGGTGCAGAAGGGTTAAGCAATGGGCCCAGGCTCCAGAAGCTGGCCAGTGACAGACCTGGAATTTAAAACCAGTTTGTCCGGCTCCAGAGTCTCTGTTCATAGCCCCATTGTGCACAATGCTACTTCACTTTTGAAGTCTGCAGAATGGTCATGAAACAGTGTGTTCTGATGACAGGCATGCTTCGATGAGTGGAAAGCAGAATACAACGAATGAGAATTGCCATTTTAATATGCCTTTATAATGGAATTAGCACACGGAGCAAACCAATTATCTAAATTAATGGTTTAAAAGGTATATCTAGAGCTCACAGTTTGGAATTATAAAAATAAGCTACTAATTTGGCAACCTGTGAAGTCCTGGCTAATGGAGGTTTCTAGGAAGGAAAAATAGGGCCTTTAAATAGAGAATATGCAGAATATATTTTTTTTATCATAGTCCCTTAATAAACACATACAGTGGAGGAGAGAGTAACATATAGGAACAAATGATTAAGCTGGTGATTAGCTACATAAAGAGGGCAGAAGAATATCTTTCGGAAATTCACAAGTGTGTCCCAAACCAAGGCCCTCGGCTAGTCCGTAACTCAGTTCATGCAATATTCTTGACAAAGTCTCATTTTCTCTTAAGTCTTATTTGATGGAAACAATTGATGTGCATGCATCATTTTTCCTGTAGCCCTCACGAAAATATCTATCACAATGCAGTTTCCAGGGGTTTCTTTTCAGCATCCGATTTTAATTGGTTCACCTCTTGTCATCGAGAAATCATTTTGTTTGGAATTTCAAGATACCTTTTGTTCTTTCTCACAGGAATATAATTAATGTGGTTTGTGCTAAGGCAGCAACGCAGAATATACCTTTTTTTTTTTTTTTTTTTTTTTTTGCGCTGTTCTGAAATTACTAGCTTAGTACTGAGAATAAATGCTGTACCTTTAAAATGCCTGCAATTGAAAAGAAAATCCTTTCTGGATGAATTGAATTTTTATTTGTTTTCACATGTATGATTTTTAACACCCTGCCCCCCATTCCTGTTTCCATCATTGAATTAGGAAACAATGCTGGAAATAATTCCCTGAATAGCGTTCCAGACCCTGTCCCCGCATGTAGAAAGCACTTCATCTCAACCATCTCAGAGAGATCTATTCATTCCTTTATCCTTTCGATAAATATTTATTGAATGTTTACCATAGGCCAGATACCCTCGTCAGCCCAGGTGACACAAAGATGAAAAGGCAGTCTCTTTTCCTTTGATGAACTCACTCTCCAAAAGGAAAGACAGATGCTTAAAAAAAAAATGAAACACGTTATGATGAGCACTTGTGCAGAGACTTAAGGCAGCGCAAAGAACGCAGCACCTTATTTTGCCCCTGGGAGTCAGGAGCCGTTGCACCAGGGAATTGGCATGTAAAAGTGTCCAAATAAGGCCAGTTCACAACTTTCTTCAAATTTGTAATTATATATTTAAAATAAAGAAATAAACACTACATTTTGAATTTTAAAACTTAAAAATATATGTTTTAAAAAACATCGGCTAAATGAATGGCATCTCCATCTGCAACATTCAGGGAAGAACAGAACTCAACATTAAAGAGATCCATTTTAGCTGGCCAAGTACTTACAAGTTGTTTTTTTTTTGTTTTGTTTTGTTTTTAAGTCATTATTTGAAATGGGGGTTTCATACCAAAGGAGCTTTAAGACATGGACCCTGGAAGATGTGAATTGGCTCTCAGCTCTCTGGTCTCTCTCTCTGCCTAATTTGTTCGTCCCGGACTCACAACCTTTCATCATGACTATAGGTTTATAGAAAGCCCTAATATCTGGCAAAGGAAGAACCCTTCCCTGCTTCTTCTTCAGAAATTCTTGGCTATTCTTGGCCCTTTGCTCTTCCAGATAAATCTTACAATTATATTATCAGGTCCATAAAAGACTTTTGGACATCGTTTAGAATTGGGTTGAACCTACATATAAACGTGGGTAAAATTTATATCACCAAAATATTCTTCTCCATGAAATAATATATATTTCCATTTATTTAGATCTTTCACGATATCTCTTAGTACAGTTTTATAATTCTCTTCTCTTCCCTACTCTTATCTTTAGAATTCTAAAAGCGATCTCAAGACACCAGAGATTCGGCGACCACATCTACACGCCTGCTCTCCCAGGGCTCAGCTTTCTGCAAACGCCTGAATCCAGTTGAATTTCAATATCGCTTGTTTTCCTCTGAAGCCTTCCTTGATAAATTCTATCCCACCACGATCACTTTCCTTCTCTTTTTCCCTTCCATGCACATCGTCGCTTGACTTTAGCATGCATTTGTCATGAGGCCTTCTTACAGTTCTTTAGTCATTTCCTGCAACATGTCTGGTCTCTCTGTGAGAGCCAGCGTCTGCTGTCTACTTTGTTACGCCTCCACTGGGCTTAGGAAAGGGCTTGACATCAGATTAGGCTTGTATTCAAAATTATTTATTAAAAGAATAAAAGGCTTCATCAAATGGTTCTTTTATACAAACAGCCTCTCTCATTTTCAGAGTCAACCCCACTTTCTGATGGCTCCAGAGGAGAGAGATTCCTCCCCTCTCCAGGGTGAATTCCTCTTCCAGGCTTGTCAACGTGGCTTTCTTCTCACTGAAGAAAAATAATCTATCACTTGGTATCAAACTATTTGCTTTTCAAATTGAATATCTCAGAATAATAAATCATAAAAGAAAGGCCATGAATCAAAAATGCCACCTGAACACATCCTGTATTTACTCTCTGTATAGCCCAAAATGACTGCGGCATTAGCATGAATCATCAGATAATCAGCACAAAAGGCCTCATTTAAGTTCATTTTTCACGGGGAAAGTCTGGCTTTGAGCCCTGATACACTTCAGAACTTTGGTTTATAGAGATAATAAAAACATTCAAAGATATGTCAAACTAACCTAACCATTCCCATCTCTGTAAAAATGAGTTCTCCTGAAACCCGCCTCAACTTCTTTCCTCAGTCAGCCCTCTCCGGACACGTCCCCTGCCCCGAACAGCCCACGCTCCCTGGCAGAGCCACCATTTCAGGGGCTCATTTTTGCCTCTGAACAAGCAGCACTGCCTGCCACTCCGATGTTTGTATTTACCCCTCGGTCAAGCCAAATATCACATTTTTATTTTTAGATTCCACTTCTACCCTACCTAAAGAAAGAGAGCAGATTGACTTGGGTATATGTTCAATCAGCAAACATTATTGGAGGTCTTGTCTGTCTGTAACAACGTGCTTGGTGCTGAGGGGCTGAACCACATCAGATCTCTGCCCACAGGCAACTTACATGGAAGAGACGTGTGGGAGCAAGGACAACTTTATACACATACATGGTTAAATGGAGCCGCACAAGATGCCACAAATTGATACAGAGGGTACTGCCTCCCCTGGTCCCAAACAGACCCTCAGAGCGGCACATACTCAGAGGGGAACACAAGATGCCTTGCAAGTGAGGCTCTGGGGAGAAAAGCATCATCTTTGTAGATGGGAGACCCTCCATTGACATTTAGCCAAACCAGTTCAGGGATTGAGGACACCGCTCTGCTCAAGGACTCAATTTTCTCATATAAAATGAGAGGATTTTAGGCAACGATTTCCCACTTTACCTTCGGCTTTAAGTTTTTATGATTCTGTGAAACTACATCTTAAAGTTGACCCCTGTAATGAAACTCAAACCACTGGATGTTGCATTCCTTGCTATTAATTCTGTGTTAAATAAGTCAAGGCTGGGACGGATTCCCTGGCAAATGCCAATTCTAAACCTTGGTAATCATTTAAGGTAGTAAAATTATATCTGGAGTCTAATAACTGGAGTGTAAATATACGGCATTCCCAGACAAGGCAAAAGAACCAAAAATAATATTAAAAGCACAAACTTTAAATACATTTAATTACTTTAAAACAAAAACATTCAGTTTAACATGCATTATATCTTTAATGCAAAATATTTACCTTCCTCTTTAAATTAAAAGGAATTTGTTTAAAAAGATGAAAATACAAGTACAAATACAAATACAATATATTTCTTCTTGATTCATGTCTATATTTCATAAAGTAAATATATATTACTTTAGTAATAAGACAAAAAAACATTTTAAACCTAATTTATTTTTAAAAGGAGCATTTTGTGGGAGTGGTTCAAATGGGTCTAATATCAGTCAACTGATTATGAATGATGCCTCCAAGTTTCTAGAACCACCATCATCCAAGCCAACCAAACAGTGAGCCTTCAGCTACGATTCTCTCCTCATCTGGTCTCTGAAGCATGCGGAAGCTCTGCCTTCTGGATTTGTTGTCACCTTATCAGAATGAAAATCCACTGGCCACTAAGCCCCATGTCCATCCATGTCAAGGTGACCGTAGAAAAGGCATGTACTTTCTTTTCTTCCCTATATTTAAACAACCTACAAGCATTCTCACTAATCCTCTTCCTCATATCATCTCTGTATTTCTCCAAAACCCTCTCTCACCCTGGCCTCTGCCCCTCCTCTATGTCCTAAACAGACTCTTTCTCTCTCTCTGAAATTGCAGCTCATTGACCAAAAAACAATTCTCAATCTTTAATTTCTTTTCTCGTTACCTTAAGTGACACCTATTGATCTTTTTAAGTTACTAATGTCCTGTACCCTGTGAGGTGGTGGCAGTTCCCCAAATCTCATATCTTCAAACCAGAAGTGAATCTAGAGCCATCTAAACTTCTCATTGTTACTTATAGATCATTATCCCATCAGTATAATTTTTAAAGCCCATCCCTTTGACATGGGTCCATGACATGCAGTCATATCATCTTCTGCTGTTATAATTTATCATGCATCCGATAACTTCTCACTCATCAAGAATTCAGTACCTGGGACATGCTTTCTCCACACTCCAGACCCTGCTGTCATTCAGTGCAACATTAACGTCCATTTCCATGACTCAGCTGAACATGCATCCTCGGCTCCTCATCTCATGTCCAAGGGCACCCTTCCTGTGCCTTGGCTACGTTGCTATTCATGACTGCTCCACCTCTCAAATTCCAATTTAAACATCTCACTTCAGCCACAGCCTTCGCTTTATCTAGCTTGCTTCTTTTGCAACTACGACCATCCACCTTGAACCATTCTCTTTCTGGATTGCCCTGAGTAAGACTTCCAGTTTCCCTCTAATATCTAATCTTCCCTTCCTACTGAGTAACAGAAAACTCAAGCTCTGTCTTGGCACATGAGCATATGGAAGGAATACCAAACATGTCAACATCTCCTTCCGCTGGTGGTGACTAGTGGTCACATGACTACAGTGAGCAATTTCAGGACATGTCTTTGGAGAAAGGATACACGCTCTCCTCACCCCGTCCTCTTTCAAGCTTGTTACCTTGAAACAAGCCACGGCACCCAAGGCTGATGCCCAGGTGACAGAGTGAGACTGTCTCAAAAAATAAAAAAAAAAAAAGAAATAATGGATGAATGAAATAATGAATGAATGAATGGATGCCTTTGAACACATGTGCGCGCGCACACACACAGTGGGTGACAATTCGAACAGCCACTCTAACAGTTCCTACAGCAGCTGAAATAGACAGCTACCGTGTTTCCCCGTAAAATCAGCCTCCAGTGTTTCTCTTTCAATGAGAGTCACCACCTGTCATCTAGCTGTAGAAGTCAGAAACTGGTAGTCTTCTAAGATAACTGCTGCTTATTAGTTTACCCATCAAAAATATTGCTAATCCCTCTATCTCCATCTCAGTTTTTACCCCCTACCCTGTCACTATCTTCTCTTGCATAAATTATGGCAACAATTTATTTATCAGGGATAAATAGACCTAGGGACTGGAATGCAGAAACCCTCTTGTCTCCTGCAGCTAGTGTGGAAAGAAAGCAGCGTATAGCACAGGAATCAGATAGGACACTGCGGTGCGTGACTGTCAAAGACAGACTATCCCCAAACCTAGTGAATATTCAGAGAGAGAAAAGTTCTCTGTCTTAAGCTACTGTTATTATTATGTTGTCGTTTGTTTGGTTTGGTTTTCTCTGTTATGGTTGAACCTAATCATAGCTAATATACCCATTAGCCACCCTCTCCATACCTATCTCTAAGGAGCTGATCACTCATGCTGGTGAGAGGCAAACAACACAGAAAATAAAAATCCACTGTAAATGTGTGATACAACCTCAAATGATCTTTCTACACTACTCTAAAGTCCCTCAACGTTTCTCTTGTCAACTCACTCTGCCACCCTCCGCCTTCCAAGACTATTTCAAACTTTCTCTACTCTCCTCAAATTGTCCATTTGCTTTTCTCAGCTTTCTATTTTACCAATAAAATGTAATCCATTAGATGGGAATGTCTTCATTTTCAAGATAACAAACAAACAAACAAAAAAGGCCCTACCTTGTTTGTAACTCTGCTATATAAGATTAATCCCTCCAATTAACTTCTCAAGAACGATTGCACTGTCAATGATTGTGTCTCTATTTTACACTCAGCCTCTTAATCTTTAATAGATTCTTTCCAATGTTTCTTTGTTGCTGTTTTTAATATGATTACTGTGGCTGCTGCTTTATGCATTCAAATTTTCTCATGTCTGTAGCCGCCAATTTTTCTCGCTTCTCCTCTTCCTGTCTCCTTCAGTTTGGAGTCAAGTTTCTCACAGGAGCTGTCCATTCTTACATTCTCATACTTCTCCACCTTTCTCTCACACCTCCACACACTAAAAGATGGAATTTTATCCATCATCCCTCTGGAAGAGCTCTTACTAATGATACCACTGGCTGCCTATCACTATGATCAACAGATAACTCCTCAATCATCATCTTACTTGATTTCCTAATAGCATTAAATGTTGATAACCACTTTACCCTTTCGGAAGCATTATTTTCCCTAGATTTATGGACCAACCCTACCATTTTTTGCCTTCTATTACATTCTAATACATTTTGGGTAACTCCTTTTATCTTTCTTTGTTTGTTTATGCTCATCTATGAGGCATTAAACATTGGGGTACTACATGACTAATTCCTAATCTTTCTTCTCTTTTCATTCAAAATTCTTTTCCTAGGACATCTCATCCAAAACCCTAGAAAAACTTACCATCTAAATGCCTGTAATCCATAAATTTATATATCTAGGGAAGCCCTCCCCTCAGATTTCTAGAATGAATTTGAGTTGATATGCTAAATCCCTTAGGAACAAAAACAAAAAGCAAAACAAAACAAAATACATGGAACATGTTAAATGCTATATAAGTATTAGCTATCACTTTGATTGTATGTTCACTTGCATGGTTGATATCTTCTCTTGGATGTATCAGAGGTACTTTAAATTCTGCATGTCTAACAAAATGCATGTATTTCCTCTGCCACTATAAGATGGTTTTTCCTTGGTTTTTCTCTAGTGTTTCTCTTTCAATGAGAGTCACCACCTGTCATCTAGCTGTAGAAGTCAGAAACTGGTAGTCTTCTAAGATAACTGCTGCTTATTAATTTACCCATCGAAAATATTGCTAATCCCTCTAGCTCCATCTCAGTTTTTACCCCCTACCCTGTCACTATCTTCTCTTGTGTAAATTATGGCAACAATTTATTTACCATTTACCCCAAACACTCTTTATTTACTTGCAACTTTGCAGCCAGAGTGATCATTTTGATAATACAAATCGATTTGTGTCACCCTCCTCCATGGCATACACAATTAAAAGTAGTTCCATGATCTTAGGGCAATAGCAAACGCATCCTCATGGCCAGCAAGGCTCGTCTCAGGCATTGATTCCTCTATGTTCCTCTCGTCCTTTGACCCCAACTCCATCATCCTCACCCACTGTCTCTGACCTTTTGGCTAATCATATTTGTTTGCTTGTTTCATTGTGTCATAGACCTTCACACGTGCTATTTCCTCTACCTAGAAAATCTCCCCTCTTTGCCTATGTAATTCCTAGTTTAAGAAAGCTTTCTGTGAACTCCCTTCCTAGAACAAGGTCCTCCTGTTAGGGATACCATACCAAAGTAGAGTTGATGATAATTTTTAAGTGATATTTTTTATCCTTGAGGGAAAGAGATATTAAGAGTTATATGTAATGGTGTGGAGGCTAAAGCAACTAACTCCATCTTGGAGTTGGATGGAATTCCGGCACGTTGAAGTCTGATGTAGCCCTGTTCTGGGAATGCCCCTAATATTTCTGTTTTTCTGTAAATCCTGCCCTTATGTCAAAATAACCTTGACCACAAATTCTGCCCCTAGGCAGATTTACATAGCGTTCTCTTGCTTTTCCTTGAGGGGTCAACTTCAATTGTCCTACATATTCCTCCCTGTGGTATATAAGCCCTTTTTTAATGGCCCAGGGAGCCACCACCTAACACATGGCTTCTGTCTGTGAGTCCCTATTAAATGTTTCTTTTCTGGGAAAACAGATTTGTCAGCCTCTTTCTTTCACCTTTCAGTTTTCTTGAATGTGGAAGTGGGCTTGCATAGACCCACCCACTGCAGAAAAAGCAGCATTTGTTATGCTTTTTGCCCCATCCCTCCCCAGTATCCATCTCCTTGGTAAGAACTGATTTACCAGCTATCAACTTAGCCTGCCTTAGCGAATGTAGTTCTCTTTAGGTGCCTCTTGACCAGGAACCAAGATGCAACATGGAGCTGGAACTTTTGCTGATGTTGCTCTGATCTGTTGCCCCTGAATTCATGCTTTGTTTCTAAAACAAGTTTCTGCTTTGTGTCCCCCAGTTCCAGTAACCAGGATGTGTTATGCCAATATGAGCCTAAGCCTTTGCCCGATTTCTTTCAGGATTCATATATTTTCTTTTTTCTTTTTTTGAGACAGAGTCTCGCTTTATTGTCCAGGCTAGAGTGAGTGCCATGGCGTCAGCCTAGCTCACAGCAACCTCAATCTCCTAGGCTCAAGCAATCCTTCTGCCTCAGCCTCCCGAGTAGCTGGGACTACAGGCATGCGCCATCATGCCCGGCTAATTTTTTCTATATATATTAGTTGGCCAATTAATTTCTTTCTATTTATAGTAGAGATGGGGTCTTGCTCTTGCTCAGGCTGGTTTCGAACTCCTGACCTCAAGCAATCCGCCCGCCTCGGCCTCCCAGAGTGCTAGGATTACAGGCGTGAGCCACCGCGCCTGGCCTTCCATATTTTCTTAGATCAGCAATTTTACCTTCTTTGCATTCTGCCCTTTCAGAGGTATCCTGCACTGAACCCAGACAAGCAGGCTCTGGTCCCGCCGTGTGCCACCGGTCCTTGCTGCCCACTTACCGGCAGTAGTTTTGTGTTCTTATGGAAGAACCAGCTACCGAATCATTTCCATTAGCATCTTGCCTGCTAAACTGGCTCCATCTTCAAAACAAAATGAAACGAAACAAGACACAAACGAAATACTCTAGACTCCACCTCCAGCTCTCACCCTAATTATTTGCTTTCCTTTGTGGCAGAACGTTTTTATAAATATATACAACAAAAATTCACAACTCGAATTTTAATATAAATCAATTGGCAATTTGATCCTGTTCTCCAACCAACCTGCAATCTCAGGAGGGAGTGGGGTAAGGTTCTTTACTTTGGAATGGATAATGGTAGGATTGAATCGGAGTGGTGGAGAGTGGACACCAAATTCTCAGGAGTCTCCCAGCACAGATTCAATCAGTCTAATATCAGGAAACATCACAATCACTGCAGATGTCCTGGGAGTCCAGGCAGCCACAGGCTACAGAATCTTCCCTGGCTGTATTTGAATAAGAGTAGACAACAGCTGTGTCGTGGCAGATTGCAGCCAGGCCTGGATGAATGTGGATTGCACAGCCAGACCCTTGGAACTACCAGCATGATAGTTGCACAGGTCATTTCATTAACCTTGAAACAATGGCACCCCACATTTTATACGATTGAAATTTTTGGCCTTGGAGTATTGGATTATGGCAGAGTTTCTCGAAACTATGCTCTGTTTCCATTACTCTTTGACCTCTGTAATCTGGTTTTACTCTCTCGCACTTCACTGAAACTGCTTTTGTCAAGGTCACCGATGATAACTATTGTGCTAAATCGAATGTACAAATTATTTGTCTTTATTTTACTTGACCTGCATTCAATATACTTGACCATATCCTCTTGTTTCTAACACACTCTCATCTTAGCTTCTATGACAATGCACTCTATTTGTTTCTTCTTACATCTAGGGCCAATCTTTCTCAGTTTCTTCGGTATCTTTCATCTGACCTCTAAATGCTAGAGCCCCTCAGGGCTCCATCCCAAATACTTCTCTGTGTCTAGATGATCTCATTCCCCTCCATGGATTTAAATAGCATATTTATGCTAATTATTCTCAAATTTATACTCCTATAATAGAATTCTCTTTTGAGTTTTAAAATTGCATAGCCAATAGCCATCTACACTGGAGTTTTCTCGTAGACACCTCAAGTTTTATTAAAACAAAGTTTTATTATAATCAGTCTTATTTCTCCCCACTTCCCCCTGTCTAACCCCAGAAATACTTTCTGCTTCTAAATTTACCCTCTCCACATTCTCAAGGGTGTTAGATTTACAAGGAGTCATCCTTGATTCTTTTGTCTCCCTTTGCCCTCTATTCAATCCATGTTCATATTCTGTTAATTACATGCATGTGTTACATTTCAGAGTCTTTCACTTCCTTTATTTCTAAAATTATCCCTTAGACCTTCATCATCTCTTATCTGGACTATTTGCAATTGACTAATGATAGGCTTCTCAGTGACTCACTCCCCTCCAATCTCTTCTCTACATATTAGCAAAAGAGATGCTTTTAAGGGTTAAATTAAATAATGTTAGTCCCCTGTACAAAACCTCTCGGTGGCTTCCATTTCAACTCAGAAAGATAGCCCAATTTCTGTGCCCATCTCTGCAGGATACTGTCTCCGAGCTCAACCACTATCCTCATTTCTCACCGAATGCCAGCTCCACAGGACTTTTCTAAAGTCTTCTGACATGCAAGGTCTTTGTCATCTCTGAACTCTTAAATTTACTGTTCTTTCTTTGTAGGATCATTTTACTCTGTTTCCTTTTCTGTAAGTCTCAGCATAAATGCTGCCTCCTCAAAGAAGACTTCCTTGATCATCTTAATTAAAATTGGTACCTCCAGAGATTTTTATATCTCAGCCCTCTGTATTTCCTTTATAGCACTTAGCATATAGATGTGTTTATATTTGCTTATTTATTTGAAGGCATAAACTAAAACTGTTGTCCATAAGTGTATCCATAACATTACTATAGTTCCTGATACATAGTAGATATTTAATGAATATTCTTTGTAAATAAATTTTGAAAAAGAGCTACCATAGAGGGAAAAAATTAGAAAGGTATAGTATCTCAGAGAATGAATGAGAAAACACTTTAAACAAAAACATTTTGATCTATGGTGTTTTCTTTAGAGCATATAAGTAGAATCAGACCTAAGGTTAAGAGATAATCTAGCAGTTAGTAGGTTACAATCATCTTTGAGAGGTTGTGTCAATCTTATTTTCTCTATATGATTTAACAAGAGCAAGGGTTATGCAATCTCTGGGGTCTGTAGAGGACTTGACCGAGAGATACCAAATCTTTGCTTATTTCTTTCTGGGAGACAGCACAATGAAATGGTTAGATAAATTGCGTTGCACATTAGGTTTCAATAGTTGTGTGATTTTACCAAAGTTATTTAACATCTTACACTCTGCATGTGTTTTCATTTATCAACTAGGGATGATAATAGCACCAGTCTCATAGTCATATTATAAAGAATAAATGAAATAACTTTTATAAGTATATTTATACACATGTCTGGCATGTGTGAAGCACTCGATAAATGTTAACTATTAGCCACTATTATTATATTTGTAATATAAGGCACACTTATGAATTAATCTAGCTCTTCCCCAGGTGACAGACGCATCCTCAGCTAAGACCCAATCTACGGTATCTCAACTGTCTCATTATCAAACTGGAGCACTCTCACACTGCAGTGTGCATCAGAATGACATGGGGAGAAGGTTTCAAATGCATACTCCTGATGTGCACCCCAAAGATTCTTTCACAGTCAGTCTGGGGTGAGACCCACAAACATGTACTCATATAAAATACCCCAAGCTATTATTTACAAAGAAGTGCTGGGACCCCCATTTAAGGATAAATTGACATGGAATAGATCTATTTCCTCCTCTTAGACGGTTAATGTTATGGAGTTGAGAAGAAATATCTTTTGATGGTTGGAATTGAGAGCAAACAAAGAGAGAGCAGATTGGTTAGAGAGAAACTTTAAATAAATGTGCTGAAGAGGACTCAGGAGAGCCACAAGATAGGAAAACCCACTGGGGAAATTTGCTGAGCATCAGAGTGTTAGAGCTCCTTCAAAATAAACCTTAACATGCAGTTTTTGGTCACTCATTGTTCTTTTGACTCCTGTTTATTTTAGTGGGAAATAATGACATCAGTTGCGTTATCACTGAATATAAACAACGATCTCCTGATGTTTGAAAGGCAGTTGAAGGTATCCTTAGTTCATTTGATGAGGCTAAATGTGCTATGTACCATTTTAATTCCTGGTGGGAACAGCAATTATATGAATCAGGAATATGCTTTGTGGCAAATGAATCCTGATAACATTCGAGATGTCTGTTTAATTGTTTTATCAATGCGATCTATATTTTGCCTTTCCTTTTTCTGCATTATTGGTAACTAGAGCCAGGCAAATGACAATGGTAAAAGAAAATCTCGTGGCAATTTACCAGTATTTTTAATATAAAACATAACGTTCGTTACACAAAAGTATTCACATCATGCCTTTTGACGTGTGAATCAGCCCATTTTCTTCTCACGGTAATTTACTTATATTAATCCACAGAGAGACTTGATTTTATCCTATGGGTTCAATGGCATTTTTCTGGATCACTTTTATTCAAATTAAAAAAATATATATCACATTTTTGTGAGCATTTCACCATGTGTTCAGGTGTCAAACATCACATCTTTAATTTGAAATCAGAGTAGACAGGAAAATTTTTGTTCTCCAGCTCTTTCTTAAGAAAAGGATGTTCATGTTGATACTCCTTTTGTTGTCTATTATCACAAAGGTATGTGAGGGTGACACAAACAGCCCATCAAATTTTAACCTCCCACTTTCCATATGAATTTCTGCCATGTCTTTTGAATTTGAGAGTAATGAATGCTTTCTTTTTAAGTGCAATGGAATATGCATTCTCTGTAAAGATCAGGGTTTCTTTGTTCTATTTACATCAAATCTTCCCTCAATTGTTGCCATTTAGCTCCCAGTGTAATTGCAGATGATATGCTGTGTCTGGATACTGAGCAATAAAAAATGATTAGCAGAGGCAATTGCTAGCTATCCTTGCTTACCTTCCTAGAAAGTAGACAACAAACTGAGAAGAGGTTACTCAGGTGAAGGTACTTTATACAAAGTATATTTGGGAGGTATTGCATTTCTTGCCTACAGCAACTGATATAGGACTCAAGTCTCCCAACTATCCTCGAATTATCTTCCTCACTGCTGACATTTGCTTTGTACCCTATGACTCAAAACACATCAGCCTAACCTCTCAGAGAAGCGATTAAGTCACTGAGTCCATTGCAGAACATCTATCCAAGGCTATCATAAGCGTAATTTTTTATTTGATGAATATTTCTTTGTTCCATCACATTCCAAGAATTATGCTAAGCACTGAAGATTTAGGCATGAATAAGACATCTGTGGTCACTTCTGCATGAACTTTCAGTCTAGTAGAAATAAGACCCAGTTAAATAAATAATTTTGATAAATTCTGATAAATACTAAGTGGCAAGTATATAAGGAATTATTAGCAAAGGTAAAGGGGCAACCCCTTTTATCTAGAAGATTAGGAAAATACCTTCTAAGGGCAGTAAGACTTAGGTTGAAGCTAGCTTGAGAAGTTGGCGGGGGGAAATGTATTAGAACTCCAGGGAGAGAAAAAGACATGTTCAAATGTCCTGAGATAAGAAAATATATCTCACTTGAATGTCCAAAAGACGTACAAAACAGGTGAAGTATGAAATAGAAGAGTTCCTGGAGCACATAGAGAGAGATGAGAGATAGGTTACAGAGGAACTCAAGAAGTCTGGGTTGCATCTCCAGAGCAACAGGTAACCATAGAAGTCTTTCAAGTAGGAAGATTAAAATCATCATACTTGTACTGTTAAAAGCTTCTCTCTGAAAACAATGTAGAGAATGACTAGAAAAAGAACAAGATAAAATGCGAGAAGCTTGTTGTAGGTCAATGCCACCAACCACACAGGAGCCAAAGGTTGCTTGGAAAAGAGTGAGAGGGAGGGAGTAGAGTAAATGAATGGATGTGAAAGGTATTTTGTAATTGGAAGCAACAAAATGACAATTTCATGTAAGTTAGTGGGTTCTGCTGTGCCCAGTAGATGAATAATTCAGTCCATTAGAGTTATGGTGGCCAGAGATTCTTCAGCCAATGTGACCTGGTGGTAGGGAGGAACATGCCAGCCCCATCTTTCACCCCTGCTTCCACTTTTTCACCCTCACTTCGTCCTCCTCTTCTCCCCACCACGAGCTCAAGCTGCCAAGAAGGACACATGCCTCATCTGCATAAGGGTGTGTAAAATGATCAGTGAGACTTGACAAAGTTGTTAGGACCAAAGAAAAATGGCGAAGAGAATTTAAACTATTCTTAAGAGACTTGTTGAATTGCTTGACCCTGAACTGAATAGGGAGAGAAGAAATATGGTAGGAGACTTATAGACAAGGAATAGAAGAGTTTAGTGAATTAAAAATCTCACTATGATTGAAGAATATGTACTCTGACAGCAGTATCTAAGCAAGACCAGGATGGCTAACTCTGTAAGTTCAAAGACAGGGGGTTCTTCACAAGGTATGAGACATAGCCAGGGAAAGAAAGGATAAAAAGGGATAAGGGAAAAGCACATGTGTTATGTGAAGTTTAGCAAATTAAAGTGTGGTGGGCATTTAAATTCCCAGGATAATGGCAAGACTTGGCATGAAGAGGGAGACTTTGAACCAAGAACCAAATCCTTAATGGATGAGATAGCAAATGATAACAAAGAAAGACAGCACTAGAAGATAGGATAGATCATTGTGTGAGACTCAAGGGAGTAGGACTTTTTGAAAGTAGATAGAGGAGCAATGTTTTAGAAAAAGTAATAATGATCCAGGATCATACTGACCACACCCCTGATCTTAAAAGAAGTGTTAAGTAGACAAACAAACATCTCCATGTCATAAGAATACAGGAAAATCAACAAAACAAATTTAAAGGAGAAACAAATTTGTTTTGAAGCCAAAAGTTCGTGAGAATATTTGTAAAAAAAAAAAAATGAAGATGTTACTAAATTTTTACAGATCATCACAAATGATTTCTAAGAACTTGGAGTAGTGTCTATAGGACTGTTATTTTGGTCAAGCTCCTAAATCCAACTTCCGTAACACAGCCGTCCTGGGCTACTGACGCTGTCCCTTGCCAGAGAAGCCCACCAAATATGTCTTATGGATTCTACAAAGACCAGAAACTGCTCGAAAGCAGCCTTCCGCTTTGCTTTTCCTGCCAAGTGCTTCTCTAGGATTTTTTTTTATTCTTGTCTTATTATAACCACTTCACTTGCTGAAGTCATTTTTATTTTGTTTGTTCAACTGGTTTTTAAAATGTTAAGCATCTTGAAGACTGTGGGTTATTTATCTCTTTGCCTTCAGTAATAACCAAGTAGAAGTCCTCAATACATGTCTATCGAACTAATTAATTAATTAATTAAACATCTTCAGGTCAGAAGTTTGGCCCGATTATAAAAGGAGTGGTATTCCTCTTTTCTGAAAAACTAATGATTTACCATATATCTCTAGCTGGTGTAAAATATTCCACTATCTCACGTCCTCAGAATATTAGCTCCTAAAGGGAAGGAATCTGTAAGGGTGAAAAGGTGTGAGACCTTTCCTCTCCCATCATGATGGTCATGACCAAAACACCTCCACATAGCAAAAGACAGGCTCACAAGAGAAAAAGCACAGGAAATTTATTTACTCAAAGTTGTACCTGATATGGGAGCCTTTAAAAATGAAGGCCCCCAAAACCCAGGGGAAACTTTCTATTTCGATGCTTAGGTTCGATGGACAATGGGAGCCGTGTTAAAATGCGATTGGACACAGCGTGCTGCCTAATATTAATAGACTGAGGGCGGGAGTCCAGCAAAGCCCATCCAGGTCCTTTTTGGCTTCTCTCCGTAGCTTCCTTTCCTCCCGTGTAGGGGAGCCCTCTGGAAAAGGGGTCTTCAAGGGAGAAGGGAGGATGAAGAGAATGACTTTTCTAGATTTTATGGCTCATTTTGGGGGGTATATGTCTAGTTTCTATCACTCATCTTGGGGAAGACAAATTATGCTTTTCATGGCTTCTTTCGGGGAAGGAAAAAAGGAGTGGGAGACGCAGAAATCTTGCTTCTGAGGACCTTCCAGTGTTCTTCAGTTCTTGCCAAAGCATTATACCTCGGAGTGTCGTGTTCTGAGCCAAAGCATTCTCCTCTCTGAAACTTCTACAAGAAGTTTTACAGTTCAGAGGTTGGCTTGGTGGATTGTCTCATGAGCCACTGAACCAATCTCTCAGTAATTAAGTACAGTTAAACAGTTAACAGTTGTGTCTCATTGCAGGAGGCGGTATTACAGATGAGCTTTCACCAGAGCCAGACCTCTAGATAGTCGCAGCAATCAGTTATTTAATAAGGGGCATTTCTATGGAAACAAAGAAAAAAACAAAGATTAATGGTTGGGGCCGGGCGCGGTGGCTCACGCCTGTAATCCTAGCTCTCTGGGAGGCCGAGGTGGGCGGATCGTTTGAGCTCAGGAGTTCGAGACCAGCCTGAGCAAGAGCAAGACCCCATCTCTACTATAAATAGAAAGAAATTAATTGGCCAACTAATATATATAGAAAAAATTAGCCAGGCATGGTGGCCCATGCCTGTAGTCCCAGCTACTTGGGAGGCTGAGGCAGCAGGATTGCTTGAGCCCAGGAGTTTGAGGTTGCTGTGAGCTAGGCTGACGCCACGGGACTCACTCTAGCCTGGGCAAGAAAGTGAGACTCTGTCTCAGAAAAAAAAAAAAAAAACAAAGATTAATGGTTGGAACAAACTATAAATTCAATTTTTGAGTCCGGAAGGCAGCCAGTTGAGAGAATTTCTAGATGTTGAGCTCAAAGAATCTTTACTTGGAGTGAGGGCATGCAGTGGCAATCTGCCAGATTTTCCTGGTTTGCAATTTTCTTCAGATGTCCCACAGTGAACTTTCTGAGTAGTCCATACAGCAATGGGCACAAAATGTGTTCCTATATAAGTCATTGTAGTGATTTCTCTGAAGCCCATACCAACTCATCAATCCTCAGCTTACAGAACTTTGAGGGAAAATATGTCAGTTTTCATTTCAATGATCAACCCAAAAAGGTGAGAGAAAAATTATAAATATTAGGTTGCTGAGTCATAGCCAGATATTGGAGGAAGCTAGAAGAATTAAGAATCCAATCTAGATTTCAGGTAGATAGCAAACCCTCAAAAGCAATGAGCTAGAATCTAATAACAAGTACACAGTAGTTGTGTTCTGAAACATAATTTTTCTTTCTAAAATTACCCACATTTCTACCAAAGGTAATCAAAGTAAGACTAATTTGTTTGCAAAATGAGTTTAGTCTCATTACTTGGCCTGATTACTTACATAAATGTAGTAAGAATAGTGATTGACACAGTCTTTCTTTAAATTTGCTTTGCTAGAGATTTTTATAAGATACCTCAGATTAGACTTTTAAAAGCTTCTCAAGGCTTTTAAAAGCCAAGCCAAGGACTTACCATCAAACATCACCTGCAGTGCCTACAGATGTATGTAAATTCCTCTCTGCTCAAGGTCCTCAACATATCCTAAGTTTCCTTCCTGGGCCTGTCAGGAAGCAACATTTTTTACCCACCTGTAGGGCAACCATGTGCATGGTGTACTCAAAGTGCCAGGCCAGGTTTTCCTACAGGGACATTATTGGATCCATAATGTCAACCTTAGTTTCTGAAAGCTGTCTGGACACATCCAGAAATATGACATTCCAATGAAAACATTGGTAATATAAACAATGTTTCCAATTATGTCCTGTTACAAAAAGAAGAGATTCTTACTTAACTTACCCAAATAACTATATTTCCATAAAAATAAAAGTACTCACGAATAGTTTCTGAATCCTGGAGGGTTAGACAGGGAGAAAAATCAAATGTTTCAATTCTGTTTACAAAGGTATACTTTACGAAGTTCCTGTAAGCTTATAGATAGTTTTTTTAAAAGTCTCCTTAAGTCTGAAAAAGAAAGAAAACATGGAAGTGAAGAACCAGCAATGTTTAAAATAAATAGTCATAAAAGAAATTTTCATCAGTTAATTTAGTCCCATGTATTAATAATTTGTTCTTGTTCTGCCTGATCTTGGTTAGCAGTTTCATGAAACCATCAGTTTCTTCGTTAGAGTACTGAAAATTCCTTCAAAGTCCAAGTATATAATCTTAAAGTTATCAGAAACTTGTACTTGTCAAAGTCTTTTCCATGTGTATCTTCTTGAAGAAAAAAACAATTTTGCATTGTAGCTGATTGAAAATACTTTTAGAAAAGAATCAAAACAACCGCAGATAACAAAGCTTTCAAAATAGCCATGGTTCAAAATCTGATGAAAAGTTCATTATGTTAATGAAGCAATTCACTAGGACATTTATTTATTTTAGTGGCATACAACATGTGAACATAATAATCAAAATTATGATTGATAAGATATCAGATTTCTAGGAATTTTATATAATTTTTGGAGTACTCAAATCAATAACATGACCATAAAAATAACTTAAAGAAGGTTTAGCATCACTTAGTATTTGGCAATGCTGCTCATGTAATTTAACATATCAAATATGCCTAATTAGTTTCATATCACTCATTTAAAAAATGAGAGATACATCCTTTGAGTTTTCCAGTGGTCCAACTGAAAAATGCTAAAGTTAATTCAAGGTCAAAAGAGTTCATTAAGAATTTGATTTTGGCAAGTTTGTTAAAAATATCAAAAGATTTAAAATAATTAAATATGGTCTTGGTTATCAATTTAATCAAAGTGAAAATGAAAGATTTTAAAGGCAAATACAAAAGATTACATAGTTCTGATCAAATCTTAGCTCTTTTAATAACGAGAAGACTCACTTTTCTTAAGTAATAAAAAACCTAATAAAAGACAACATCGATCACAAGAAATTGTCTTACTAAAACACACAATCTTTGTGTGTTTTTAACAGACAAGACCACATTTGATTTTTCTATCAGTATACTATTAATACTAAAGCTAATTTTAATAAAACCTTTTAAATATTAATAAATCCATCCAATCTTTCAGTTTCAATCATATAAGATAAGATTTTCACAAACCTTGTAAAACCTTATTAATATACATCAGCTTATTTTTAACAAAAACTCATCTTTCATACTCTTTCTTATCAAATACATCTTACTTTTCTCACATACATAGTTGTTTCCCATATCACTTCTAGTAGTTTAATTACATTCAGTAGCTGTAATTTTTAACTCTTTTTTATTTTTATTTTCTTGAGACAGAGTCTTACTTTGTCACCCTAGGTAGAGTACAATGGCATTGTCATAGCTCACTGCAGCCTCAAACTCCTGACCTCAAGCCATCCTCCTGCCTCGACTTCCCAGAATACTATGATTACAGGTGTGAGCCACCGCACCCAGCCACTTTTAGTAATCTTAATTTCTAGTGAAAACTAACAAGCATTCTGAACTTTCTTATAACAGCATTCATTTTATGATTTTTAGAAACACATTTTCTCAATATTTTTTCTTTTTTTAATTCAACATATTAATGGGGTACAAATGTTTTTTTTTTTTTTAACACGATATGAGTCAGGGTTATAAATGTGCCTATCAGCCAAATAGTGTTCACTGTACTTTTTAAGTGGGTTTTTGCCCCTCCCTTTCTCCCCCTCCTTTCTGCTTGATTTCTAATGACTTACTTCCCTTTGTGCACTTGTTTTCCCATCAGTTGGTTCCAATTTCATAGCAAGTACATGTAGCGTTTGTTTTTCCATTCTTGAGATACTTCACTTAAGAGAATTGTCTCCAATTCCACAAAAATTGCTGCAAAAGGCATTCACTCATCCTTTTCATGGCCGAGTAGTATTTCATGGTATACATATACGACATTTTGTTAATCCACTCATGAATTGATGGGCACTTGGGGTTGATTCCACATCTCTGCAATTGTGAATTGTGCTGCAATAAACATTTGAGCGCATGTGTCTTTTTAATAAAATGACTTCTTTTCCTTTGGCTAGATACTCAGTAGTGGTATTGCTGGATCAAATGATAGGTCTACTTTTAGTGCTTTGAGGAATCTCCATACTGCTTTCCATAGGGGCCATATGAATTTGCAGTCCCACCAACAGTGTAGAAGTTTTCCTTCCTCTCTGCTTCTGTGCCAGCAGCTACTGTTTTTGGACTTTTAAATAAAAGCCATTCTATCAGGAGTAAGGTGGTATCTCACGGTTTTAATTTGCATTTCCCTGATGTTTAATGATATTGAGCATCTTTTCATACATCTTTTTGGGCTTTTATCACTTAACCAAGAAAAAGAGTCATACTCAAGAAAGGGTACAAAAAAGATGCAGTCCTCCCAAGATCCAGAACCACTCTCTAACCCAGTCACAAGAAAGAAAGACCTTTGCTGCCACAGGACCAAGCAATAAAGATTGAGATGACAAAAGCCCCTTGTGGCCTGGGACCTCTTATATGACAAACTCCCCTGAGAGCTGGCACAGTTGGACACAGAGAACGGTGGAGTTCCCAACCTGTTCAGCTGGCTGCCAGATGCAAACTGACACTTGCACCCTAGAGTGCAAAGACTAGAGAATGTGTTCTCAAAGGTCACAAATCCAAAATCCCAGGACACAAAACAAAACAAACAGGAGAGAAATAGCTGTCCCTAGGGGGGGAAAGAATCAATCACAGGTGGGCGCCTCCAAACCAAATTTACACAACAGTCACAATCCAAACCAATGAGTTTCTCTTGTTAATCTGAATTTTGAAAGGAAGAGATAAAGATAATTTTTTTACTTCCCATTCTTGGGTACTACAGGCAGAGATCCAGAAGAGCTGACCCTTATAAGAAAAATAAAATCTTATCTTTTGTTTGCTGTTGTGTTCTCAGTTGTCCCAGGATGTCATCTGCAGGCCCTGGAGCAAGTCAGGTGTCTCGGCCACCCCAGGTTGCACGCCAACAGCTGTAGAGGCAGAAAGGTATGATACCTTTCCTCACCCACATAAGGGTCACAGCTGACAATTTTATAATAAAAGACAGGTTAACAAGAGAAAAGCATAATAAATTTATTTCATCCAAGTTTTATATGACATGGGAGCCTTCAGAAATGAAGACCCAAAGACCCAGGGAAAATTGTCTAGCAGCCGTGTAAAACTGATTGCACAAAGGATGTGCTCTAAAGCTAATAGACTGAGGCCACAGGTGGGCACCAGTAAGGCCTGTGTTCAGATTCTTCTTGGCCTCTCTGTGCAGAATCTTTCCTTCCAGGTATGGGGCAAGACCCACCTGAAAGGAAGGTTCTCAAGCGAGAAGGGAGAGAGAGAGTGATCTGTCAAGGTTTTGTGGCTTGCTTCGGGGGAGAGGGGTTTTAGTTTTCATGATCCACCTTGGGAAAGAGGAATTCTTGTTTCTGTGACCACTTTGGGGGAGAAAGAGAGACAGGAGAAGGGAAGGCAGGAGAAGATCAGAGAGACTTTGCTTTTGAGGCTTTCCAATGTCCTTGAGTTCAAAGAATCAATCTGCCAAAGCACCATATTTTGGGGTATTGTGTTCTGAGCCCCCCAAAATGAACATTTCTTGATAGATTTTTCTGCCAAGATGAAGGCAGAGACACATAGATTTGAGCTCATATGCCGACTCTAATCAACTGGCTGCGACTCGCAGGAGTACTGCTCTTAGAAGGCTTTTGAGACTTCTTCCGGGCACTTTAAGAAAGAGCATCACAGTGTCTGTGGGACTCATGTCTTTGATTCAGGAATTGATCACTGATCACTGTTTATGGCCCTGCGTTTAGCTTTCTTTTCTGTCTACATTGTAAGCCATATGAAAACAAGAATCCTTTTTCCCTGATTATTAGCTATGTGACTTTGGCCTATGTCATTTTACCTGTCGATTTTACCTGTCAGCCGTCACTACATAACAGAACACCCCCAAACTCCACAGCATGCAACAATGAACATTTATTATTATGCTCAAAAGTCTTTGGGTGCACTGGGGTGGCTCTGGTTCCAGCTGCAGGTCTGCAGGTTGGTTAGGTTGGCTCAGTTACCAAGGTTTCAAGGTTTCTAGGGTAGCTCTGTTCAAAGTGTCTCCCTTTATTTTGGAACACATGGATTGCCAAAGTTTCGTGTTTTCATAGCAATGGAAAAAGCATCTAAGAGCTAACTTGAATGGAAAAGCACATTATAAGTCTTTGCTGGGTTATATCCTACAACATCTTTTGGCCAAATTAAGTCTATGGCCAAGCCCACCATCAATGAAGTAGGAAAGTATACTGCATCTATAGTAGGACAGGGAGAGGAGTGATGAGTTGCTAAATCCAAACCCCAGTAGGGTTTCTTGTCCACAAATTAAAAGTGCTGTTAACCTGCAGGGCTCTGAGTTTGCTTTGTGACAAGTAGGGAAGGAGATGCCTGGCGTATATTGGCATTCAGTAAATATCTGTTGACCTATTGAATTTCTTATTCTATCTTCACAGTATATACAATGTGTGTGATACTCAGTTGGATTTTAGTGATTTACTAGGCTTTGATCCAGCCAGAATTGCCAGATTTTATCTCTGTTTCAGGTTGTAACCTTAGGCAAGTTCAGAAAAGCTTCACTTGATTTCATCTTGCAGTTTAGTTACAGATCTCAGACACACTATTATTATCAGAGAATATTTTGAGTTTCTGTAATATCTATTATGTAAGCTTTTCCAAGTATTCAGCATGATAGCTTCTAATTAGACCTCAGCAATAATAGTGTGGAAAATGTCACCTGTTAAATTAATAATTCGTTGATTTTAAGTTAAAACTACTTTCCACTAATGCAATGAACATTTCAATCTTTCGAGCACCTATTGTTGTGTCACATAAAACAACTCAAAGTTGAGTTGTATCTCAAACTCAAAATCTTTGGCTTTGAAGCTTCACTTTGTTTGAAACTTTAAAAATATAAACAAGTTCTCATGAAGTATTATTATATCATCTTTAGGCCACAAGGGGGGAAAAGTCATAATGAATAAAGAGACTCACAATATCTTTAAAACCATAAAAAAAAAGAACACATTTGAAAAGGCAATAATCACAAAACTAAGTTCTAGTAGTTCATCATTTAATAATTTTCTAAAACATTGAAAAAAAATCATATGCTCTACCTGACATCATATCACATATGATAAAAGACACAAGAAAGTACAATCTGATAGTCATCAGTTTCTCTAAGTAAAAAGCACCTTCCAGGAGACGTTATTTTCTCCATTAGAGGTTAAATTTCTTATATTTTTAATATATTAAGGGGAAATTCTAGAAGAGCAAGGATTTTCACTCTGCGGAATAATGATTTAGAACAGAGTCTGTGTCCATATTTTTTTAATGCTGCATTTCCTAAAACCTGCCACAGGTAAAACATATTAGAGTATTTATAAATATTTATTCACTGATCCAGTTGTATTTTTACACTTTCCTTAATATATATCTGTGGATTCTACGTGAGGGAAAATAATAGTTAATACTAATATTTTATATCACATGCATCAGACACTCTTCTAAATGTTTTACTTATATTTCATAATTATCATAGAGGAATAAACTATTATTATGTCCCCACTTTACAAAGGGAAGCACTGAGATACACAGAGGGTAAGTAGCTTACTGAAGTCAAAAGCTAGTAAGTGTCAATAACCAGGATTAAAACTCAGGTTTTCTGGGTCCCAATTTATGCACTTAATTGTTATGTTGCAAGTTAATTTGGAAGATGCACACTTCTTTAGGATAGCAGCATAGCACACTGAGGAGGGACATAATTTTTTCTAGAATGAACAGGTCTCAGTTAAAATCTGATTTTTGTTCTTTATTATTAGCTCTGCAACCTTGGTCAATGTTCCTAACATATCTAAATTTCAGGGTTTTTTTTTTCCTCTGCGTCAATGAGAGTCTATTTACTTCGGAGGTTATTAATGGTATAAGAAAGCATATTTAGCAGAGTATTGGCATATAATAAACTGGAATTATTAATACCATTTAGTCCAAGCATCCAGGGAAATTAAATGGCTTTGCCCAAGGTCATACATCTAGTTATGGAAAAGTGAAGTCTATGGATTTCTTTGTTCAAAGCCTAATGCCTCCCTCTTGGCCACCCTGAAAGTATTTCTTACATTTCTTGACCAGGTGAGACGACCCATAAAGGAAACATACTGCCTAAAAGTGTGGTTATAAACCACAAAGGGTGGCTGGGTTTAACGAATGCATCGCGACACTTCAATCACCCTGCATGCCAGAATCATGTTTTCCCCAATAGACCAGAAACAGTAAGTAACAGAATATTACAACAAAGAATGCTACTACAAAGCCAAATTTCTTCATGGGAGTTTTCCAATTCAAATTTGAGGGCTCCATTAAGTTTGCACCATCAATATCTGCATTTTGATAGTAGATGCATCTTCCTCTCCAGCTCTCAACCCTCACATTTATCATTAATCACTTAAGAATTTCATGCATCTTTAGATTTCCATATCTCAGCATTTATCTGACAGTTCTCTGCTGAATATTATTTATATCGAGCATTTTTAAAAATCTAACTTGTTCCCAAACCATCAAGCTATATTTTATCCTTCCAAGTTTAATAGGAGTAAATATATCTATTTTTCTGGTGCTTGGGATTTTTTTTTAAAGCTGTTCATAGGAATTAGAGCTCATAAGCTATCCCCTGCCCTTGTTATATATTGCATTACTAACCTTGTTTATTTTGCATTTAATTTTTAGGAATTCAACGAATGCAAGCACATTCAAAGAGGCTTTCAACACCTTTGTGGTTTGCCCAGTGTTATTCCAAAAAAGCCCTAAACACTGTTCTTTTTCAAGTCATATTTCTGACGACCTCCCTGATGCTTTCTGCAAATATTTCCTCTACATTCTCCAAGTCTGATTTGATTTAGCCCCACGGCTTTATAAATGTCCCTGAAACACATGGGATATAACTATAATCGATGATTCAGCACATTTCCATCACACAAAAATCAAATTTCCAGTGGCACCACTTTAGTCTTTATTGTGCTGAGATCAATAGTTGAAAGAACCCTTAACCCAGCCACATGCCCAACTACCCAACACATATTCATAATACCAGTCTATAAATTCAATAGAAATATTAGGTTACAGGGGCATTCATGCTCAGAATGGCAGGGTTACTTGAGTTTTTGGAATGTGCTTCAGACAAGTTCCTCTTCTGAAGAACCAAAGTCTTTCGGAATGAAAATGCACCCCAAAGCAGCACTCTCTGAGCTACTAGAATTGTGTGTAGCTGAGCAGATGGGCAGGGTGAGCTCCGAGGTATTTTTAGGACACAGAGAAAGCTCATTCTTTCCCATCTACTTAGTTGACAGTAAGAACTGACATTCTTGGATACATCAATGTTCCCTGTGTGTCCAACCTTTTCAAATAACTTGAGATCCCTCTTTTTCAGGGTCAGAATGGGAGTTCTCAGCACAGTTGTGTAGGAGCTTGATTGCTTCTTGTTGAATGTAGACTCCGAGCAACTGATTTTGCCTGGATCTGCTTTTCTTCTTGTTTATGTATTTCTTAGATATTTATGGCAAATGTAGCCACAAATATTTTTTTATGTTCCATGTCACATCTAAACTCTAAGAATATATTCAATCAGACAAGAAGTATTTAACAGAAACTTTCAAAACACACCAAGTTCAGGAGCACGTTTGAAACTTTAGTTCTTACAAAAAAGAGAAGCACCTTTAAATAGATTCCCCCAGTAGATTTTAATGCTTTCTGATTTATAATATGTTAAAAAATAAAATAAAACAGGTAATATGTTCTTCGTATGTTTGCTCAAGCTAGTTCACTGGTCACTGATCTAAATCTAATGTGTTACCCTTCATTCTCATAGGCTCGGAATAGATTTTTACTGAATTTTATTCCAATTATGATTTTACCATAAGACTTTTTATTATTATTTTTATTTTTATTTTAGCGTGTTATGGGGGTACAAGTGTTAAGGTCACATATATTGCCCATGCCCCCCTCCCCCCTCAAGTAAGAGCTTCAAGCATGTCCATCTCCCAAACGTACCATAAGACTTTTTTATGTTAAGGCAGGAAAATGAGTTTGAGGAGATAACTATATTTTGTTGACCAAAAGATTTGATGAGGCACTTTGAGTTTAGATTTCAGGAATAGACAAGGGGAATAAGACAAAGAGAAAGCTATATGGCTGTGCATAAAAAAAATAAGGAGAAAAATTGAGTCTGTAGGCATGGCCTGGACAGATAGGGTGGGAAGGCCTATAATGGGGAGAAGAGAAGACACGGAAATCAGGGACAAGAGGCCTGGAGTGGCCCATTGGCGACAGGAGAACAGCTACCTACAGGGCTTCGGCACCTGGGAGATGGGAGTGAGGGTGCCTGAGGATTGTATGAGAAATCCATGGCAATATTCAGTTTCAAGTTGTTGGCTCCTCTACGATCCTGGGTAGTCCCATTCATTACCCTTGACCTTGATCCAAAAGTCTGCTGCACACAACAACCTTATAATAGGGGCATTTTTAACAGTTAAGAAACTTTAAGCTCCCAAAGTATGCCTTTGAGAAGAGCCAAGGGGTGCAGAAGAAAGAAAATGAGTCAAAGTTGAACAAGAATTTATCAGAAACAGGAGATGAGAAGACAAAATGAGTACGGGAAATACAAGTGTCCACTCCACCTACCCACCAAAATACCCAGATTTCCCAAAGAAAAGGAGAGCGTGGGTTCCCCGCCATGGAGGGCTTGAGAGTCCAAACTGACTCATTTGGACGCTGAAGCAAAGGTTGCAGGAGCTGAAAGAGCTGGGGACACATGGGCTTGTGGGCACCCAGGGTGTTTCTAGACCAGAGACAGAACGTAAGGTGGAAAATATGAGAAGCAGAATCACTTTGCTCTTCCTCTCCTTGTTGCTCCTTACTTACATCTACATCCTCCAGCTCATTAAAATAAAAAGCAGTTAGAGATGTTTATGCATCAGGCATTGAAATAAGTCTTGCCATGGTATTAAAACAGTCAAAGCAAATTTCAGGATCGGAGCTCTGGGATGGAACAGAGATGATTCAAGGATGGCAAGGCAGGGTGCCACAAAGTGTCTGAGAGTCTACACGCCCTTCTCACTCCCATGAGGACACTGATGATCGTAAGCAAGAAGAAGAAATTGATACTGTCCCACTTTGCTTATATATTAATAATGCATGGCCTGCCTTTGTTTCCTCCATTTTGAGAATTGACCAATTTACTAACAGGTTTTCCGGGGGAAACATACCCATCCACTGAAAGATGCTTCTAGAACATGAACCCATCCCTGAGGCAGAATCTGAGTTCACCACTTAAATAAATACTGTGACCAGGAAGGGGGAATGATGCCTTTTAGTTTACTTGCCTCTCTTTGGAGAACCTACCGCTACAGCTTTGTCATGATGAGCCAGACCTCTGCCCACAGCAACTATCTTTCTTTTCTTGAAGGAAAATGTGGAAATCAAACAGATTTCACTATTTTTTTTTTTACCGTGAAATTTTAGGCAAATCAGTTAACATATCTAAAACTCCTTTTACTCATCTGGAAACCAATAGAATAATCATAACCAAGAATGATTTGTGAGAGTTAAAATATATCATTTTTGAGGTGTTTTTTAACAAACAATAAATAAATGGCTTAGAATGCCAGTTGGGGTATTTTCCAGCTGGCCTTCTGGCCAGATCCCTCATGCTGCTGCCTCGCCTGTCTCCTGTCATGTGACTCATGCCATTTGAAATCAGTGGCTGAGTCAGACAGCTTCATGGGCTAAATGCATTTTGAATGCTCAGAGTCAGGAGTCTTGCTTCTGTGTGCATTCAGAGAGATTTCTGGCTCTGCCTAATTGTGGAAATCACACTCGGAAGAACAGAACGCCTCCCAGCCAGTGAATCCGCCAAGCAAATGCCACAAGTGACTGTCTTTTCTGAAAACAGTTAAAAGCTGTATTTTCAAAGGAAATCACACACACACACACCACCACCACCACCACCAATACCATCGCCAAAACATTATCCGTTTGCTTCCCAAAGTCAAATACTGTGTTCTCATTTTCGCTTTCTTGTAATGTTTTTCCACAGGAGGTAAATGTATCCAATTTCCTTCCTAACCCATCCAAACTCCTGCAACTCTAACCTCCTCTTTAATGACTCTAGAAGAATAGCTGACCGCTTTGAGTACTTGCCAGGTGGCAGAGACTGTACTAAGTATTTTATATCTCTTCATCCTCCCAAAACCATGATGTGATATTTCACAATTATCATCTTCAATTTATGGGTACAGAGAAATGACATAACACTCTCAAGGTTCTGTGGATAGCGAGCAGTAAACTCTCCCCAGTCTGTCCCTCTGACTCCAGAGTCAATGCCATTAATTCATTTCATCTCATCTTTCAGCTCGTTCACCACCAAATAATGTTGACAGCTGTTAACATTTACTTGGCACACTTCTAGGTGACAGGCACTGTTCAAGTGTATTTCATTTGATCCTTAAACTATACCACAAGGTTGGAATTATTTTTATCCCTCCCAAATTTACACATGGGGAAACTGAGGCACGAACGAGGAGGTCACTTTACCCAAGATCACACTTAAGCTGTCATCAAACTGGAGAGGCAGGATGCAGATCCAAATCCTCCAATTCTGCGTCCCCTATGAGCCCCACACCCTGCTCCCAAGGCCACACTGATGATTGAGGGTGGCTGGAACCTGGTGGCAGGCCACCTCTTCAGCCACTACTGTCCCCACACTAGACTGCGGATTGTTCTGGGAATGTGCCACATACTCCCTGCTTTCCCTTCACATGTGTCTCTGTACCTGGGGTTTTCCTCTCCTTCTTCCCTGTGCTCACCTGGAGCAATTCCTTCATCCTCCGAGATCTCCAATGTCACTTACTCCCCGTGGACTCCCTGGCCACCTCCCTTTCCTTCCCTAGACAATGTTTAATTATTAATATTTCTGCAGCACTACAATCAGTGCTGGTGAACTTCTACTGTACACCACAGCTAATTGTTTACTGTTCTGTCTCTTCTTCCAGATTAAGTGCCCCTCAAAGCAAGGGAAGCATTTTATTCATATCTATTCTCTAACGTCTAACAAAGTGACTGGAATATAGTAGATGGGCATTGAATTACATATCAAATCGAATTGGGTGGCACTGCCTTAGCTGTCCTTTGGATTCTATACCCAATAAGGATTACAACTACATAAAATCAGAGACCTTTTCACTTAGGTTTGCCCTAATAGAAGATTTTAGTAAATACATGAACATGTTTAGTCTGGACTCAGAATAGCTTATTCCACGATTTTTGTTTTTGCGAGGAGATTTTAGTTCTGTGAAAATAGCTATTTGGTGTGTCAGTTGCTATATATGAATATAATGGGCATGGTTGGCAGTTTGGTTTGCTTCTACTCTCTGATATTACTCCAACTCTCATCTCCTTTCCTTTAATGGGTCGATTTCTAAGTCTTTTATGTATTACTTTTGTTTATTAGTAAAATGTGCCCATTCCCCTTGAAGGTACCAGGTGTCCTGATTCAGGTACCAATTTTAGCACCATCTACTATAACATCTTATTTTGTGCTTCCCCTTGCAATGTTAATGTTAGTTTCTTCATGTGTTCCAAATCTTCACTCTTGATATTGTTAACTTTTAGTATAAGATGTAAAGAGTGATCAAAAGTGATGTTTAATGTGTAAGAATTTAACTTAATATATTGCCTATGCCACAATCCTTCAAATTGATGTTGGAAGCTGTGTCAGTCCTCTTAAAGAATGGGGGTGATACGTGGACATATAGAAATTACATTTATTGGGTGTCGGGCAGGTGGGAGGGGGAGAAGGGGATGGGTATATACAAACATAATGAGTGAGATGTGCACCATTTGAGGGATGGTCACGCTTGAAGCTCTTACTCGAGGGGGGAAGGGTCATGGGCAATATACGTAACCTTAACATTTGCACCCCCATAATATGCTGAAATAAAAAAACAAGAATGGGGGTGAGTGGGAGAGTCCTACCCTGGCAACGGGCACTTAGAAAGGCCAGATGGAACAATGATGCCCATTGCAGGGAATTTTGCTGTAAGGGCATTGCTCGCATTGTTTTGATTTTCTAAACTCTTTGATGCTCCCCGTAGCATTTTGTGTCTCCCAGTTATCTTGGATTCTACCTCTGTGTCTGCTCTTCCCGGATAGTAACCTACCATTCACCACCCAATCCTTGTTCTCACCAGGTCTGTGACTATGTGTGCTGCTTCAGCGCTGTTCTAAAATTTCCTGTGTTTCTGTTACTCTGACTTCGCCACCCCAACAATTCCACCTCTACTCTCCTTTCCCAGATCTACTCAATTCACCAGTGACCATGGATTGTACCAGTTAGAACTTTTCACTCCCAAAGCTGCCCAGATCTAGATGTTCTCATCTGGTGCATGCGTCATTACCTTCAACTTAGTATCTTGTCCTGAGAGGGTGATGACACAGGATCAACGACACAGTCACATTTTTTCTTTAGATGACATAATAGAAATATTACTGAAATATGGTACACCTGGTTTCTGGTCCATAATTTGTTTTAGGAATTGCCATAACTTTAGGCCAATGATCAATGAAGTGTGTGGATCAGAATAACTTGTGCAGCTTGTTTAATCTACAAACTATTGCACCCAATCCTGGAACCATTGATGGGAACTTCTGAAAATGAAATCCCAGGAATGGGTATTTTTCAGATAGTTGATAATACTAATTACCACCATTGGGTTAGAACAACAATTCTTGAGTTTTTGACATCTCAAATGTTCTTTCCAGGAATAATATGTTTTCCTAACAAAAGTGTTTTTTAAGAATTCTGGAGAATCAGAAAGAAACATTAAAAACCAGACCTTATATTTATCTACAACAGATAAATTATTTTTTTTTCTATAATACACATGCTACTTTACCTTGTGTTAGCATATTGGTTCAGGAAATTAACATGACCAAGACTGCATTTTTATTTTTAGAAAAAGAAACACAGACTTGGAGTCATCTAAAAGAATAAGCGTAGATAATATTTTCTTTGTTCTGAGTAATTCTTGCCTAGATTTCTCAAAATTCTCAAGACCCAATGTCAATTGTTATTAATGGTAATTAATGGCACATTTTATAACTTCTAAGTAACTGAATTTCCCCTAAAAGACTAATGGGATTGCACTTAGCATCATGCCTTAAACATGAAATAACTGTTGTCCCATGACAATATAGCCCACATTTGATGCATGAAAATTCTGAACAGAAAATCACTGGTTCCAACAAAGCTGCTTACTAGAGGTGGAGAGGAAATGTTAAAGGGGAAGGAGAATAATTAGTTTATAACATAACGGAAATTTACATCAAGTCATTGACTTCTGCTTAATGGGGTAGGTTTTTTCACTTAATACACAAGTTGGAAATTATTTTCCTCCTATAAAAACAGGGAGATTTGCATAATCTCTTCAACCATCACATCACAGAGCACAGCAGAGAAAGCTGTCATTTAATGGTGACCAGCATTTTGTAGTGAAAACACCGAAAGAAACAGAGCCTCTAACCTAAAGTAGGAAATCGGAGGAGAGAGAAAGAGGCTATGACTTTACAATTAAGAATATCTATCTCAAAATTCTGATTTTTCTGCAATTGCAGATAGACTGAGAATTGTCTGCATTTATTTTAAAAGCCACAATCATGAAAATAGTGCATTTTGGCAAAAATCAAGAACAGCACAGATAATTAGCAAATGACACGGAACTACAGTGAGGTCTGGAACAGACTAAAGCAAAGAGGATTCATTATAGATGCCCCTGACTGTAGATTTTACCATGTTATTCGTAGTCAAGATTTGTCATTAATGCTGCATACTACGTCGAGTTTGCATTTGCACTCTTTCTATGCATGGTTACTTGCTTAGTAAACTAACTAGTAATTTCATGTGATTTCAATTGTATTTTCTGATCAATTTTATTATCTATGTACATTTTGAATAAAAGAAATATGTAAAGTGTAGTTATACTGGAACGGGTGGACCTAATTAGCAATTCTGCAAGACACAGAGCAGAAAAGTCACAACCTTTCCAGAAGGATCATGAAGCATTGTCACGTGGTGTTTTGTTTTCTATCTGGGAGGGCTTACCCCAGCCTTAAATGAGGAATAAAGTCAGATTTCCTGCTGTAAATTTGTTCTATTTCCCCTCCCCTTTTCCCAGTCTTCTCTCCCACTCTGCTTCACTCATCTCTTTTCTTCTCCCCTCCTTAGGTCATTTCCTCTCTTCCTTCCTTTATTACTTTCTACATCTTCCCGTTTCCTCCATAAACATCTTTTGAGTAGCAAACAGTGCAGAGTTTACCTCTTTTTCCTTATTTTCCTCTATGCCTAATGAAAACTGCCCCTGAAGGAACATTCTCAGTGGGTTCCTGCTACCCAACTCCTGAATGATGTTCTGCGGTGCGTGGCTTGGCTGAGTTGGACACACACGGCAGCGCTAGGATAACAGGGTGCGGAGGCGATGCTGTCTGGTGAACTGAACTGAGGCAGCTGCAAGCAAGAAGGGTGAAAAAACACTTTAGGGATGAACTGGAGCATAGAGATGTTCAGTCCTGCATAGCAGGAGCTCCCGGGTAAGAGCGGCAGCAGACAGAGAGAATAGCCTAGTGTTCAGAAATTAAATACTAACTGCATTTTGGCTGAATATGAGTCTTAATAATAAGTCCATCAGCTGAAACTCCATAGGACTGATATGTTTTTCCTAAGGTGGAATGCTCTCCTAATTGGCACCCTCTTTGGCCATAATTGGATCCTTATAAGTAGTGTCACTCTTGAAAAGGAAGAGCAGTTTGGAAGACAACTATATATTACCAAAGGGTCTTCGTAAGCTGTATGAACTCAATGCTTCCAAAACAGTAAGACACAGCTGATTAATCCTATTAAAAGTGCTGTTATTTCTTATGTGTCCATGTAGAATATACCAGGTTAAAGCTGACCATCAAACTATCTGTCTATCTATCTAATACACACACACACTCACTATTTTTTGTTGTTGTTGTTAGCACCAAATGCCAAAAATGAAGTTTGGGAAGAATGTTCTAGAAGATTGGGATTTATGGCGGGTACTCTGAAATGCGGACAGAATAATTGACTCTCTATTGCTGCATGCTCAGGGAATAGCGGTGCAGGGGACAGGAAAGCCTCTGGCACATGTTGGCCACAGCAAGTAGAGACACAGGCTCCAGCTCTCAGTTTTCAGCTCCAAACCCATGGAGGCACATTTTCCACAACTTTGAAAACCCAGCAGTTAAAGTAACTCCTTTAAAGCAAAGCAAAGTGATACATTGGAAGTTAAGATCATTATCACTGCACATTAATTTTTTTTATAAATCCATTTTTTCGAGACTTTGAGAACTCAGTTTTCATAATGATTCGATAAATATAAACTGAAAGAAAAAATTCCACCCGAATCCCAGAAGCAGAAATAACATTACAATGCTAATACAGTCAGTAGGAGGCCACAGTAATCCAGATTATCATACATAACTGTCTCCTGGAAACTAATTTGACTTTTATTGTGCTGCTAAATGAAATTATTACATGATCTATAGATTATTGAGCCCCGTGGCCATGCTGGAGCGTGAAGCAGTGAGCTGCATCTTTTACTTTGATGGTTCCAAGATTTTTAAAGCACTTTACACATTAAGAGTGAGTAAAGAAGACTATAATACTCAAAAACAGCACAGTGACTAAATAAATTACTTGCCAGAAACTATAGCTATGGCAGGAAGAATGCAGCAAGCAAAGCACCTCATTAACCATGTGCATCCAGTGAAGACAAGGTATTGAAAAGAACTTTTCATGTGAGAGCCATGTCATTGTGAAGACAGAGTTTTTCCTCTGACAGGCATCCCCAGAGCAATGCCCCCAGCCGTTCCCTAAATAATCCCCCCGATGGACTTGGAATATTCGGGGGACTTTTTCATCTTACTTTATGGTGTTGGGGACAACGCACTGACCATCCAAATCCTAAGGCTTTGAAATGGTGAAAATGGTGCGATCTGGTTAAAGACATTGCAGTTGGATAACACCACCTCATCCTCTGCCTGGTTCCACCAACCTACCAGTCCCTCAGGCCCGATATTGAACAGTCTATTATTTGAATGCAATCCTCCCCACGACCTCAAACTGTGATGTCACCCACGGTGGCTTTAATGTCATCACATAGCCCGGCCCGTCCGTTTCCTGTGGTCTCCTCTCCAGTGAATTTTTCTTCCCCTTCACTTTTGCTACCTGCTCCCATAGACACAGCCAGGAGCTGGCCACTTCCTGAAATGCTCCATGTCAAAGATTACAGATTTGAAAATATGAACCTGTAACTACAACTTTCCCTCCTTGTGGCTTATTTTTGCATTTCTTCCTGCTGTGAGCCTTTCAGCCCATCAAGTTTTCTTGTACATTAAACCATTTACCCTCTCCCAGCCCTCCAGATTGCTACGTTTCCACTTTTCCCCGTTCCCACTAAGGTTCTATGGTTTGTTTTGAAGATATCTTTTGCTGACTATCTTTCATCGCTCCTTTCAGGCAAACACCAACTATGGAAGACCTCCAATATCTTCCTTCTCCAATATCTTCCTTCTCCAATATCTTCCTTCTCCCTTGTTCCCCAATAGCCAAGCTCTACTTGATGCACAAAGGCAAACTAAACACTTGTAATTAGAAACTTCAAATGGCCTCTCCACGTGTATCCAGTTAACTCATTACCCCACTTTTTGCAACTATTCACACTTTCGTCACTGTCCTGGGAATCCCAGTCCACTTCTTCTCATCTCACTGCCAGCTGATGATTTGTCTTCTGTTTTATTAGAGCCCAGAAACAAAAGTATTTATCTTCATAATAATAAATGGCAAACTGCCTATTTCTGTACTATTCTGTCTTCCCCTTTTCTGGTAAAATATAGACACTATCTCTTCACTTGCCTAAGGCTAGACAGTTCATCTATCTGGTCATCGGAACTCACCTACTGGCCACTTCTTAAAAACTCTGAATACTAATATCTGTTTTTCTTCTGTATATTTAGTTGCTTTCTCAACTCAAATCTCCCCTCTGATATTTAAATATGCTGAAATATCTTTTATATTCATAAAAACTCTCCTTGAACCCCCAAACCACTCAAGTCTCATCCTGTATTTCCTCTCTTTTGTTGCCAAACTTTTAATCTTACTGCCTCCATCCCAAACCTTTTACTCAGACAAAAATCTAGTGTCTTTCTCAATCAGTGCAAAGAAAAAGCTATTATTGAAATACTTAGTGAAAGCCATATTGCTTGACTTCTCGGCAGCCATTGACAAAGTTAATGCCTCCCTTCGTAAAATGTTCTTCCATTGGCCTTTGGGACTCCTTATCCTAGTTTTCTTCCTGCCTCCTTCATCCTTCTCTCCAAGCTTCTTTGAAAATTCCTCCTCTACACAGGCATTAAATATTTTGTTTTCTTAAAGTTCAGTTTCTCACTCTCCTTTCATTCTAGGATATCAGTTAGGAATTTTATTCTACTCTATGCTTTTAAATATTATTAATGTGCCAATGATCTTTAGCCCAGGCCTCTTTTCCTGGGGTTCAGACCTAGGTGCATAACTGTCTACCCAATCCTCTACATGGCAACCTCAGATGTACTTTAAACACAGCATAACCAAAGCCAGTTCATGATTCTTTATCCATTTTCATGGAAAAACAATTTGATCCTCTTTCAATGCCTTTTATGTCAGTAGAATGGTGTCTTCCCTCACCTCATTATATAAACCAGAAACCTTGGGGCAACCTTGACTCTCCCTCTTCATCTCCTTACATTTCTCATTCATTGTCAAGGCCCATCAAAACCTTTTTACTAAAGACACCTGCACTTGAATGTTTATAGCAGCACACTTCACAATTGCAAAGCTATGGAAACAACCCAAGTGCCCATCAATTCATGAGTGGATTAATAAAATGTAGTATATGTATACCATGGAGTACTACTCAGCTTTAAGAAACAATGGTGATATAGCACCTCTTGTATATTCCTGGATAGAGCTGGAACCCACTCTACTAAGTGAAGTATCTCAAGAATGGAAAAACAAGCACAACATGTATTCACCAGCAAATTGGTATTAACGGATCAACACCTAAGTGGACATATAGGAGTAACATTTATCGGGTGTCGGGAGTGTGGGAGGGGGTAAGAGGGGAGGAGTATATACAACCACAATGAGTAAGATGTGCAATGTTTGTGGGATGGACATGCTTGAAGCTCTTACTTGAGGGGGGAGAGGGATGGGCAATATAAGTAACCTTAACACTTGTACCCCCATAATATGCTAAAATAAAAAAATAAAAAACCTTTTTACTGCAAATATCTTTCAAATGCCATTCTATCTTTCCATGGTCATGGTCACTAAACTAGCCCAAGCTGCTAACCTATCTTACCTGAAGCTCTATAATAGCTGGACAATGGCCAGACTATACATAATAGACTTAATAATATAATTATTAGGTTTCCCCAAGTCTACTACCATTTATTCTCCAAAGTGAGGCTGAATTGATTATCTCAATGTACAAATGTGATTATATCCTCCCAATCCCATTGCTGCCTAAAACCTTTTATTGTTTTCCATTGCTCTAAAGAAAAGTCCTTAAGAGACAATTTGGCCAAGCTCCTGGCCCTCTTGGAAGCCCCCTTTGATGTATTCTTTGCCCCATTCTCTAGGATCCTGCCACCCTGCTCTCCTGCAGTTCCTCAAATGTGCCATGTGTCCCCCTGCAACAGGAACTTGACACATGTAGTTCCCTCCGCCTGTATACTCTTTGCCTCTTTGTTGTTGAGTAAACTCATAATCACCCTGACCTCTCCTCATGTCACTTCCCAAGACAAACTATTCCTGGCCCACAGGCTAGACCATATTCCTTTCCTTCTGAGCACCTATCTCATTTTCCAACATACACAATGTCATTAGTTAATTTGGTCTGTTCCTATCTCATCTCCACTGTCACATAAGACTGGAGATCCCATGAGACTTGGGGGGAGTCTATTTTATACTTGCCCTTCATACAAACTCAATAAATACTTTTTGGTTGAATAGATAAATAGAGGAAAGTATGGATGGGTAGGAAAATGTAAAATGCATGACAACATGTTCAAAATGTGAGCAATAAATTATTAATAGTATGCAGTTTACTTCTATTTTCTTTATTTCTTATGTTATTATATTTCAAGCAAGCAAGATATGCTACTGAACATTTAAACACTTAAATTTATCTAGTTAAGAAAAAAAAATTGGATTCTTTAATTTTTGTTACCATAGTCCTGGGCATTTTATATTAATCCACTATTCTACAACAACCTCCTGCCTCCCAAACCACCTACTTTTCAATTCAAAATTCCCACAATATCCCACAGCAAGCAAGAGACCTTATTATTTAGTTTAATAAGAATAATTTCCTTTTATTCAAATGTCTAATGTTAAATAATGGCCATACTCTCAAAAGAGGAATTGAGATAATCTATTTTAATTCACTCAATACATATTTATCACACATCTACTATTCATCTCAGTGTTTGATTGTGAGAATACAAAAATGAGCAGGACAGATATTTATTTACCCTGCTGATAGGAAGTTGTTAACAGAAAAGCTGATAGTCTAGAGACAACAATTATATGTGGAGTCATGACAATCATTTTATTGTAACATTTGATTATTTGTTACTGGAGTTTCTAGGCCTTTCAAAACACTTAACTCAATAAATAATACTGACCAAGAGTGGCCCTTTAATAGGACAATTCACAGTTACAATAATGATTTTAATAAATTGGAAAGTACTCAACCACACTAGACAAATGATAATATGTGACCAGAGGAAGGTAAACATGACTTTAATGAATATTTCTAATAGTCATTCACACTTCATGATAATCTTTAGCTGAAAGCTTGTAACAGAACCACAAAATAAAATAATAAAAATTACTATTATTATCATTATAAAAAACTCCAGGGGGATAATAAAGAAAATACAGATAGTATCCACTATAGTGTAGTCAGGAAACACAGTGTCTATTTTTTTTAGCATATGAAATTTTGGCACTAGTAAGAAATTAAAGAATGAATGGCTTTTAAAATGTCAGTATCAGAAAACTCAAAAGAAATACATTACCTAATGAATGAGCCTCTCTTTTCCCTAACATTTTCTTCCTGAACACCATATTCCTTAAAGTGTATTCCTTATCCCCCAATTGTCTACCGTTATTACTTTTAATATCGATTGAGAATTTGCTATGAGCTAGTGAGGCACGGAGCTAAGAACTTTCTATAGATAATTTTGTTTATCACTATAGAAAACTTATGAGACAGGCACAGTGCCTACCTCATTTCACTCATGAAGGAAACTGAGGTGCAATGAAATTAAATCACTTTGTCAAAATCACACAGTAAGTGGTAGCACCAGGATTTAAAGCCATGCTGTTTGGCTCTTGTACTCTTAATTAACCATTTTGGTATACAGTCTCCCTTGGATTTCATGGGGGATTGGTTTCAGGACCCCCACAGATACCAAAATCCATGGATGCTGAAGTCTCTGACATAAAATAGCATAGCATTTGCATATTACCTGCACACATGCTCATGTATACTTTCAATCATCTCTAGATGTCTAGATTAGTTATAATACCTAATATAATTAAATGCTAGGTAAATAGACAATATGTTGTATTATTTAGGGATAATGACAAGAAGAAATAATCTGTACATGTTCAGCACAGATGCTATCATCTTTATATATATATACATATATATGTATATATATATATATAAAATTTTTGATCTGCAATTGTTTGAATCCAGAGTTGCTGAACCTATTGATACAAAGGGCTGACTCACCTCCAATAAAAAGTTCTTATAAATTAACGTAAATTTATAGAAGTGAAACAATTTTTAGAAATCAACCAGTGATCAATTTCAAAACTTCGAAATGTTGGCGGAATCACCACTTTCTTTCCTCACCATGAAAAGAGAATGGTCATTTGGGTAAGATCAAAATTGACAGTCTCTGTTTCAAATAGCTCAGTGGACCGGAAGCCACCAAATGGGTTTTAGTAATTTTTGTTCTTACACATCCCTTTCCGAAAGTTCTAACTGAATTCATGGAGAGACTTAATCAAAGTTTCTGGGCTTTCTTTGTTGTTGTTTTTTTTTTTTTTTAATAAAAAATGATTGTTCCTTTTACTGTTAATCTGAAATTGGTTCCTTGAGCTGGGGTCAGGGGAAAGAGTGTGGAGCAGATGGAGTCGCACGGGGCTGAGATTCATAAAACAGAGCAAATCACAGCCAAGGGCGTGACCTCCAGCAGCATGGCCAGGGCTGCATTAAAGGGCAAATTCATGCGTGTCACACAGCGTACTTTCGTCACTCACAGGGGCAGTTCTAAAAAGGATGACTTGAGTGAGGGAGGTGAGGCCCAGGTCACCTACTATAGTTAGCTGCTTCCTTCTTTTAACTCGAGTGGGAAATGTTGAGGTTTTGAAATCAACCAATCACAACATTCCCTTCCTATTTCTCTTGGATTAACATTGACCTTTGTTTTGTATTTTAGTTATCGGGCATGGAGGATAATGTTAATTGAATAAAAATCTACCTATCCTATTGAGACGTGAGTGTGCTATCATTAACTGGTTGCTCATTTTTCACAAAACAAAACACACACACACACACACACACAGAGCATTCATAGGTGTGCTTGTTACTTTTTTTATTTTAGCGTATTATGGGGGTACAGGTGTTAAGGTTACATATATTGCTCAGGCCCCCCTCCCCGCTCGAGTAAGAGCTTCAAGCGTGTCCATCCCCCAAACGTTGCACCTCTTACTCTTCGTTGTTGGGCTTGTTACTGCAGTCTTGTGGGAGTGGTAGCTGTGGACTGCAGCGTGAGGGAGAAGAGGAAAGAGGGACACGTGTGGGGTTTATGATATGGCACTTTATTAAACATTCAGTGTCCTCCTTCTTAACATGTCCTTCATTTGCCTTGCAACGGGGGTGCTCTGGCCCCACGGAAGTCCCAAACCCGCTCCATCCCAACGTGCTTCCGTGTTAGCCACGGAAGACACCTTCAGACCCTTACCATCTGGTGTGATACAAGAGAAGGCTACAAGTCTTACTAACTAGTTTTTATCTGCCAGTTATCTGCCTCCCCCCAAGTTTCTGCCCTTAGAAACTCAAAGTGTTTTTCCTTTGTCTTATTGCTTCTCTAAAAGTCTACTATTCTTTGTCGTAGATGCTACATAAGCTAAACTTCAAAGCCACCTTTTCAAGAACTACTCATTCCCTGGGTGTCTCCCATGTATATATGAAACATACATGTTCACAAAGTTCTTTTGGTTTTGTTGCTGTTGTTGTTGTTGTCGTTTGTTTTGAGACAGAGTCTCACTCTGTTGCCCGGGCTAGAGTGCCATGGTGTCAGCCTAGCTCGCAGCAACCTCAAACTCCTGGGCTCTAGCGATTCTCCTGCCTCAGCCTCCCAAGTAGCTGGGACTACAGGCATGCGCCAACATGCCCGGCTAATTTTTTCTATATATTTTTTAGTTGTCTGGCTAATTTCTTTCTATTTTTTAGTAAAGATGAGGTCTCGCTCTTGCTCAGGCTCATCTAGAACTCCTAAGCTCTAACAATCCTCCTGCCTCAGCCTCCCAGAGTGCTAGGATTACAGATGTTAGCCACCCAGCCTGGCCTTTTACTGTTGTTAATCTGTCATTTGTAACAGGGGTCCATTCCAACTAAGAACCTATGTGATTACTCTTCCTTCCCCTACACAGCTAATCAGAAACATTATAAGACTCCTGATATCCAGAGGTTTTTGTCCTACTACATCATGCTGTTTTCATACTTAAAACAAGTTCTGAACATGCATAGGAATTATATTAAAGCATCTTTTATGTTTCTATGTCTCATATATATCAAGGAATTCTTTTATAAATTTAAAAAAAAAATGACACCCAATTTCTACATTTGATATAGAAAGCAATATTGTAGTTATTATAATTATTTTAAGTGGAAGTAGGTTTGGGGGACCATGTGGTTAAACTCCCTTTTCACTCTAAATTTTTCCAAAGTAAAAATCATGATGATAATAGGAATAATAATAATAACACTTATATTGTTGAGAAATATTAAAATGGAATGAAACCGTAAAAGTGCTGAGAAGAGTAGAAAAAAGGGCTCATTTTTAGACAAGAGGATTTTTTTTTTTATTTTTCCATTAAATGTTTATTTTGAGAATATTAAAACAGAAAAGCTACAAAAACATTACCATAAATTCCAATAAAACTTTCATGTAGATTCAGCCACATTTGGCCACATACTCTTTCTCTTATTATTTTTATTCTAATTTTTTCTACCATTTGAATAAAATATGAGAGATTATGAGCCTTCATTTCTAAATACTTTGTATGTAACCTCTAAGAACAAGGAAAATTTCTTAAATAGCAGTGCAATTATCAAATTCAGGATATTTAGAATATGTATACTGCTATAATCCAATATGTAGTACATATGCAAAATTCTCCAGTTGTCCCCAAATTCTCTTTTTTATTTCAAAATACTAAGGGGGTATAAATATTATATTACATAGATAACTTGTATAATGCTTAAGTCAGAGGTCTTAGTGTGCCCATCACCCAAATAGTGTTCACTGTAGCCGATAGGTGAGTTTTTACCCCTCCTCCACTCCCTTTCCCCTTTCTTGATTTCCCATGACCTTTATATGATTCCTGCTTAAGTCAAGTTTTATTTTGATATTTGCAAAGTAGTAGTTTTCTAGCAGTCTTTCCCATTATATTTATTACTTTGTATTCTACTGTAAGAGGCTTCCTGTTTACTATTTATTTAATATTAGAAAGGAATCATAGATTCTTTTTTAATTCAATCATTTATGTAATCCAGCATGATCATTATTCATTTAGACAGTCGAACTCTCCCAGGTATGACCAGTGAGAGCCATATCAAACTGGCTCCTTTGTGTTATTATTTGTATAAATCGTGGGGTACAACTGCAATTTTGTTACATACATAGATTGAATACTAGTGAAGTGAGGGGTCTTAGGGTATCCATCACCCAAATGATGTGCATTGTACCCATTAAGTAATTTCTCATCTGCCATCCCCTTCCCACCTTATCACTCTTCTGAGTATCCACTGTCTATTATTCCATACTTGACATATATCTGGACACATTATTTAGCTCTCACTTATAAGTGAGAACATGCAATATTTGTCTTTCTGTGTCTGACCAGTTTCACTTAAGATAATGGTCTCCAGTTCCATCCATCCAGGCTGATTCCATATTTTTGCTATTGTGCATAATGCTGCAATAAACATACAAGCGCAGATATCTTTTTGATATAATGATTTATTTTTAGTAGATACCTAGTTGTGGGATTGCTGGATTGAATGGTAATTCTATTTTCAGTTCTTAAGAAATCTTCATACTGTTTTCAGTAGAAATTGTACTAATTTTCATTCCCACCAACAGTATATAAGAGTTCCCACCAATATCTGTTGTTTTTTGACTTTTTGATAATGGCCATTCTTACTGGTGTAAGATAATGTCTCATTGTGGTTTTAATTTCCATTTCTCTGATGATTAGGGATGTTGAGCGTTTTTTTTTCTTTTTTATGTAACTGTTGTAAAAACATCTTGGATTTAATAAATAAATTCAGTAAAGTTTCAGTGTACAAAATTCATGCAGAAAAGTCAGTATCATTTCTATATACCAATAATGATATATCTGAGAAAGAAATCCAGAAGGCAATCCCATTTACAATAGCTACAAAAAGAAAATAAAATACCTAAGAATATATTTAACCAAAGAGGTGAAAGATATCTATAAGAAAAACTACAAAACACTGATGAAAGAAATTGTAGGTGACACAAATGGAAAAACATCCTATGCTCATGGATTAGAAGACTTAATATTATTAAAGTAATCATACTGCCCAAAGCAATCTACAGATTTAGTGTAATCCTTATTAAAATACTAATGTCATTTTTCATAGAATTAGCAAAAATAATACTAAAATTCATACAGAAACAAAAAGAGATAAAGAGCCAAAATAATCCTAAGCAAAAGAACGAAGCAGGAAGCATTGAATTACCTGACTTCAAATTACTCTATGGGGCTTTAATAACCAAAACAGAATGGCACTAGTATAAAAATAGACACATAGATCAATGGAACAGAATAGAGAGCCCAGAAATAAAGCGACATATTTACAGATAACTGATCTTTAACAAAATCAACAAAAATATACACAGGGGAAATAATATCCCTTTCAATAAATGGTGCTGAGAAAATTGGATTGCCATAGGCAAAAGAATGAAACTGGACCCCTATTTCTTACCATGTATAAAAATCAACTCAAGATGGATTAAAGGCCTAAATGTAAGACCTGAGACTATAAAAATACTAAAAGAAAACCTAGAATAAACTCTTCTGGACATTGGTCCAGGCAAAAGATTCATGACTAAGACCTCAAAAGCACATGCAACAAAAACAAAAATAGACAAATGGGACTTAATTAAACTAAGAGGATTCTGCACAACAAAAGAAATAATCAACAGAGTGGGCAGACAACCTGAAGAATGGGGGTTGGAAAGAAATATTTGGAAAATATGCACACTACAAGGGTCTAATACCTGGAATGCACAAAGAACTCAAACAACTCATCAAAAAGAATGAAGTAATCCCATTAAAAAATGGGCAAAGGATATGAATACCATTTTTCAAAAGAAGACAAATATATAGACAAGAGATTTTGACCTTAAAGGAAAAATTGAATTTCAGGATCCCCAAAACCCATTTTGCTAAAGGGAGAACTAAACCTGGGAACTAAGTCATCTAGCACTGCCATTCTCTCCCCAGAACAAATTGCTATGATTCCCAATCCTCTGTCAGGAGTTTATGTATAAACTAGGTTCCCACAACAATAAAGTCTTTCAGCTCTCCAGATGGCTATCCTCACAGATTTGCTCACAGAGAAATACCTTGTTAGTCCCTCAACCTTTCAGGATATGTAGCCCTGAATAAAACAAGCACATGCCAATTATAACATTATAGACTGCAACCTAAATAAATTCTTGAACTTGAGTTCTGTTAAGTCTCACACTGACAATGTGGATTGCAAGCTTATCTCCACAGGTGCAGACCAAAGACAGATGAGATCAATCACTTCTCTGCCTACTCTGAAAAAACTACATAATTGGCTTTTTCCCCTATTCCCATTTTTCAAATATTCACCTTATCTTAGGTAAAATGTGGATTTACTAAGAACTAGAGCCTCACAAAAACAACCATTTACCTCACTGCCCACCTCTATTCCTCCTTTTATTTCCATATGCCCTCTCCCCTTAAATACTGAGTTTCCAAATCCCTCTTCACAGAGCACAGGTCACAGGTGAACCTGTGGTTTGTGCTTTTCCTGGGCGTATCCTAAAACTTTGACTTAATAAACCTCAACAGATTGTGACTCTCATCTAAGTCACTAATTACTTGAGTTATCAGACATTTATCTATTTATCTAGAAGACAAAAAACTAACACCACCAATGTAGAGAATTGTTGAAGTTGTCAACGAGTTTTTGTTTATGGAGGTTATATATATTAATATTTGTATTTATCATATTAAAAATTAAAACTCAGAAAACAGTAAATATTTATGAATTTAAAAATAACATTCATGGATTCATTAACACAAAGAGTAATTTTATGAAAAATAAATGTTTCCAAAAAATAATGAGAAGAGTAATATTATTTTATATTTTTGCAAATCTCTTTTATATCAGGCTTAGTAGAAAAAGCTGCATCCTTTGCTGCTGCATTTAAGCTGTTTGGACTTATTTGTTTTGGTTGCTATATGTGAATAAAATCCACTCTTACATAGACATGTAATTGGAGAAGGGAAGAATAATTTAATAGCCTTTTTAGATCATTGTAGATAGTCTTCTTTAATACTATACCAAAACTCAAAATTGGTCATTTCTTAAAGGTTAGATGTAATATGGAATCTAAAAGCATATCAATGAACTTTTAATACTTCATCACATTGAACTTTATTGGCCTATTTTGCAATATGGCCAATATTACTTATAAATGATTACATTACTCATAAATGATTACATTAATATAACACCTACACGGTTCATTTAGAAAATATTGGCTTAGAGTTATGCAGATTTTCCACATGTTGGCCCATTAAATTACATAATAATCGATATCATATTTGTAAATGTGACCACCACGCTGATCAGAAAAGTCTTTTAGTATCTGAAGCTTTCAAGCTGTGGTGATAGATACAAGTTTTCCAAAAATCTAATTTTCACTTGTATTCATAACTCAAATTTTATCATTGAAAACTAATTATTTTCCTTGAAATGACAGAACCATTTTGTATATTTTTGAGAAAAAGTCTGCAAAATACCCAAATCTATACAATTATAATGAGTCTGCCACTATTGTAGAAAGGTGATGAGAGGTAGAGGGTAGTTGTAAGAGCCCTAACTGTCTCAAATGATAGTGAGATGCTAAGAAACACTTTCTAAAGTTGGTAGGACAAGAAACATGAGTTTAGTAATATTACTAATAGTTTTATACATAAATATAAGCAAAATTAAATGCTGAATGTACTAATAAAACATTATTTGAGACAGGATCTACCTATGTTGCCCAGGTTGTTCTCAAACTCCTAGACTCAAGGGATCATCTTGTCTCAACATCCCGAGTACATGAGACAGCAGGCACACCACCATGCCTGGCTGTAAAACATTTTTAAAAATAGAGCACAGCAAAAAAACGAAAACAAAAAAAATTGCGGGCCAAAGTTCTGATCTACTATAGCAAAGTTATGTGGTCTAAAGTTGGTGCATCCAGAAATGGAATTATTATTGTTATTGATCTTATTTAGAGTTATCTTGATCATCAGCTACAGAGGTGAAAGCAGAAACAGCAGAAACAAGTAGGGCTAGTATCAAGGCAGAAGTAAGACACTCTAGTTATTAATTCAATTCTGATCTACACTGTTTGCTTTAAAATAAAAAGTTTATACTTTTCTAATATGTGTGATATGATCACTGAGTTTTATGAAATGATGTGATATAATTTGAAACTATATATTATTACATATAAATATCAAATTATACCAATAGGGTCAATAAATGGGTAATTGCAAAAGTCTGGGATGGAGATACCTTTTGTGGATCAACCTCATAATACCTAGCTTCTTTATAAAGCTTTCTTAGAATCAGAGTTGTAAATGAACAAAAACAAGCAAACGTGCTGAGGTGAGTAGTGGTGGAAAGTACTTGATTCTACAACTTATACAAAATTGCATCAGTGAAATAAGATGGATTCAAGGACGGGTTGATGGGTAGCATTAAATAAAATAAGTAGTGTAAAATGTTCATTGTAAAATCTAGGTAGAGAGTATGTGGGTGTTCGCCCTATCGTCCATTCAATTTCTCTTTATATTTAAAATTTTTCATAATAAAATGGAAACATTTTTGGAAAATTCCAAACAAACAAAACAAAATCAAATGGGAAACAAATAAAGTCACTATGCCTTTCTTGTCCTTGAGGGATTCTTAGTTTCTGTCAGCCATAAGCTCTCTCTTCAACAAAAGGTTAAAAAACTGTCCCTCTTAATGTCAGGGGACAAGCCGTACTAGCTCTGAGCAGAGATCTGAGAGGAGGGAAAATTGTCCTTTCATACACTGGCCCCCACTTCCCTGTGGTCACTTTGATATAGGGACTTTTTGAACATTTCTATTTTAGAGACTTGCCTTAGTGGGCCTTAAAATTTGTCTCCAAAATTGACCCTAGTTCTAAACACTATAAAATGTTTGGCCTTGGGGAATAAATATTTAATTTATCCATAAAATTTGAACATGCCTATTTGATCTTTTTTGTTATTATTGTTGTTTTTGTTGGAGAAACTTTAAAATTTAAGACCTGCTTATGAGAGGATTACCAAGAGACCTCTCAGGGTCTCAGAATTGGGGATGGGGATTAACATGAAAGAAAAGTTGGTGTCATCAAGGGAAAGTAGTTCAGAAATGCCGAAGGTCATCACGTGGTCACCTTGAGGAATCCTCTCTGGTTTTAATTCCCGACCTTCACTATTAAGGGTCAGGGACCTCGAGCAAACCATTTCACCAAGAATAAATAACACTTTCCTATAATAAAGTCTAAGACTTCACAAATGCTAAATTAGATGAAAGGAAATGAAAGGTAATCATTTCCAAGGACTATGTGCCATATTTTGGTTTCCGACATTTAATAATTCTTGCTTAGTACAATGACTATGTAAGAACTTTCTTTATATATCTTCTCTTCAATGCTACTTACTGTGGCCTCCATTACTACAAAATAAGAAGAGAAATGTGGGTTCCAGACACACCACAGTTTCACTAAGGCCAGCATTCTTTGTCCTACTAAGCAGGACCACAGGAGAACACCCTGCAAAAGCTCTGCATTTCCATTGTGCTTATTCAGACAATCGAGTGTAGGGAGAATTGTTGTTGTTGCTCTTGTTTCTCAAATGATATAAAGTTAGATGACTTCTCCATAACTCTTCAGCTTTGCCCTTCCTGGTCTCTACTTAGAAGTGGAAACATAGAAGTTTTATCTAAGCTAAATATAACAATTTAAGAAATGGAAGAACTTGTCAACCAGCAAGTGTGTCTTTGCTAAGGCAGTGCTAAGGGAGAAGATACGTATTTTGAGTGACATAAGACAGACTCTTTGCAGACACTTTACCTCCCTCCAGATACAGTGATGTTAAAAAAAGAGTGACTCAGTGTTGGGACTAAAAGATCTTAGGAGCTAATAGCTTACCGGTACTCAAAGCGCCTCACAAACCTGGGTAAATCTCCTCAATTAATGCCCATTTTCAAAACCAAAAAGTAAATAGATACATAAATAAAGATAATCCACTGGAGCATTAAGGAAACAAATGCAATATGTCGTTTCTGTTTTATAAGAACAGAGGAGGGAGAGAAAACACAGAAAGGGAGAGGTTTAAACATGGGTGTGCACAGGAGGAGTTTGAAGGTGTTGAGTCAGTAACGTGCATTAGCTCTCCTTAAGAACCTTATGTTTCTACCACAGACCTAACCCATCTCATGGCTTGATCATCTAAGTTCATCACATTCCTGATGAATGTGTAATGCCTGGTATTTATTTTCATCTTGTTATAGGACAGGTTGTGTTGCATATCCAATAAAAATAGTGGTCATTTCTAGGCTGTCTCATGTTGGGTTGCCATGCAAGAGGTGACTTTGAGAGTACCCTTAGCATTACAACCATGGAAAGAAAGGGTAGGAGACAGGATTGATCAAAGGAGTTGAACTGCAATATAGTCTTTGTGGAAGTGGAAATTGCAGTCAACGTTACAGAGAACCTGAGCTGGGATGAAACTTCAGAGGCATTCCAAGTCAGTGGGAGAGAGTCAGTCCTTTCTCTCCCCACCTAAGTTCTTCCTGTGGGCAATACCCCAGGAAGGAATATGACCTTGGCTCTTTTCAGCAGAGGCAAGCCCAGAGGAAGCTGACTCCTGAAAGCAGGCTCCCTACCCAGTCCCAACACCTATGGTAATTACGTCTTCATCTAGGCTTAGAGAAATCCAAAAAGTCACCTGGCTGGTGGAAGTCTAGATGGGACTCCCAGGTGGGCAGAGGTCACAACTTTGTCTTTGACAGAGATGGGAGGATTAGAATTATCAATGATAATGGCCTAGACCCAAGGACCCTCCCTTTAAAAGCTCTATATTTCTTTTTATATACAAGAATTTAGATTTTGAGATGGTAATCTGCAATTTTCCTCTTTTGCTGACAAAATAACAAACTTCTCTTTCCTTCTCCTCAAACACTTGTCCTCATTCTTCTGATGCAACCTCATAGACAAGTACCAAGCTTTCAGTAACAATTGCAGATCTTACGCCAAGAGAAAATGATGAGTGGGGGCTTCAGTCTCTTTGAAAATGACGTGCTTCTCAGTTAAAAGATCCAGCTTCATCTTTCCTGCTTCCTTTCTTCCAAACTTAGATTAATATGACTGGAGAAATGATGCTGCCCTGCTGCATATTTTATAGGCCTATGGAAAGTAAAGCTTTACTATATGTCCCTGGATGTGGCTTACTCACAACCATTTGAGCTAACTGTAAAGAAGCCCTAATGGCACTGCAGAGGCTGGGAGGTTGGAAGATGGAGGGAGCATCTATTGCAATAGAGATAACATTTTGTGCGTGTGTATATGTATGTATGTGTATATATATGTGTATGCATATGTGTATGTGTGTATGTATATATATACATATACATATGTTATATATATATATATATATATATATATATATATATATATGTATAGCAGAAGGTAGATTAGAATAAGAAAACCACTATAGATTAAATTTAATCTCATAGGACATTGAGAAATAAAAATAAAACTCTAAGCCCCCCAGAATGATTGAGTGGTCCCTTTCTTGGCCAAGGAAACCCCAGAGAAGCCTTGAAACTGAGTTTCCAACCCTGGCAGGATGGGAGGTCACACATGCCTTGTTATACCTGTTCCCTCCTTAACCAGCAGTAGACATTCTTTCCCTAAGGGTTAAACAGAAACCAGCCCTTTGGAAGGACTTGCTTCACCAGTGATTTCAATCAATTGCCTAATGCTGTTCCTTCCTTTTTTGCAGTTTGGGCAAAAGAATTGACAAGCATTCCTTCCCAATAAGAGGCACTGACCATGGAGGGGTTCTGACTAGTCTACAGAGGATGCAGTAAGGGGTTTGTGTCCTCTGATTCACCTTTAAATATCAGAGGGCCAAAAATACCACCCCACGATCATACCGACGCCACCATTTTTTGTACATGCGACCTGTGAAGTAGCGCCAAGCTCGTTCGTTGCACGTGTGCAAGCTTCTCCTTTTATTAATATTCATGACTCTTACTATAGTTTGTTAAATACGTGTATTTGGCCATCCTTCTCAGCATAAATCCCTGCTCCCAGTTGCCTTTCCCTGGAAGTGCTTGCCTCAGACTTTTGGCCTGAGGTTTTGCTTCCCAGCCTGTAAGAATGGCCACCCTGCAGGCTGTAACTCTTTATGAGAAAATAAATGTCTTCTTTCCACATTTATGAACCTTGTCATTCTTCAGTTGACAACGTCTAGTACAATCGTTTGCATGCAATAGGTGCTCAATGACTACTGAATTATTATAAGACATAAAAGCAAGAATAAGCAATCAACAATGCCATGGGCTTCTGGTTTTCTCCTGGTTTGTTATGCCTCCTGGTTTTCTGTTTCAGCATACATTGTCAACAGACTCTGTTTTCTATTTCTCTCTTTCTTTTTCCCTCTTGACCATGTCATTGCTTGGCATACAGTTCCTTCAAGGATGGAAAAAGAAAACCTGTACATCTCTCTATTTCAGGAGTTGCTCTGGTAGGTTTATACATTAAGAAAAGGCTGATATAACAAGATAAAATCGGAATTAGATGATTTCACTGATTTTTATTTTTTTTTAACTGTCCTTCTTTAGCAGTATAATTTCAAGGTGGTCCAGGTAATATAATTTCAAGAGAGTAAAT